>JBAMCK010000385.1:0-600000 GCA_037075185.1 Drosophila pseudotalamancana | reverse complement strand
CCCGCAGCCCCTCTTAAACTTTCGCGGCGCAAATCTATGACCCGATGTCGGCTATCAAGTGCCCCTGAATGACTGCAGTTGCTGTTGCAGTTTAGTTTAACTACAGCAACTGCCGCCCTGGAGTGGTGCAGGGTGGTGCAGTGTGGTGCATCGTAAATGCAATTTATAAACACCAGCGGCCACAGTGCAAATGAATATACTGGCAAAGGTGTTTGGCTGAGGTGCTTTAGGCCAAACGAAAGCGGGAAGTCGAGCTGCAAGACATCCTCTGACAAGCTGTTAAAATAAAATTAAATAATAGTTTTAACTAATCACAATAGCTTCTATTTTAAGCAAGTACCAAAAGACAAGATTATCTATATAAAAATATGAAATATTATTCAGCTGAAGTCCAGGTCTGCCAAATAAAATTTGAACAACAAAATTTGAAATATTTTTACAATTTATGTACGTACTTTTAATATTTTTAACTCATCGTACAAATAAAATTCCAAGCCTATTTATAAAGCAGCATACCCACTGAGAAAGCAACAGTATAACAACAAAACCCTTGCAGCTGTGCACTACAATTTGAATTTATGTTATAGCGAAAACTTTGCACAACTCAATTAATTAACTTTTGTTCGACAAAAAACAAAAAAAAAAAAAAACAGAAACAAAAAGATGAAACAACAAACAACAAAATAAAAACAACAATTAACCCGCTGCGCAGCAAGAACAATAAGTAATATAAATATTTGGTGCACAAATACAAAAATGCAAAATTGCGAAAATTTCATAAATTGAAAAAAGAAATGAAACATAAAAACAACAAACAAGCAAACAAACATCATTCGCGGATGCGTGAGTGCTCCGCAAGAGATGAAAAAAAAAATACAAAAATAACAATTTTCAAACTATACTCTTTCGGCTGAAAGACCGCAGAAAATCAGTGTATGATTTGTACTCCATTGTGTGTGCTTTATTTCAACAATTCAAAAATATTCCAATTTTTCTTCGCACTCCCTGTTGCGCATACGCCCTGTGCACCAGCGATAATGTCCGCCGTTCATTATTTTGTTGGCAACATTTTTTGTTTTGAATTTTTTTTTTTTAGTTTACAGATCAGTACAGGGTATTTAATATTTCAAAGTTTTGATTATCAGCGATTTCGACTACAGAGATTTAAGAATAATGGATATGCATTTACGTTTAACTATCAATCTTGTTGTCTCTTTTTACAGCGTCATATAGAGTCCCTATTCTACAATTTTGATACATTAAAACTCTTTCAAGCATTTTTTATCTCTTAATACAATTGAATGTATCATACATATTTACTCAATCGACAATTGTTCGAATTATTCAACTATGTACGACACTTCCTTCTCATTTATTTTATATTTTTATTTACCTTTGATTTATAACTAGATATTGAGATATTCCTTCAGAACAACCTTAAATGATGGCAATTTAAGTACAACTGTATAAACACACTCAATATAAATACCTCTTACTAACTAACATATTGTTTGGTTGCCAGTTATTGAATATTTGCAGTTTAAATTCATGGACTGCTGCAATATAAGAAAATGTAATTTGTCCTTTTGTTTTGACATGACCAAATCAAAGGCCGACGAAAACTTAATGGGCTGCAAAGTGTCGAATTGTGTTGCAATCTTCAGCCGTTCAAGCTGGTTGCAGCTGCACCTTGGCAAGTGGAAGGGGGCGGGGGGAGACCGATTGCAGCCGGAGTGCCCAACCATTTTGACACGCACACACACACGTAATTGTTTGTGTTTGCCTCAGCGTGTGTGTATGTGTGTGAGGGTGTGCATATGTGTGCTTGACTATGTGTGTGTGTATGTGTGTGTTAATTTTCACAATATGTTGTATCCTGCAGCCAAAAGTTAATTAAAAACCAACAAAACTCGACACTGCACATACACACCCGCACTCATACACCCGCACTCACACACACACACACACACATATATATAAAGACGCACGGACACACACATGCTGTGCACATGGCCACAATTTCACGAGCAACCTGGCTATCCACTTGGCAAAAATGGTTGGAAACAACAACAATGCCAGTCATTTTTCTACCCCAGTGGCTCCACAGTGAGTTTCTTGAAGCCAACAAATTTTGTATATTTTTTTTGTTTTGGCCAATATTGTGTAGAGAGCCCCCAAGGGATGCCCAAATGCCAACGCACGTGCATTTGTTAAGAGCGGCGAAAATGTTTGGTAAGATATGTACGCGTGTGTATGCGAGAGTCATCCACATTGAAGCCCTATTTGGCCCATTCGATGTGCTTGGGTTTGCTTATCTGCATGCTAAAACGCAATTTGCACACTTTTGATTAGCCGCATATCCAATTTTTGCAGTTCGCTATTTGTTATTTGATATTTGATTTGAATGCGATGCCGGCCAAGGCCGAGCACGTAGCTCTGAACGTTATTTCGTTGAGCGGCCAATTGCGAAAGCATTTTGACGCATTTGGCTCATACAAACATCGAGTCGAATGCGAGTTTGTGCTTTTGTAAGAAAATGGAATTTTTAATCCAATTGTATTGGCAAACAGCTGCGTGTCCAAAACAAGCAGCTCCATTGTGGCGCCACCAATGTTCGCACCAAATTAAAACGCGCTCAAGCTAAAAACCATAAAAAGCAAAAGAACAAAATTAATAAATAAATTAGAAAACAACAACAAATATGTTTGAACAATATGCTTTCGAAACTTATTCTACGTACTGCACCGCATTAAAGAACGACACGCGGGCGATACATATTTTAAGTTTGCTTGCTACAATAAGCTCTGCAACAACAACAACAACAACAACAACAGCAACAACTACAATACATAGCAGACAAAATTGAAGATAACTTGCAAAAAGCGCTGCACTTTGTTGATTAAATTTCATGCTCGACTCCATCCTGTCGGAGCAGCTATCTATGGCTCGAGGGATTGTGTTGGGTCTTCTACACAATGACAAAATTGCTTTTGTATTAAATCTAAATTTTAATTTTTGCGCTGAAGCGACAGCAAGGCCAACATGAAACAAACAGCGAAGAAGTTCACGAATATCAGCGAACCTTTTTTTTTTGCTAATAACAAAAGAAGAGCTTTAATATTGCAGACAGTCTGATCAAATATGATATATAATAATTATTTCAGATTCTGAATAACTCAACGTTTTATTTGCGAATTCCTACAGGATTCCTACTAGGATTAGAAGAGTTTGATCACAACATATTTCTTTGATAGAGTGTAACTAGAAAGACCTCGATCCTTTTTTATAACAGAAGAATTGCATTAATTTTTCCAATTCAGTTCAGCGCTCTGAAGAGCGCTTACCAAATATGATATATGATAATTATTTCAGACGCTGAACATTTTAGTTGTAAATTCCAACTTGAATCTAGGATTAGGAGTTATAGATTATATCATATATCTTTGATAGAGTGCAACTATAGAGTCCGCGAATATCAACGAAGCGTTTTAATAACAACAGAAGAATAGCTTTAATAGAAGAATAGTCGAATCTTAAGAATTCCTGTCAAATATGATACATGATAATTGTTTCAGATGCTGAATAATTCAACATTTTGATTGTGTATTTCTACTTAAATCTCGGATTAGGAGATTTTGATTGTATCATTTTTCGATATGATAGAGTGTAATTATAAAGTCTGCGAACGTTTTTTATAATATTAATTAAATAACAGCTTTAATTTTTCAATGACAGTCGAATCTTACGTGCGACTATCAAATATGATACATGATAATTATTTTAGTAGCGGAATAATTCAATATTTTAGTTCTGAATTCCTACTTGAATCTAGGATTAGGAGATTTTGATTATAACTTATTTCCTTGATAGAGTTAAACAAAAAGTCCACGGATATAAGCGAACCTTTTTTATAATAAAATAATAAATGATTTAATTTTTCATTGACAGTCGAATCTTAAGAACGACTGCCACATTTCTATATAATACTGTGTAACCTTTTTTATAATATAAATTAAATAACAGCTTTAATTTTTTCATTACCAGTCGAATCTTAAGAGTGAATGCCAAATATGTTAGATGATAATTATTTCAGTAGCAGAATAATTCATCATTTTAGTTGCGAATTCCTACTTGAATCCAGGAAAAGGAGATTTTGATTTTAACATATTTCTATATGATAAAATGTAACTATAAAGTCTGCGAACCTTTTTTATAATATAAATTAAATAACAGCTTTAATTTTTATTTGACAGTCGAATCTTACGAGCGACTATCAAATATGATACATGATAATTATTTTAGAAGCACAATAATTCAACATTTTAGTTGCGAATTCCTACTTGAATCTAGGATTAGTAGATATTTTTTTTATAACATATTTCCTTGATAGAGTAAAACTAAAAAGTTCGCGAATATCAGCGAACATTTTCTACAATAACAAAATAATAGCTTAAATATTTCATTGACATTATTCTAATTTCAGAAGTTGAATTCCTACTTGAATACATCTTTGATAGAGTGTAACTCTAAAGTTCAGTTCAAACTCTATACCTTCTATCAGCGAATTCCCAGGTTCACACTTTCTCCTCGATTTTGAGCGCTTTTGGTAACAATAAGCTGGCTAACACTTTCACCGCAACTCGAAGTTCGTTAACCGATCTGCCAGCCACTGTCCTGATGGTGGCTTGGCTTGGCTTGGTTTAGGTATCCCTGGCGATTACCATATGCAAAAGCGAATCTCGTAAATCAGTGCAAATATATCCCAGCTCAGGCTTATTGCTGCAGCTTATCTGCTTATGACAGCTTTCCGCCTGGCAGAGAGGAATAGAAAAAAATGTGGTTAGCAGAGGTTGCAGGGGCCAGCAGCAACTAACCAAAATGAAGCAGTCCAAAGACACAGACAGCATAAAACACGCGTCCAGAGTGGGCATAAGTGGAGCGTTCGCGACTAACCCCAAAAGGACAAAACCCAAGTAACCGCAAAATAATAAAAAACTCAAAAAAAAAAAAAAAACAAGCAAAAAAAAAAGAACAAAAAGAAACAGCCAGAAAAAAAAAACCTGCAGACTCGTTGAATGTGCGAGAGTTAAAATGCCAAAAGAAGAGAAATGGTGAAAACTTTGAACATCCTGGCCGTTGCCTTCGTCACTTTAAACAACAGCCAGGACAACAGCCAACAAGTGCGAAGCCAAAAGGAGATTTCATTGTCAGGCGTTGCCTTTTGGCCACGTTGGCCACGTGCATGGGTTAACTGTCAACGACATCTTATTATGAATTAGTGTTAAATGCCGCGCTGATAGCGTTGATGGCACTTTACAGCAATTTGGCATTAAATTCTTTCGCCCGGCGCAAGCATTCATAAATAATTGACTTAAATTCCAATGGGCTGGCTTCAAATTTGTGCGCTGGCCAGTGGATTTATTTTTATGAGGCCAGGCCGCAGCAGACATCAGAAATCAGAGCCAGTTCACAAACTTGTTAATAATGTAGGCAACGGCTAGAAGCACGAGGGCGCCGGCTCGCAGTTCGCGTGCCGCATTTTCGGTACTTTCCAACACAGTCACGTAACCACGTTAGTGATAATCACTAAAGTTTCAGCTACCTACAACCTGCCCACCAACCCACCAACCCCCCAATCCCCCAATCACCAGTCCCAAACCCCCAACCCTCGCCAGCTGTTGTGTCTGCTCATAAACATTTGTGATGCGGACGCCCAAGGTGTGTGCTGTGAGTCCTGTTTGTAGGTCTTCGGTTCGGGCTCCAGGCTCCAAGCTCATGGCTGCTGGCTGCTGGCTGCTGGCTTTGGGTGCTGCAGTTTCTCTAAATTATTGAGCGCTGCTCATCATCATCAGGCAACATTGTGTGATCATCACAAAGATGCTCCAGCTGCGCATCCTCCTCTCTCCTCTCTCTCTCTCTCCTCTCCTGCCTCCTCCTGTTGCTGGCTTTGGCTTTGGCTTTGGCTTATTTACATTTCGTGCGCATCGCGTGCTGTGATTTACTTTTGCGGCTTAATTTCATCTCCAGGCATTATTTGTGCCCCGTGCGCCGTTTATCTTGGCCGTTAAGCACTCGACGCCCCCTTATCTGGCTTTCCGACTCCTGGCTGCCATTTCTTTTACCCACTTGTTTCGCTGATAAACTTATGCAATTGCACGTGCCTCCTAACCGGGCCGTGCGGTGGCTGCTTTATGGCCCTCACTTGTCTCCCTCTAAGCCATGTTTGGCGGTAAATTAACATGAATTTATAGTTAATGTGTCTGCGAGTGTCTCGACTTCTGCTTGCCAGTTCGCAGGGCATAGGCCAAGCCCCTAGTCCCTGTCACCACCACCGTGCAACTCGGCATTTGCTAATTGATTATGGTCCTCCATGGTTCTCCATTGGAGCGTCATCAACTGGCGCATAAATCAAGCAAATGTCAGCCAGTGCTTTTTTTTTTCTTTTTTGGATTTTTGTATTTTTGTTTTTTGGCTTAAGCTTCCCGTGGCCATAAGGCAAAGCTATGTATAAATTTACATTTTTAAACAACAAAAGCAGCAAACGTAATAAAAACAAGAGGAAGTCCACAAAAACAAAATCATAATGCAGACTGACAAAAAAAAAAAAAGAAGAGACTGGAAAAGGCGCTAGCAGAATCGGTCTGCTTTTATGATTGCTGCAAAGCAATAAAATTGATTAAATGCGACAGCTCGTAGAATACTTTTTAATGCATAAAATTAAATCCATTTGCAGACGGTCTTCAATGTGAAGAACGGGACTTCGACTGGCCGGATTTCTGTATCTCACAATGCAACTTACGTCAGACATGCACAGGCCGGATCTTGTTCCTTATCATCAATAGAAGCATCATATCTTCAAAAATGAGCTTTTTGTTTCCCAAAACTGGAGGAAGGGAGGAGGTATTTATAGTCTGAAGTATGCAAAATGTGTGCAAATGTCTCCCTTAGCTAAATATATAAATGGCTCCTAAGATGTGGGACATATGTTTGAAAAACTAAAACATGTTATCGATAACAAAAAATAAATAAAAGAGTTATCGTTTATCGAAAACAAGCTCAATATGCGGCTGCTATAGGAGAACCTATATATATAATTTTAGCTCTCTAGCTTTTGTAGTTCTTGAGATCGACGCGTTCATACAGACGGTCAGATTTACAGATGGACAGGGCTATCTCGACTCGGCTATTGATGCTGATGCCTGTTAACCCATTTCATAATATTTATTCAATAAATTATAATAAATTCTTATTATCTTTATCAATTTACTTGAAAGTCGAATATATATTGTTCGAACCAGGAAGATATTGATCCTCATCAGAAGAGTTACCGATATGGTCCTATCTACAAAAGATATGGACTAAACCCACATGTAGAACTTTAGAAACTAATTGTCTGTTCACAGATTTATTTTAGGCCACTTGTGAATGGCGACGCCACTTGTGTCCAGTTGGCCCCTTGACAGCCAGACTGTCTATCTGCAACACATGATATGACAGTTTCGAAATGCCGCCCATGCGGCAAAGTTCAAAAACCAAGCAAGTTTCATCAAAGCAACATCATGAAGAACAATAACAACGAAATGCTGCTACGAGGAGGAGGCAAGATCAAAAGGAATCCCTCACATGGGGCACAGTCATCGGCGCTTAATTGTAACACTGATGGACAGAGCTGCACTTGCACTTGCAGTGTGGAAAACAAAGCGGAATGGAAAGAGCTGGAAATACTCTTATTGTCTGCACTGAGTGCGGCGACTTTGACCTGAACTCCATCCCAAAGTCTATGTCCAGATGCACATGTCCAACTGAACCTGCCGGCAGCCTTGAACAATAGCTGCAAAAAGTAAAAACTCGGATGCCAATGTGCAAAAGTTTGAAAAATCTGAAAGGCCGTCAACGCCATACAACAAGTCAAGCTGCAACAGCAGCAACAACAACCCAACAAAAAATATCAAAAAAAAAAAAAAAAAGAAAAGCAACAAAAAATGAACGGATATGCGCGCAGTTACTGCAGAAAACAAAGATTCGCGGCGCTAAGCAGTCGTGCGTGAAGTGCGTGTGTGTGTGTGCTTGTGTGTGTGTGTGCGTGAGTGGCCGGAAGCCATTAGACAAAAACGTGCAGCTTCAGCGGCAGTGGCAGCAAGCACAGGATATGCGCGTTGTTGCCGCTGCCCAAAAGTGGACACAATGTGGGCAGTCATGGTTTCGTATTGTGATTCAGATACTCTAACTTTAGGCCGGATCCTGTGCTTCAGACAAAGCTCTTGAGACAGCTGCACATATTCTTTGAAAAAATCTTCTGCTAGCTGGAGTTTATTTATCTTAAAAAGGACATGTTAATTCCTTAGAATAAAAACTAGAAAATAAATAATTCTAAGATTGATTTGCCCTTCGAGCCCATTAATTAGTTTGTCAACGGTTCGAATTGCATGAAAATCATTTTTCTTTAAAATGTTTTCTTTGTTAGTTGAAAAATCAAGTTTGAAATAAGCAAACTATTGCTTAATTCAATACTTGTTATAATTGAAATGACGTCTAAAATAAATAATGATTTATACATATATATTATGTCCGTATTGTATAACAAATAACGTCTTAGATAATTAAAGCTCATGTTAAATTCAATACTTGTAACATTATTACATAAGGTTTAAAATAAATTATTATAAATATATATCTTATATAGGTATTCAATATCAAGTTGAAATATAATTAATTAAATAATAATTTTTGAGCTAAACAAATTAATTTGATAATATTAAATTTTTTTAATTCAATATTAAATATGGAACTCGAACTTATTAGTTACTTGTTTTCTAAAATTAATGACTAAAATATGAGTTTTTATATTCAAAATATTTTACTTATATATTAAACAAAACAATTAAATAATAAGTTATTATAATAATATTGAATTAAACAAATTTTCTTTTATTAAATTAATTTATTTATTTACTTGTTTTCCTAAATAAATGACTTAAATATTTGTTTTTTATATTCAAAATATTTTAAATTTCCACAATTTAACTGAATATTCCATTTAACCCTGGCTGGCTGTTCTGTAGGGTATCTCAATAGAGTTATTTCCACAGCTGTATGCCACAAAAAATACTTCAACAGCTGCATTTCTGTGCTTCCGCCGCGGGCGGCTGATGTTGAAGTCGGTTGTCAGTTAAATTCGGTGCAACTTGTGGCAGGTGCAGCCGTTGCACCTGCAACAACTGCAACAACTCAACCAACTGTTAATGCGCAAAGAGCCGCTAATGGTTCAGACGCGCCTTTACCGTGTACTCAACTGTAAATTAATGGCGGATTCCCCGAAGAGATCCGATTTATACGCATTGCTTTATTTTATGACCGCATTAAAGACGCTTTTATGGAGTTTCTCAATTAAAAATGAGCGGTTGGTAATTAAAATATTATTGGCTATTTTTTTTTTGGTTTTGCTTAATTGTTGTATTTTTAATCAAGGCCTAATGAGCTAATCAATGTGCCGAAAATTGTAATTTCCGCCGATAGCGAACAAAAAAAAGGAATAAATAAAAAAAAACAAGGCTTTTTAATTAAAATTTGTGTAGGCCTGTTGATAATTGAACAACAAATGTTTCATTAATAATCTAATTGGCCATAATGCGCACAAAATTGGCACTAAATTAGTCACAGCAATTGTTGTTATGCTAGTCAAAAATTAAATTTGCAAATGGCAAAACCCACAAGCCTGAACCTGAACCTGAACCAAAACCAAAACCAAAACCGAAACCGAAATCAGCCTCTGCCACGCCCACCTACCACCTAACAAGCACTGTGCATAATTCAGAAAAGTTAAATTAACCAAAATACATGTTGAACAACAAGGCTCGAGCCGGGCCGGGACGGGCCAGGCCAGCCGGAAACGCACACCAACAACAGCAGCAGTAGCAGCAGCAGCAGTAGCAGCAGCAGCAACAAAATGCAATTACATGCACTGCATACTTTTGGGCTGATGTTGTTGCCAGTTGCTGGCTGTTGGCTGTAAGTTGCTCGACAGCCACAAAAAGCTCAAAGGTTTATTAGATTTGCGCTTTTATTAAGCGTTAAATTATTTCGTAAATTGCTTCCAACTAGAACAACAGCCAAAAACGCAAAGCAAATAAACACAACATCAACATCAACAGCAGCATCAGCATCATCTCTTTCTCTCTCTCTCTCTCTCTCTCTCTCTCTGCTTTCTCTTGTAGTTAAATTACTTTATTTCAGTTATCATTTGCATAGACTCAGGCAGAAGCAGAAGCAAAAGCAGAAGCAGACGACGCCCAGCGGCACTTTAATTAATCATTTGAGTGGATGCAGGCTTTGGTCCTTTTGGCCCATTGTAAAACTACTTACGAGCCGAAGCCAGAAAAAAACAAAAGCCCAGCTAAATGAGCGAACGCACAACAAAAAGCCGATTAGCTGGTTCAAACTGCCACGCCTGCTGCACCACTTTTTTGTAGTCCTAAAGTCCTGGAGTCCTGGAGTCCTGAAGTCCTGCAGCCCGGCGTGTTGTCCTGCCCGTTGTCCTGCACTGGTGCTGAATGCCTTTTGTTTAGAACAACTTTGTGCCAGGCAACACAAATAAATATATGTACATATACATATATATACGTAAATATCTAAATGAATAAAATGCTTAGATGTTCTAACACAATAGAAAGTAGTTGCCTTTGACGCCCTTTTTATGCTGCTGCCTCTGCCTCTGCCTCTGCCTCTGCCTCTGCCTCTGCCGCTGCCGCTGCCTCTGCTCTCCTTTCGCTGTTGTCCTTTCGCAATGCACTTTGCGGCGCCCATTTGCATAGAAAACCGAGCATCAAAGTTGGCACAAAATGGTTAAAGGACTCAGCACAACGAAAATTACCAGCGGCAAGAGCAGCAAATGTTGAATAGTCGAGCTGACATCCTGTTTCTGGCACATTCATGAATAGTAGTAGCAGTATTCGTTTAGGGCTGTCATAAATTTAAATTGGGGATGGCAGCGAGTACTTAACAAAACATAAATAGCAAAAAGTGTTCTGATCCCGATCCTGCCAATTGCCATGTAAAAAATTATTTCCTGTCCAAATTCGAGACACGAGCTCTTCGGCATAAACACAGGGGGATGCGAAAAAAAAAAAAACAACAACAACAACAACTACATCAACAACCGGATGTTCATCCATCGCCGTGCACTGCGTCTATTTTATAAGCTTTTGCCAAATCTTTTCGAGTTGATTAAAAACAATAAAAACAGCATGTTTCTTATGGCCAAAAGCTGAGCCATAAATAAGCAATTTATTGTGCGCTTCCGCCGTGTGCTCGGCTTCCATTGTGAGCGGCGGAGCTCGGTGGACCTTGGTGGAGCTTGGTGGAGTTTTGGTAGCACAGCATGCTGGCTGCTCCATGGACTACGTTGCGCACCAGTGGGTCACCACTGGACACGCTGGCCAGGCGGCGGCGGCGGCGGCGATGTCCAGCTTGGCATTCGGACGGCTTTCGATGTTTATTGCAGCATTTGGAGTGAAAGGCACGAAGCAATTTCCGCTGCCGTGAGAGCTTAGCTATATTAGCGAACAACACACACACACTCACACACATACACATATACTTACACATAAACACGCCATGGCACACCTTCCCTTACAAAGGTCACACATATTTGTGGCATTTTGCTGTTTCCTTTGCGATAAGCCCCAAGCATTAATTATTTAAAAGGTGTCTGAGGCTTGTTTGTAACTTGACGTGATTTAAGCTTGATTTAGAGTCAGGATGTTGCAATGTCCTGTGATTTGAAAACTTATCTTAAGCCTAAAAAAATTATAAGTGCTAACCTATATGTAAACAATTAACCCCATCGATAAAATGTTTGATTAAACTATTTATTTTGGCTTATAAAACTATTTTTAATGGGAATTGCAATCATAATGCATAATTTTTAAGATCAATTATTAACAGTCTACAAAATTACAATTACCAAAGAATTAAAATACACCTAATTTTTTTTTTTTACTGCCTTTTAATTACATTTACTTTGTAATGTGCAACGCTGTTCTCTGTCCGCCTTGTAATAATTCTGACTAAGATAATAGAATTTGCATTTCAAATTGATTTTCAAAAAACAAAATTGCTTTCAAGATCATTCTTGCCTTGTGATTGGGCATGGTGAGGAATTAATATCACAAATCTGCAGCTCTTAGCACAGCATTAACGACATAACCTTTGAAAGCTAAGCCGACATGTGTGAAATTCACACACAAGTGCAGCAGGAAGCCATAAGCTTCTTCTTCCATTTAATCGCCAGAACTGTAGCTGAAATATTGTAAATTCAGCTATGTGATTCGGACAGCGCTACTTATGATTACTTTTCGCTAATCGCAGGGCATTATTTCCTTTCAATTTGTGGTCTTTTATTTACGTGCAGTTGGTCGCAGCGCTGACCACAGACGCACACACACACACACACACGCACACACAGATGATGAAATCACGTATGCCGGGCACATAAGAATGGAACTTCCAGATAGAGCAGCATGAGCACGTGCCCAAATTGTTTGGGTGTTACGGGTTGCAGGGGACAAAAATCTTTGGAAGAACCCCACGCACGTGACAACACAAATAGTTGCTCAATAGTTTTTGGACATTTTGTTGGTTGAGTGGGGAGAAGGAACTGGCGTACCGGAAACTTTTATGCCATTGCATTTTTGACATTTTCCTCGGGCCACTAAATCCATTAAAATTATATTTTTTGGCGTGTGCTTTTGATGCGCTTCTCTAATTTCATTTCATTTTATATTTGTATTTCTTGTTGATGTCAAAATAAATTGAAGTTATTTTTCATTTTTGTGCGCAAATTGGAAATGTGGCCAGCACTTGCCTTCAACTCGACCAATACACAATCATATACATATACATATACATATACATATATCTCCACTACGTGCATATCCTGCACAGTTCTAGTTCAGCCCGCCTGGCCGCAGCAATTTTCTAATTAAATTCGATTTTCGCCATGCATGCGGCATAAATTGTTTTGTCATTTTATGGTCATTGTGTGTATATGAGCGTGTGTGTGTGTGTGTGTGTGTGTGTGTGTGTGTGAGAAAGGACACAATATGCACAAATCGTTTGTATATATTGGAGTAATACTTCCCAGCCCATGCCTAGCAATCGCATTGCCAGCATTTCCTTTTGCCTCGCTCCAGGCGACGAACTTGTTTTCTCGTTTCAGATTAACAGAAATTGAAAATCTTTCTCTGAATATTTGCGACATGTTCCTCTCGTTATCTGTGTGTGTGTGTGTGTGTGTGTGTACTTGAGTGTGTATGTGCAGATACAAGATATTTAACAAGCTGTATAATTGGTGTACATGCCCAGCGTACACCCCATCAATGCCATACTCCAAACAAACCCCCCTAAACTCCTCTTTTGGCTTACTTTTTTCTGTCCCCTGCGTGTTTCTCCCATACCCCTCCTCTATCGGCCAACTGGGTATATCAGTTTTGTACTTAAACCATATGGCCTTTTACTTTTTAGTATAATATTCAAAACTTAACATATATTATAATATTAACATTTTACTGTAAACTCCATATTGTGTGTGAGATAAAATGAGATAGTGGGAAAAAGGGGGAGACTTCAATTATTGGATCTAGATTATGAACACAAGCATAAGACAATATAAATATAATATATAAACATATGTGTACTATTTTCATTTGGATATACATTTAAACAGAGTATGGAGCAGTCGGTAGCTGTGCAACACATGTTCCTATTTATTTTTTATTTTTTGTATTCAATGTGGTTTTCCGTATAAGCATGCAATTTCATGAGGGGCAAATGTTTCATGTTTTAACTCACATGTGGTTGATATGTTTTATTTATAAGGAGAGCTTTTTCCAGTGGTGCACAACACCACCGTAAATGCCACAACCACCTCAGCCACAGCTGGCAGGTAGCTCAGTCAGGTTGTCGTACAATATGATTTAAAATTTCTCATTTGACGCTTGCTTTGCGGTTTTTTTTATTATTTAATATTCTTTTCCTGCTTTGAAAAAAACTGTTTCAGTGCCTAATGAAATTCTTTTCAAAGGTAAAAACTTTGAAACTGAATCTGAGCTACTGCAGCTTTATATAGCTCACACCTTTGTCGGGGTCTGTTGCATTCAATTTACTCTCCTCTAGACGTTCACAAAGAAATGTCCGCACCTGGCGCTCCGCAGGGATGCGTATTGATTGAATTAAATTGAATATTGGAAAATGTGTTGTCCATAATGATGTTGACTAGCCGGCACACATAAGAGGATGGTAATATTAAGGAGTTGCTGTTGAATGCTTGCTCCTTGCCAAGACGTTATCCCTGCTGGCAACATCTTCTTAATTTCCGTCTCATCGGCGCGACGGCAACAGAAACAACGGCAATGGCAACGATGGCAACGATGGCAACGATGGCAACGACGACAACATTTCACTCAATTCAATTACCTTAAGAGTGTCACCGTCAAGTGTCTGGCAAGGACTATGCCGGGAGGGACGAAGGACCAGCAGCCCGAGAAAGTTGCAGCAAATGCAGGATACTCAATTGCTATTGTTGTTGTTGTTGTTATTTTCGAGACTTGGCATTTAAAATCCCACATTTGATGTGCTTAGAGCTGTCCCCCGCCACTGTCTGGCCGTCCCTTCCACCCGACAGACAATTTTCGTTGGGTTTACCAGTAAACTCGACCTGATTTATTGCCTTACCTTGTCGTTCCCGTAGCATGCCACGGCATGCCATAGCGTGGCCCGTAGCCGACATGGCGTGTAATAAAATTTTAATCGATGTCGTACATTTGCATGCCAATTGCCGCCAGTTACCAGTTACCAGTTACCAGTCACCAGTCACTAGCTGGATCTGCATAGTCCCAGCCAAGCCATCATGCCATCATGCCATCATGCCACCGGCCAATTACGCCCCAAGGCAAGCGAATGCGTCACATGTAATAAAACGCATGAGAGGCAAAGCCTTCGGTGGCGCTGTTAACTTGGCTGCCGGCTAGGGCTAATTTGATGCGCATTTGCATAAACAACGTAACGAAATGCGAGTAAATGCAACTAGCTGGTGCACCGGGTAACTGTGCAACATAATAATTATAATGTGCCTCACATCGGAGTGCAACAAATTCCTTTGAAACGGATGGCACAGGCACAGAATTAAAATGTACAAATAAATTTGTGTTATTTTTTAAAATTAACAACGGAAATGAAAAAGAAAATTGAAAATTGTTCTGTTCTTCTGTTGCCACTCCCTGCGGTCCTCTTGGATGACTTCTTATTGCCCACCCAAAATTTGTAGCCTGCCTCCGTACTCCTACATACATATATATGCTCCCCGAGCGAGTGCCGTTCATAATGAAAAAACTTAAATGGAATATAAATATGCGGCAAATGAAAAATGCTTGTGGAGACTGGAATGCAGCAAGGGAAGAAAACAGATTTTCGTTATGCAAGTAATGAGAGGGGAAAGATGTGCAACTTTCAAGGCGGAAAAGTTCTCAATTCGTGCGGTAATCCATATGACAATATAAGACAACAACAACACGCGTTTTAATCTCTGCTCTAATTACAAAGGCCGGTGGCCAAAGTAAGCCATTAATTTCATACTTACTGACCATTAAGTCCATTTACGGGGACTTGCAACACACTTTTACGCTTTGCTGTCACAGCAATTACGCCTAAGCTCTGTCAAGTGTCAAACATAATGCGCCGATTGCCAACAGCCACAACTACAACAACAACAATCACAGCAAGAAGAAGAAGAACAGGGAGAACAGTTGTCACTGTGGCCCATTAAGTCGGGGCTGCCAAATTGCTGATCCACGCGTTGCCTGGCAAAAGGGACAAATCTTTTTAATAACTGGCAGCTCGTGGCTTATGTGTGGGTAACATGTGTGCCAAATAGTTCGCACAGGGCCAGACATCCAGTTGATAAAGACATAATGGCATAGATTTATTTTTTATGTGCCCACATTTTTCGCTTCATATGATTATCCTGGTTTGCGGCTGCTGTAGCTTGGACGCAAATTATGCTGGCCAAGGCACATGGGTTGCTTTCGCCATTTATGCCATAATTTGCCAAACAATACCGTTAGTTGAATGTGTTCTGTCACAACGTTTATGGATGGGGTGGGGGAGCAGAAGGTTGGGGTAGTGCCTGAGAACAGCTTATTTGGCAAATCACCTGCGCTTCCTTTGCAGCTTCCTGCTTAGGCAAACTTAATACTTCAATGCCAAAGCATAAGACAAGAGCCAGCTACAAAGCAACATGCTTTCTTTAAGACGCAAATGTCTGTTGGCAAAATAAAGTACACACCACACACCACACACATACACACACACACACACACACACACACACACACTCACACAAAATCCATATAATACCTTAGCAATTTGGTACAAGTCTCCATCCTGTTGCTTGCCAAACAGGCCTCTGGCCTTTCATTTGATAAACAGTCGAGGCCCAGCTGCATAGCTGGTTCACTTACCTGTCCTCCTGCCTGCTGTCTGCCTGACTGTCTATCTGGCTGACTGACTGACTGACGGACTGACTGGATGTCTAACAAGCCGACCAGCCTGCTCACAATGTGCTTAATGTTCTGGTCTTGCCTTCTTTTTTCCGTGCTCTGTACTTCGTGCTGTCGGCATTGAAGTGCCTTTTTCAATTTCCCCAGAGGCGCTTCCGATCAAACAGGAAGTACTTAAGTTCAAACTGGAGTGAAGCACGCCCACCAAAACTCTAAAAACATCATTGGCTTCAGCCACAGCAAACGCATGGTATTCTTTTGTGCAAAAGCTGATAACAGGTTGGGTCACATGGACTTCATAATGCGCTACACAGAAGAAGCGCGGAAAAGTGTGCTACAATATTTTTTATATATTATTCCTCTTTGCCGTAGACTTATGTATAGTTAGAACCGAAAATATAACTGTAATGCATTCCAGGGACTAATGCTGTCGAGTTATTGAGTGTTAGGACACTCAATAACTTCAGACAGCAGAACATCTCCTCCTCTTACAATCCAACACAAAATAACAGCATCCGCACATTTCTCATACCTCAGACCTGCACACCTGTAACTTCATTACTGTCGACCGCGCCGTAAGGTATGCAATATAAAAATGAACTCAAAAAATATGCCGCTTGGTAAAAGGCGTTGTAAGCCGCCACCTAGAAGGAAGACGCCCAGACAAGAGCATCATATTTCATATGGCTAATAAACCAGGCGCAAAGGGAACCACGACGAAGACGACGCCAACTCCATGAATTTATTAATGAGTTCCAAATGAAGTTTTTCAGTGGTTCGGTCTCCAGTTGTGCAGCATCCACAGCGCCAGCCCAAATCGGAGACCACAATGCTGACAACTTAGCTGCCATACACGCACACACGCACACGCATACTCAGGCATGCACCCATTGAAGGGGGAACTCGAAAAACAAAGAGCCCATCAAGCACATAAAAAAGCGAATGCCAAGCCGGGAAGAAACAATAATCTAAGGAATTTTGGGCACAACCGGAGAGTTCAGCCAAGGCACGTGGAGGCTGATTTACGTACATATTGCGTAAAATTTTGAAGAAGCAGAAGTAGAGAACAACAACAACACGAGGAGGAAGGATTTCAGCAACAAGGTTCAAATCCCGCGTCACGAATGCAAATTGAAAGCACAAGCTGCAATTTTTGGTTTATAAAAAGTCTGGCCACCGGAAATGAATGAGGCGCGACTTATTTGTGACTCCAGCCAAGGATTGGGGTGGTGGGGGGCTTGGCCATGCAGAATGTAGCTGCTGCGGGCTTATCCAAAGTTAACAAACTTCTGTGATTGATAAATATTTAAGGCACACCAACAAAGCGAAATAATTGAAATAAGTGAAGTAGCGACATCTCGGGGGTTGCGCTCACCCTTACCCTTACCCTTACCCCCACCTTGCTGTTGCCATTGTCTGGGGGTTGTGCAGCTGCGTAGACGATTGTGACAACAACAAGCCAAAATGCTTGTTAGTCTCTAGAACGAGCACCCGGCGCTGCCTAAGCTGCACCTTCATTCGATCTAATTTCGCTGCTTATCGCTGAAGCTGAAGCTTAGCTGCTTTAAAATGCGAATGACATGCCAAAGTACTCTAGATACAAGAGCCTGGGACAAGGCCAGCGACAGAAATAGCGACATTGCCCCACACTCTCTCTCTCTCTCCTTCTCTTGCCTTCTCTTATCCGCAACCCTCTCCACGTCTCTATGAGCACGCTTCAGTGCAGGCTTTGTTTGCCGGATGAGCAACAGCGCGTCATGCGGCCCTAATGTCCTCGACTTGCTTGTTGATGTTACCTTCCTCTTATTTAAATACTCTCTCCCTCTGGGTAAGTTTACTTTAACGTCGATTTAGAGCCCAAGTAAACATGGGTTTGTGCATCGCCCATTTGTGGCTAACACTAACAAATAATGATGATGAATGCCAAAAATTGACATTTAATAATAATACTTAATTACTTAGTGATATATAATGGGTTATTTTAATTAATTAATTTAAACAATTATGAATGCCAAAAATTGATATATAATAATAATATTAATTTTTACTTAGTGATATATAATGGTTAATTTCAATTAATTAATTTAAACAATTATGAATGCCAAAAATAGCATTTAATGATTTTGACTTGTGAGTGATATATAATAATAAAATAATATCTTTATAAAAGTGTTAAGTACAAAACAATGGGTAAAATAAATTAATTAATTTAAATAATTATGAATGCCAAAAATTGACATTTAATAATAATACTTTTTTACTTAGTGATATATAATGGGTTATTTTAATTAATTAATTTAAACAATTATGAATGCCAAAAATAGCATTTAATGATATTGACTTGTGAGTGATATATAATAATAAAATATTATCTTTATAAAAGTGTTAAGTACAAAATTATGGGTAATTAAAATTTTATTTTTTATTTCGCTGAAAGCATTTCCTTCATATTCTTAGATATATATATAGTATATAATTTAAATAAAAGAGCATTGAATTGCAATTGTGGAAAAATATTATTTTTTATTCTACCCTTAGAGCGACATCTGACTTTCATTTGCGTTGCGCGTTCTGTTTTTTCTACTTGGCTGCCGATTTCCGAGTGTGAGTGTGAGTGTGTATTTGTGTTTGTGTGAGTAAGTAAGTTTGTCTGTGTCTGTGTCTGTGAATGTGAATGTGCCCACATAATGTCCCCGTGTCGCCATTTCGGCAGACAGTGTTTGATTTGAATTCATTGTCGCGTAATTTGCGCTGCACGCCTTTCGGTTAATGCTCCAAAACGCCACGCCCCCTCACAATGTGCCGCCCACATCTCAGGTGCTAGCCCATTCCGTGTCGCTAATTACACAGTAATTAAAATAGCTGTATTTACACGCTTACGCACACACATACATATTTACACTCGCCAAGTGCGTGCAAAAATGTTTTAAAAAAGAGAGGAAAATAATGTACAGTGTACACAATGCACATACAAGTACATATACGAGTATTTCACATTTGTACTCTTATGTTCCATGCGGTAGGTTGCGCATACGCCGCGTTCGCTGCACGCTTTGCATGCGCTTTGCAAATTAACCAAATGGCCAAAAGAGCGCCAGCAAAAAGAAACCAAACCTTAAACAGGCAGCAAATGTAATGATGTTTGGTAGCACTGTTGGCTGGGTTTTTTTTTTTTTTTGTTTTTTGTTTTCATTTTTCCAGCCCGAGTTTTTTCCCCTGTGGGCGTGGCGGACATTTAACACATTTCGCCTGTCGAAAACAAGCTGTAAATGTTGGCCACCTGTATGGGGGATTCGGATTGGGGGATTGGGGGATTGGAGGATTAGGGGCGTGAGCGAGAGCGAGAGCTTTTAACTTATTTCGTATGGGCTGCGCCATTTTAATTGCATTTCGCTGGCATTCTTTGGGCTGTCATGCAGGCGTTTGCGCCTAAAAATAGGCTGCACTCGTGCCTCTAAGAGTGCTTTTGCGTGTTTCTATTTCCAACTTAATTAATAGCAAACACAGCTGCAAACGGAGAAAAAAACAACAACACAAACAACACCAACAACACCAACAACAGCAACAACGGCTGCAACAGCAACAATGGCAGCAAACAAATAGAAATATTTATAAGTAAGTTTTTTGGTTCGCCCCACACTTGATTTATATGGAGCACATATTTTATGCATAATGCTGGTAGTAATTAGTCCTGCATACAATTACGAAAACACAAATTCAGGACTCGAGCTGGGGATGTTGCTAAGCTGCCTGATTTGGCCATTACCTTGCCATCTAATATTTATTATCAGTAAATTACAATTGTCTTTTACATGCAATTCCATTGCTGCATCTACTGGTCATAAATATTTATTTACAACTCTACCAAAAAGCTGTCACTGCCAAAGGCAAATGTTTGCTTAACTTTCGGCTTTGTTTCTGCCTTTGTGCCAGGACCCTGTCTTGCCATTTCTCCAATTTACCGGAGGCCATAGATTTTTGCCCATTGGTCGGTCCATTGCTGACCACTCGACTCTACTGCCAGGCATTTTTCAATGACAACTGCAGCTTTAATTAAACAAACAAAAAATAATAATTTTTGGCATGCCAAGCCCCAAGAGCCACGCATGAACAAATAACTTCTCAATAGCATTAGTCGAATTTAGAGCCGAAATTTGAAATTATTATTCACACACAAATAATCTCTCTAAACAATGGCTGACAGTTTACTTACATGCAAAACAAAAGTAACTGGCTCCAAGGAAAACTTATTGATCCATATTTACAGTGAAGCTTTCTTTCTTTCTATGATTCCATTATTTCCATGACAGCTGTTAAATATAGTGTCTGTATTAAACAAATTCATAATTTGACAATCTAAATGTCAGTGCAGCAGACGGAAAAGAAATAAATAAATTTACCTAATACATACGTAAAATATAGATTTATGCATTTTATTTCTTTCCATATAAGAATCGAATAGAGTTGGAATTCAAATCAAGCAATAGACTGTGATTCAAGTCAGGGTCTGAGTTGTTCAGTTGCACATCTGACAGTATCCATTCCTGATTCACCCTTAAATCATTCATTGAACACACCCCAATTAAACAGCTAGACGGCCTAACTGCGGACCAACCATGGCACATAAAATATTTGTATAACCTTCCAACTTAACAGCTCCATTTGAAAAATTACAAAATATTATGTCAAAGAATGCAATAATTGCTGAGAGCGAGAATAGATGAATGCATTCATTGTGTAGCACGATCTGGTTCTACGGAAGGCACAATTGGAAAATGCCCGCTAAATCTAATTATAAACTAATACAGGTAATACAATCGTGAATCGTGTCATGCGACAAATCACGCACTGTGCGCGGCTCCATCCAACATCGAAACCTGAATCTGGACACAGTCGAGAGCAGCTGGGAAGGCTCACTAGCAGATACAGCGAGAGACCAACTCGACACCGCAGTACGGACGCAAGGCGATTACTCCCTGCCAAGCCTCTGAGGCGATTAGAAAGACCCGGCTTTGGTCATCCATAATGCCAACTCCCAATGGGTGTTTTCATTTTATTGCAAAAATAGAAAAAAAAAAGCATTCTAGTTCAATATTTCATTTGAATATCCACCTAAGCAATTCCTTTAGTCAACGCTTATAATAATTGTTAACAGTGTCAGACAAACAGAAAAATTTAAATCATTATTTCTATGTTGAATGACGTTAAGAGACAACATTTTCTATATAAAGACTAATAGATATATGATAAAATATCGAAGGTCTTAGATTATATATTTTTATCCTATTGCAAAAACTAATTGATTTGTGCATTCTGAATATATATCTGTGTTGTAAAGCCACAAAATTTGTACCGCTAAAACACTTTGCAATAATAATAGAAAAAAAAAACCTAACCACTTCCTTCAGTCAAAGTTTTTAATAATTGTTAACAGTGAAAGACAGACAGACAGAAATATAAAAAACATTATTTTAATGTTGAATGACGATAAGAGATAAGATTTCCATTCCCAAAATAATGTAATATATAGAAATGAAGACTGAAGTAATTGGATTATAAGAATTATTCATAATATGTAAAAATTATAAATTTAAAAAAATATCATTTCGATTTAAAACTGTTGATTTTTTAAGTTCGTTTTAATATTCGTTAGACGAAAGTCAGTGGATTGCCAATTCTTTAAATAAATTAAAAATTAATTAAAAACTAATTGAACAGTTTTAATAGTGAATCTATTTACTGACTCAACAGATGAGTTAAGTTTTCATTTCTCTCTTTGTAACTCTACATATTTAAACATTACGTTAAAAATGACTTTGGAATGTGGAAATCTATCTTTAATCTAATATACAAACCGAATTAACTGACTTACTTACTACTTAAATTAAAATGAAGAACTAATTAGCGCATGGAACAGAATGAGAAGCGGTAAATAAAACAACCACAAAGACAATCAGCCAATTTACTTTATCGCTTTTTCGTAGTTGGCAGCTGTTTTATTTTAGTAATGTGGATGTGTATGTGTGTGTGCCTGTTTGTTGCGCTAATGAAGCAAAAATTATCTGCTTAGCACTGGCTCATAGTGTTGCCTCTTAGTGCAGCGGTAAATGCCAACGTGGCAAGTGCCTCCCCCTCCACAAGCTAGCGGTAGTTGCAGGTGCGAGGCGATAATGATTGTAATTAATTTAATTCCGTTATATTTTCATCTAGACGACGATGTAGCTAGCGAAACGATCCTCTGCAATGCGCTAAATGCTTCCAGCTTTTATTTGTGACTCTTCTGTGTGTATGTGTGTTTGTGTATTAGTGTGTGTGCTTGAGGGGCTCCAGCGGGTCTTCTGTTTTATTTTGCCGCCTCATTACATTTCGTGTCATTGTTGTTGTCCTCGTTTTTATACCCTGAACCCAATTGAAAGGGGTAATCGGGGTATAATGTTTTTGCCAATATGTTTGTAACAGGCAAAAGACGATGTTATTGATCACATAAAGGTGTGATATATATATAATATATATGTATATATATATATATATATATATATATATATATATATACATTGATCAATACAATAGCCAAGACAAATTGGGCATTTCTTAGAAAATATTAGAACTTGAGACTTAAATTAAACCCAAATGTTAAAACTTACATGTACGTTTACTTAAAGCACCTGCAGATGAAGTTTGTTATCGATAACAAGTTTCGGTTATTCGATATTAGTTCGTCTATCTAAAAACATAGAATTACTAAAGTTTTTAAACATATCTATATTTTAATAAGATATATGCAAATCCCCATTTTAAATAATTCATTCGCTTTTTAAATACATTCGAGTGAAACTCATTTTCATCAGGAAGATATAAAAGCCGAGATAGTTAAGGACTTACTGGTCCGTATGTATTAACGCAAAATTCTCTACAAATATCAGAGCTAGAGACTCAAATCTAGACTCAAATGTTAAAACTTACATCTAGATTCACTTATAGCACCCGCAGAGCGAGTTTGTTATTAATAGTCGACCCGTTTATCGAATTTTTGGTATCGATAACAACTTCTAGTTATTCGAGCTTATTATATATATCTAATAACGTAGAATCTCCCCTATTTAAATAATCCTTTCACTTTTTAAATAAATTCAAATTAATCTTATTTGTAAAGGTAAAAAGTTGCACTTCGGAACATAAAAACATTGTCGAATGCATTACGATGACTTCGCAGGTTTTGGGATGAAGAACAAGCACAGCTACAGCTTCAATTTTGAATCAATCAGCGTACGGTCGGAGGGTATCTTATAGTCAGGCACACCCGACAATAGTTTTCCGTCCCCTGTGTTTGTTGTTGTTGCTCTCCTCGTAGCTTGCCGCATTTTCCCCCTTTGTACTGCTTCATTTGCAGTTAATGCTGCTGGCCTTCTGCAAAATCAGTTAACTCCGTTTGCTAATTACTAAAGTTTTATTTCAGTGGTTTCCCCCTGCCGTCCCTCATACACCTGCCCAAGATATAGTTTACAGCTACGGTTTATGCCAGAGGCGTGCAGCAATCTTGATGGTCGTGTCAGGGACACACAGCCCCATATACCTTATACCATATACCATATACCTTATACCTTATACCATATACCATATACCTTATACCTTATACCATATACCATATAGTATACCACACATTCATATGGCAGGTGCATATACGTATACTCGTACACATGTTGCCATAGACAAAGGGTTAATTAAAAGCCGTAAAACCTGGCGCTGGTATTGGTATTGGTATTGGTTTGTATTGCCTGCCTGGGTTCATTTTACGGCGTGCCATTCGCTCGTCGCTGATGTTACTTTGACAGCTGCAGTTCAAATGTCAAGTGCACACATGCACACTCATCACCACTCACACACTTACGCAATAAGAGAACGGGGAGCAGCGACCGCGAGAGAGGGGGGGAGGCCACAATGCGCCCCACACGATATGCTCTTTGTAATTGACGAAAACAATAACAAGTTGTGAAGAGCAGCATGTAAGCGAAACTTCGCCGAACGAGTGCGGCTGAAGGGGCCAAACAGAGTGCTGATGCACTTCAAACTTTCTGCCTGTTGCCTGGTGAGATGAACTGTCAGTAGGAGTGTATGATGCTCTCGAGTTCTCAAAAGGTAAATATTGTTGCCTTAGTTATCAAATTTGCATGCACTTGCACTTGCACTTGCAGCAACTTCTTCAGAGCTGCTGCTCTTGTGGCTCTTTACTGTATCAGAATCAATCAAGTGCTCAAATTTTAATCAGTTGTTCCACAACGAGTTGCTTCAACTTGTTAAGTTTTGATGCCAACCGCAGCCACGCCCACCCTGACACCCAGCCCGCCGCCTGCCGTTTGAGCCTTGTGTGCGAGCTCCGCATGCGAATGGGTCTGGGCTTGATTTTGCTATTATCAAGCTGCCACCATCAGTGGCCGCAAATAACATGTAACCTGGTCAAGAATGTTGGCTGGAGAGATCCCCTTCCAATGCTCCCACGCCTGACGCAAGAGTTGCTAAAGTTCTGATGTTTTTGGCGAATTGATGAACCAGACTTGAGTACAAGGACAAACCGCAGGCAGGCAATGCTTAAGTTATTGTTGTTGTTGTTGTTGTTGTTGTTGTTGCTGCGTTATTTGTGCCTTTGTTGGAAAAACAAATAACAATAATTATCTTGACAACAATTTCCGGTATTTGCGCTTCAGTCGAGCGCAACGAGAGGCAAAATGAAACTCTACTCAGCTCAGCTCAGCTCAACTTCGAAGACGTGCCGAAGGACCCACACACAAGGACCCACAGCAAGGACGAGACGTTGATGACTTGGGGCGTAGTCAGGTGAGGGAGCCGCAGCTCGAAATATTTTGTAATTTATGTTGTTTCTGCTACTGCTTCTGTTGTTGTTGTTGTTGTTGTTGTTGTTATCGTTGTTGTTATCGTTGTTGTTATTTCTATAGCTGTGGCCTGCTCTGTTTTGTGGTTGAGCGACTTGTAATCATTCACTGTGGGCTGAGCCCCCACTTTCTGCCTGCGGTTGCCAGACACTCACAGCCCATCGTAAAATATCATATCAGACGTTGTTCAACTTTTGCCTTCTGATTTTGTAAATTTGATAACAAACCAACTGACGCAGGACTGATTCAAGCCTGGCCATAAATCAGAAATCAGGCCAAAAGGTAAACAAAACATCTCAATCTCTGGCTGGCTGTTAAGCACGAGCAGCAAATTATTAATTGTTAATTTAAGCATGAAATTAAAACAATAATTTATACATTTCCAATTGACTTTTAGCCATGTTTAAAGCACATCTAACAGCTGTTACGTTCCAGTGAAGCATAATATCCTTAAGATATATTTTACAAGGTTAGAAACTCGCAAAGAGTTGAAGAGCTAAAAACAATATGTTTTATTAACCACTTGCTTGTTGATTTATGATTCCAATTAATTTAATTGCTTACAAATCAGCCTGATAAAATAAACAAACAGAGAAACAAGTTTCAATAGAATAATATTCCAACTTAAGATATCGAATGTTAGGCATACAAGCAAGCTTCGAGTATTGCGAATAAAAAATATATATATGTATTAAATATATGGATTGTTATTTTTTAACTGAATAAGCTATTAAATATAATACTTAATTGCACTGTATCACTAAATATAGGTAAATAGTATTGGAATTCATTGACAGAAGCTTTAATATTAGAAAATTTCGTGCACCTGCCGCCCTTCTTGCACACACTCTTAAAGTTTTAATTGTGTCTGAGCTGTACAAAATTTCAACTGCCTCAACAAACAACAAAAACATTTCCAAGCAATTTAACCCAAAGCAATTTTTGGCTGGAAATTTGCGTAACCCACCCATTCACACATTTGCACACACGCTCACAAATATTTTAATTTGTATTTATTTTAATGCTCGAACGCCTTCTAGAGAACGACAGGCGTTAAACCCACATCGTAGGTTGGTTAGAAACTGAACTCAACTCCTTTCCATTTTCACCTACCCAGAGAGCAAACAACAGCTCAGAGACCACAAACTGCATGAAATTCCTTTTGAGCTTATGGTCAAATGATTCTCAGCTATTCTTTTAATGCTGCTGGAAGCAGCGCCTAAAGTTATGCACCAAGTTTTGGTGGTTAGCACGGGCATAGAGGCATAGAGGCACAGAGGCACAGAAGCCAGAAGCACAAAAAGCCAATGCGAGGAGGAGCAGACATTTGGTTGCAGCACTCTTTGGCATATAATAAACTTTAACGGGGATGTGCATTATAATAAAATTTCATTAAATATCCCAGCCCAAGATTGAAAAGCGAAGGCAAAACCAAATGAGGCGTAGGCAATTTTGAGCATAAAAGAAAGCAAATTAAGATAAGTTACCGAAAACTGGGCGGCGGTCACTTGAGAGTTATCAATGGGTCTGCACGTTTGCATGTGTTTGTGTGTGTGTCAGAGAGAGCCTGAAACAATTCAATTAAGCTGCAAAGTGTGTGGAACGTATGTGAGTTAAGTTTGGGTAGGTGTGTGTGTGACGTGTAATAAAGTTTCATTTTATAGACCTGCCAGCACTTTCGAGCAGCTTTCGAGCAGCTTTTGTCGACGCCCGAACCTCACTCGCAGCCGCAGCCTCAAAAGCATAACTCGTGCTCATCGACAAACCTCGAGCACACGTTGTGCTTGTCGCTTATGCTGTAGTTGTTTGTGATGCTGCAGTTTGCACAAGTTTTGTTGCTGAAAATTGAAAGCATTGCTGCGGTCACTGTCTTTTTCCTTTTTCTGGCCAAGGAAATTCTTCACAATTACTTCTACAGTTTGAGCCTTTGTTGTTCCTGCTGTTTCTGTTGCAGCTGTCCAAAACGGCGCACTAAACACTAAATAAAATTTTTGTTTTCAACTGCATACGCACATAGGAGACCCCCCACACACACACACACGCACACACACCCAAATACTCGCAGACTGGAGAATGCCGCAATGTCCTTGGGGCATATGTACAGCCTGTGCGTTGCATGCCTGCAACCCAGTCTCCTGCCTCTTGTCCTGCTGCAGCCCACTGTGTGACTCTGCCATATTGAACGAAGATTTATTGCAGTGCCAGTTTGTCCAAGTGGAAATAAATCAAATAATTTTCCATGTGGAAAATTTTCAAATACAAAAAAAAAAAACAAAGCAAAAAACAGCCAAAAATTAAAAACCAAAACGAACCAAAAAACAACAAAAACAAATGAGGAGAAAAAAAAACATTGACTAGAAAATGCCAACAAAAGTCAAGTGAACCACAAGTCCTGCCCAGAGCAGAACGTGCAGCCAGCTGCTAGCAAGGATCCTTATATAATTTACTCATTATGCAAGCGAGAGCTTGTGTGTATATATGTGTGTGTGTGTGTGTGTCTGGGCTTGAAAGTGCGCTACGAAAAGAGAAGCTAACGCCAGCCATAAGACTGCCTGCGTGCCGCTGTTTGCTCATTTTACATACTTACACAACAACAGCAACTACAACAAAAACAATAAGAAGAAGAAGAAAAAACACAAGTCACTCGGTGCAGTCGGTGCATATGCATGAAGAGTCCTTTGGCTAGTCTCTGGGTCGTTGGGTCGTCCGCTTCACTCTGAACTCTGCCAGCACTGCGTCGCTGTATTTTTATATTAGCGCACATTGCGCATACGCCCCGTATTGCGCATACGCCCCGTGCCACATTACCTAACTGTCATTGTCCAGAAATTAACGAAAATAAATGTATGCACGAGTGTAAATGTGTGTGTATGTGTGTGTCTGTACACACACCCGGGTGCAAAGGCGCTGCAAGTGTTCTCTGACGAAAAAATAAAATTGTAGAAAACTTTTGCATTTCCTCGTGCTAATGTATGTTAATTACAGGGGGATTTGCCATGCAGAGGATTTGCATTTTAATTTATGCACCGAAAAATTTGCGCTTTCCTTAGGAAAATATACAAACAAAAAAATGGAAAAAATTAACATGGCAGCAGGCCAAAGTAGTTAAGGAAAACAAACCGAAAACGGACAACAAAATAATGACACAAATGAGAAGTTACAACAACACATTCATCTCTGTGAGTGTGTGTGTCTGTGTGTGCTTAGGTACATTAAAGAATAAGTGTTATGTTGATGTGTCTGGCTGTGTTTTTTAACAGCCACTCACTTGGATGCGCCGCAAATGCAAATTGTTTAAATTAATTGATTTAAGTAAAAGCTATTAATATATTCATGTAGTAATATTTCTTTGTTATAGTCGACATTCAGAAAGTATTTAAAGAATTAGACGAGTTTGTTATTCTAATAAAGTATATTTTAAATAATGCTTGAAATTCTTTTTTATCCACTAAGCAACTAGGAGAGCTTTGATCAGTTGTGATCGACGCGAATATACTCTGAATTGCGAGCCAGGCGAAGCTTCTAACTTAAAGAAAGAAGCTTCTATATATATTTATTTATATATATATAAATAAGTTAAGCTTATTTCTTTATATATATATAAATATTACAAGTTAAGCTTTTTCTCTTAGAACTCTATGGAAAATGAAAATTTCATGATATCTTATTGATATCTTTTCACAGTATATGGGTATATATGGTATGGGTATATATAACAGAATTTCTTCATATTTATTCCGAGAAGTATCTTATATATGAATTGCTCAATAAAAAATACATTTATTAACTTATTTTAATCGCTATTCCTCTGACCCTCCTAATAGAGACTTTCTGTATAGTTAATATATGTAACTGTGAAATTAAATATTTCTAAGGTACTTTAGAAATGTAAGCAAGATTTTATTAATTTTGTGAAAAATGTTATATGAAAATTGCTCAATAATAAGAAATAAATTTATAATAAGAAATAATTTATAAGTAGATAAACTTATTTTAATATCCATTCTTTTGACCCGCCTAATAGAGACTTTCTGTTTAGTTAGTATATGCAACTGTGAAATTAAAGTTTTTTAGATACTTTAAAGTGTAAGAAAAATCTAATTAATTTCGAGAAGAATATTATATGAGAAGAATAATGCTTAATAATAATAAATTAACGATCTTTAGAAGAAGATAAACTTTATTTAATAGCCGTTCGTTTGAGAGACTTTCTATTTAGTTAGTATATGCAACACGTTCTACCTAATAACTGAACACATACTAATTTAGCATACAAAGAGTTTGCCCATCATAACAACATCTCAACTAGGAGCAAGCCATAGGCAGAGTAGAAGCGAGCACAAAGCAGAGCTTCTCAGTTGTTCAATTAAATTAATACAAAGCCCGAGTACATGCTGTAATGCTAAGTAGGTACGCATTCCACATTAGGGGGCGTGCGGCTGGGGAGGGGCGTGGGAGGGGCAAGGGAGTGGCAATCTCGGCAAAGCCTATGATGAGTAAATAACTTAAGCATTGGAATTTCCACACTAAGACACAAACACACAGGCAAATGCAACACCGAAGCTCCTCTTATGGGGGGTGAGTTAAGTGTGCGTGTGTGTAAGAGTGTGTGTGTGTGCATGTGTTGGTTAAGCATCTTATTTACGTATTTATATATTTACATTGTGAATATTTAATGGAGATATGCGAGGGATTACACCAACGAATTGGAGAGTGTACATGTGTGTGTGTAGAAAAATGACACAGTGCGAGATAGTTAAAAGAGAATATTAAAGCAATGAAGAAGAGGAATGGGAGACGGCAAATGAAATCGGGGTGTCTTAATAAATGTTGCATAGCCGAAGAGCGTGTTGCACTGGTCGCTTTTGCATTTGCTAAAAGGGACTCGCATAGCAAATGGCTATAAAGATCAGATTCCTTGTGTTGGCTTAAAGTAGCCAACGGCTTAAATCAGTCAAGCGTTGTTTGCATGGCTCGAACGAGTGAATGTTTCCTCTGTTTCGTTCGCTGCCAACTGTTTAAAAAAGCAATTTTTTAGTTAATTAAACGACAAAGAAATGCAGAGCGAAGGCACCTGCCACTGAATCTGCCATAGCCTTAAGCACCGAAACCAACAGCTCCCGTTAGAGCAACAGCAGCAGCAGCAGCAGCAGCAGTAGCAGCAAATGCAGTCAAAGTCAATTGCCAGTTGCAGATGCAAGGAGAAATAAGTTGTGCACTGAAATGGACAACATAATGAACATTCCAACGGTCAGTTTGTGGTCAATTGAGTGCATCATGTGAAACCTTTGTTCCATGCAACTCCCGTAGATGCACCCTGCTGATATAATTTATAGGTAAGTTGCAGATAAATATAAGGATATTTATTGAAAGCCCATCCAATATGCAAAAGCTGTTGTGCTTAAGTTGTGTTTGAGACTTGCTCAGAGAAACAAAAACATTTGTTAGGATGGGATTATTTTTACTATTTGTTATTTAGAAAAATTGTATATGATGAAAATCTTAATTAACATTCCTAATCAATAGTATAAAGGTGTCTTACCTATAGACAATTTTAAACGTGCCATTGAGCGAGAGAGTTTCGTAAGAATAATAAGCACATATGTAGTTATATATATTTTGTTAATTATATATATTAATTAATTCAATTTAACAACAGTGTAATTATCGTTAGGAAAATGTGAAAGCCAAATAAACATTTTTAATTTATTTTACCAACGATCTTTAATATTTAATTATTCAATCTAAAGGATTTTTTTAATAAAGAAAGATTACTGCATACATTATTATCATTATTAGTATTATTATTATTTTATTCATCTGTATATTGTACCCGAAAATCGATTTCCCATTTTAATTTATTGACTGGACTGAAAACATACGAGGAAATTTAAATAACAAATCTTACTATGTCTTGAACCAATATCACGTTAAATGAATAGCTTATCGATTATTTTAAACACCTGCAAAAAAATATTTCTATCCCAGATCTCTTGAATTCAGAAACCAGAGTACGAACGGAAAAAAAACCTACATGTTTGTTGATCCTGATAAAGAATTTATACATACGTTTTTATTTGTATCGACCTTCGAACACATTCATAAATTTTCTAAAATATATTATACGCTTAATTTATATCTCTAATTTTCAAAAAAAAAAAGTTTTTACGCTTAATTTCTATCTATAATTTATATCTTCAATTTGTAAGAAAATACTTTTTACGCTTTATTTCTATCTCTAATTTGCAATCAAAAAACTTTCTGTTATTATTATTATATTCTGTAATCTGCATTATATTATTTACTTCGCTAAGAAAAAGACGCGAGCAAGTTTCTTGTTTTGAAACGTATTTGCCACAAGCCTCCACTTAGCAGATATCCAGCTGGGATATTGCTTGCAACATTGTTTTAGGCCTATGGAGGCGGGTTGCATGCAATCCCTGCTAATGAATTTTAATGGCTGCAATCAAACGAGCTGCTTTATCTGTTTGGCCACACTTACTGCTAATGATGCCACAGCGAGAAAGGGCCGGAATGCAAATGTAAAGCACGAATTAGTAAGCCAATGGAATGCGCAACATTGTTAACAAAATATTTTCCCTTGTCGCATTACGCTTATCCTTTTATTTATTTCCACTAATTTGCACTGCATTCTAACATTAAACGTTTTGTTGTTGGACTCTGTTCCCAAAACGAAAGAGAGTCTATGGGTTTTACTTGATATTTTGGATTGTTGGCTATATAAATGAGTCAAAAATTTTGTGTTTATACAGACAGATGAACGGGCAGCATTACGAACATTGCACAAAACAATGAAACTCTTTTTTGTACACTGGAAAAAAAGATTATAATAATGCATTTTTACGTGACGCAGTTTTCGGTAGATAAGTTGTTCAATTGACAACTGAATAATACTCGCCCACATATATTCTGAGTTAAGTTTATGAATATAGACATACGCTATCGATATGCTTAACGCTAATATTGCAGAAATGCGCGAGGCTATAACTTATTTGTTAATTATCATATTTTGATGACATTTTTGGTATACTAACTTATAATTTTCTATCCTACAAAATATGTTTTTCCCCCAAAAATTCGAAAATGGAGAAGATATCTAAAAGTGTGTTTTTGTTAGCTAACATGTCTATAAATAAATTTGTGACTGCAACTCTTAAGATGCAGCAAGTATGCTCGAAAAACAACAATTTTACATGTAATATCCGAATGTTCAAGCTCTTATAATTTTGAAGATCGACGCTTCAGACATACGGACGGAGAAACAGACGGAGACTCAGCTGCTAATCCAGATCAAAAATGTATATACTTTATTGGATTTTCCACGCCTCTTTCTTACTGTTCACATACATATTGACAAAACCACTATACCCTGCTTACCCACTCGAAATATGTGCAGGGTGTAATAAAGCAAGAGAATATGTCTTCAAAGAATTGAAACAGAGCCTCACAAAGTCAGTTTTGTCCGCTTTCAACGATCTCACTTTTTTTCACTTTGACTCCTTTTCCGCCATGTTTGTTATTAACAACAGCGTAATAATCTTTGCTTGAGCTCTTTTGTGGTATTTTTATTATACTGATTTCTAATGCTTCCTTTGTTTGCTTTTTTTGGATAGCCCCAAACGGTTTTCCTGCTCTAATTAAGTAAATTTACTCTAATGAGCAAAAATTACAGCTGCATTAGCTTTGTAGTTGCAGCAGCGACAAAAACTGTCACATTCACAGTTGCAGTTACGGTCGCAGCTCCGTAAAAAACGCGACCGTGCGTGAAAACTATTCGCTTGCTTCTTCTTCTAAGGGCTTTCGGTTTTTATACCCTGAACCCATTGAAAGTGGATAAAACGGGGTATAATGTTTTTATGAAAATGTATGCAACAGGCAGAAAGAGGCGTGGCAAGACCCATAAAGTATAACCATGAAGTATATTCGTGATCACATGCCATTTAGCCATGTCCATCTGTCTGTTCGTCTGTCCGTTTGTCCGTATGTATGAACGCATCGATCTCAGGAACTACAAGAGCTAAAGACTTGAAATTTTGTTTGTGGGCTCTTTTATAGCAGCCGCATATCGAGTTTTTTTCGATAATCGATAAGTCTTTCCGCTTGCTCGTCATCGATAACGAGGTTTACTGATGTGAGCATATCTTCCACATCGTAAAAGCTAGAGTTATCAAAATTACTCTATATTCTTAACTAAAAGAGACTTACATTTTGCATACTTCATATTTTGAATACCCTATTACTGACGAAAATCTCACTTTTGAAATTAGGACTATATATATATGCAGTTCAGTGTAATTAACATATGCCAAAAGTTTCATCAGGATCGGATCATAAACAAAACAGTTATAGCCTGGCGATGTTTGCTCTGCAGTACAATTTAAATAGCTAATAATATTGGTTAAGGGTATCTCACAGTCGAGCACGCTAGACTAGACTTTTCTTACTTGCTTGAAGTAAAGTGCTCGCCAGCTAAGAGCAGCACAATTTAAAGCTATCATCAAACTCAATATAAAAGCCCAAATATATATATGTATAAGTATATACATACAAAGCACATATGTATCCGAATTTGGTCAGCCATTTGTCTATGCAAAATTTGTGCCGCTCATTAGTGCAATTTGCATGCATGACGGCAAGTTGGGGTCCAGTTTGAAGCCAAAACCCGTGTCCATCTAACTGTTCCATCTGAAATAAATGCATACTCAGATGCAGATGCAGCTGCAGCTGCAGCTGCTGTTATAGATACAGATTCACAGATTCAGATACAATTGGATGGTGCTGGTACGTTCATCAAATACAGACCGAGCCCGGAGCAAACGCAGGTGGAGGAGGAAGCAGAGAAGCAGGCTTGACCGAAGGCAACTCGTTCGTTGTCGAATTCAAATACTCGTATGTGTATTTTTATTTGACAATACGCATACGAAGCACACACTAAGCGACTATTGTTGAGGAAAGTGTGTCCTTGTGTGTGTGTGTGTGTGTGTGTGTGTGTCCTCTGTATCTCTCGCCCCTCCTTCACCTTGACCGTATCCATTCCATGCCGTGCAGATTCAGCGACACTAAGTAAACAACGACGCAGCTGTGTTGTAGCATAACACAAGTGGAGCCCATGGCCTGTCTGCGCTCCAGGCTTTCGCAAATATGCAAATGCGTATGAACCACCGCCACCCAGCAACCACCAGCACCACCAGCACCACCAGCACCACCCGCACCAGCAGAACCCACTGCCTGGCGGCCCGGCGCCTGCAGCTAACCCACATTGCGATAACATTGCGTTGGTTTCCAGCTTGGCATCAAATGCAGATAAAACGCAAAACATTCCGAATTAGTAGTCACAAAAAACAACAAAAAAAAAAGAAGAAGCAATACCAATAACACCAGCAAGAACAACAATAACAAGAACAACAACCAACAGCAAAAACAACAAGAATTTTTCCAAAAACCAAATTCATTTTCAATTAAGCACATTTCAGCATATCGACAGAGTGCAAAACCTCTTGTCTCCCTTTTTCTCCCTCCTCTCTCTCTCTCTCTCCCTTTCTCTGCCTCTCTCACTCACTCCAACTGCCTAATATGTAGTTTTTGCACTACAGCTTGGACTAGTGAAATCATTTGAAATGCTAAATAAATTACGTATACGCATGTATACGTATTATATGTGTGAATTGTACTGCTCGAATACATGTATGGATATAGTTTTTGGCAATTTGCAGTCGCCGCTGTTGACACTCGCCGGCCATATGGCCATATGGCCAGAGTGTCAGAATGTGGTCAAAATGCCAATTGCAAAACAATTGCATTTTGGTTACTTTGCTGTTAAATCCGGAATTTCGATGGCAGCCAACCGACATGGCGACGGCTTCCGTTGACACTCGGGACACTCGGGCCAATCGGGATGCCAGCTGCTTGGCTTGGCTGACTGTTAACGGGTCTGTGGGGGCGGATGGGGTGGCATTCTGTATGCACAAAGACTATAAAATGTTAGAAGCCTCAGCTTAAAAGCAAAATATTGTATCACATACACGCACACGCACACACATGCTTATACGAGTGTGAATAAATCTCTTGCTGCATTTGCTGCGTGAATTTCATTTCGTACTCGATTGTCGTTTATATTTTTGTGTGTTGTTTTTACTGTTACTGTTGTAGTTGTTTTTATTGTTGTAACTGCTCGAATGCAATTTTCAAATTTGTAGACGACAAACATTTTTGACATATTCACCAACGAAAAACTAGCCAAGCTAAAACAGTAAAAAACAAAAACCCCAAAAAGCAATTAAATTGCTCACTTAAAAATGCAACAAACAGCAAAAAAGTCTTCGTCATGCCGCAGATTAAATACCCTTTTATAACGTTTTCTCTAAATATGTTCATATCGAACGATATTGTAGAGCCATCTGACCAATTGTGATTTATATATTTACTGCTTGTTAGAGAAAAGCATAATTCTAAAATGTTTTAGCCCGGAAAACCAATTTTCCATAAAACAGAATGATAAAAATGTCTACTTCAAATAATTATATTACATTTTACAAAGGTACGAAACACGAGATAAATGAAAACTTCGCAAAGCAACAATAACAATTAAAACATTAAAAAAGATACCCCTTAAACTACTTTTACATATTGTAATTATTATATATTGGTTGGCCAACTTGATTGGTATCTACACATTATATAGTTTTCAATGTGCTTAAATTCGACACTGATAGACTTTGACACTGTGCTTGTCTGGTGTCTTGGACACTGATATAACTTCAATTTCCGGGATGCAGGGTATATTAGAGAAGTAAAAAAGAATTCGTCGCACTCAGAAGCAAATGTGCTAAATTGCATATGACATGCAAATACGTTTAATTTCAAAAACTAAACTAATAAAAGCAACTGCAACTGCAACTGCAACAGCGTCCAATTTCCATTGCCACTGCAAACTCTGCTGTGGAATTATTATTATTTTATTTTTATTTCCTTCTTCATTCTGAGCAAAATAAGCAATCGAAATGAATTTTTTGAAAAAATTTGAAAAGTTAACGTAAATATAAATGTTGTTTGCAATGCAATGCAATTAAAGCTCGTACTCTATATTTAATATGCGATTTAAATATATCCATAAAACATTGTTTGATCTGATTGACGAAGTGACTGATTGATTGAGTGGCTGACAAGTGTGTTTCGCATATCAATCTTTTTGTTCTTAGCTTAATTTTGTTTTTTTATTACTCAAGTGTGGGCCTGGGACATATCATAAATAATGCAATTATTTATACTATTAGCAAAACTAAGAAAAAAGTTTAAAATCTTTTATATCGTAATTGAATTGTTGCTTCTTGATCAGTTCTCAATTTCTGCAGTGCTTATATAATTCCGTTATCCTGTCTGTGTCCTGATAATGATACAACTGCAATCAATAACAATGAGTTGGCAGATCGATTGTGAGAGAAAGAAGAAGCATTGCACGGCGTGCGCAACTAACGCAGCATGTAGAAAATTACAGCGAAATGATGCGCAAAATATTTCAATACAAAATGATAAATATTTCGAATTATCAGCTCTGCAAATAGGACGGCAGCTTCGTGCTTCGTGCTTTCTGTGAGGACGTGCTTTTCTCTTACAACTGTCCAGGCATCAATTCACGCGGGTATCACAGGAGCACACACACACATGCACAGACACACGCACACACACACGCACACAAACTCACATGCTGGCAGTTAAAAGCGGCAACAAAAGAAATCGCACACTTCAACGTTTTGAATTTGTAAAAGGATATTTTTCACATTATAATAAGAAATGAGGCAAAGGACGCGCAGCGCATGCCATAACCGCGCCCCTTGCCAGCCAGGACTATGCGGCTTTGCTTTTGCCTCAGCTTTCCCGTTCCCCCCTCCGCTGCTTGCGGCGCTGCTGGCAGGCACTTTAAAATGCAGAACAGCTGAAAAATCATATAAACACAAATAATAAAATCGACAATTTGGCAAGAGGCGCACGCACATCTACGTCCGTATATATGATATCCTTGTATCCATTTGCTTAGGGATGAGGGCTGAAGGATGAGGGCTCGGCTGTGTGTGCGTCTGCATTTGCGTATGTGTGTGCGCAATGAGCACATAACTGTAAATGTACTGGCAACAAAACGTGCGGCGATTTTCTAACAAGTCCAACAACACCACTGAAAATGCTCAAAGGAAAAAGGGTTCATCTACCCCTCTCCCCCTTCCACCGCCCACCGCCACAGAATCAAAATATTCTTGTTGGGAACATGGCGCCTAAAAGTCGATAGGAACATGACCTCAGTTTCACACACATATACGTTCAACACACACACACACACACACACACAATAATATAACAAATTTGCATAGCTAAACTTGTCTAAGAATTAAAAGCGAAACAAGTAAATTTAGTAATAAAACGTTGTTCAGTTCAATTTAGAAGACCTAAAAACGTGTTCAGCTCTTCCGAACCGTATTTTCCAAAATTCAATACAGAACCTTAACAAAAATGATTTCTACAAAAACTGTTATCGTTGTTTTCAGTCTAATGTTCCTGGCAAAGGCTGACCTATTGCAACGGAATCTAGGAACGCCCAGAATTTATGGAGGTGAAAAGAAGACCATCGAACAGCTCGGTGGCTACATCGTTCAGATATACCTAGACGATACGTTTATATGCGGTGGAAGTCTCCTGAATCCCAATTACGTTGTGTCATCGGCCCACTGCTTCAAAAAAGTATCGGATTACACAAATTATCACGTAAGAGCTGGCGAAACGGAGCCAATAACGAACTTCCCAACAGAGAACATGAAAAATAAGGTCGTTATGTTGAAGATACATCCCAAATATGACAAATCGCAGTACATAGCTGACGTTGCCGTCCTGAGGATAAGCAAGCCCTATAGTGAACCATTGGTAGGGTATTTGCCTCTCTGTTCGACAAGCCCATCGCCTGGAATATTGGCGACTGTTTCAGGCTGGGGCAGAAACGATGACTTTCTGCATACGCTTCTATCTATGGAGGTGCCCATCATCTCGTTAGAGGAATGCAGCCAGAAAATGGAACTCACGATGCCCGACAACGTGATCTGCGCCGCCGGCTACAACAATCGGACGCTCTGCAACGGCGACTCCGGCGGTCCGCTGGTCATCGATGGCGAGTTGTGCGGCATCGCCACATGGACTTTTAAGTGCGGCACCGACAACATGCCTGACGTCTATATGAACGTCTATTACTATCGAGATTTCATTATCCAAGCTATCGCAGAAATGACCCTCTAAAAGATAAGCCTCATCTCAAAGAAATTTGTAAATTTACTTTCCCCTTTTTGATACATTGGTAATACTTTTCATATGCTTTGGATGGTGCAACAATAAAGTTTTAAATAAGTCCGGATTATATTTTATTGGTTATCCTACTTAGACTTTAATATATTTTCTTGTTGTATAATATTCCCAATAAGAAGAGTATATAGGTTCAGAAATCTTCTAATACAAATATAGAATAAGTAAGAAAAGTCTAGTCGAGTATTCTCGACTAAAAAATATCTTGAATTATTACAAACGCACGCTAGCGACTAAAATTCTAGTGCAGAGCCAACTTTAATTTTTTGTTTAAATTTTGATCTTAATGAAGTTTTTGAAAGCACAACTTTCTATCTTCCAAAATGAGTTTTTGACCAATATTTTGAGGAATATTGAATTGAGGAAAGCGGGAGGTATTCGAAATCTGAAGTATGCAAAAAGTGTGTATTCTCTAGTTGAATATATATAGTAAGTTAAAAATATATAGTAAGTAAGTTTGATAACTCTAATTCTTAAAATGTATGAGATATCCTTTATGAACTAAAACATGTGATCGATAACGAAGAAACCGGTAAAGTTATCGGTTATCTAAAACAAACTTGATATACGGGTGTTATAGAACAACGTATATTGAAAATTGCAAATCTCCAGCTCTCGTAGTTGCTGAGATCGACGGGTTCTTACATACGGACAGACGGTCAGACTGAAGGACAGGGATAAATCGACTCGGCTGTTGATCTGATCAAGAATTTACTTTATGTTAATACTTTATGTGGACCTCATGCCTGTTTCATATGTACATTTTCATAAAAATATGCCCTGCTTATTTATTTTTAATAGGTTCAGGGTATATTAAATATACAATATTTAATATTGGGTATTGTTAGCAGACGGACATTGCAGAAACACAAAAAAAAAAAAAACTAGATAAAAAATGTGCCTCTTACCACAGAGAGTTAGAAATAGTCGCTGAAAGAGCAGAAATGTACTACTAGACATATATAGCTTTTACTCCCTGAACAAGATAAGTATAACGAATGCATTAAAAGACTTTAATTGGTATAACGAACCAATTTTGTGCATACATTAAAAGTCAAATAAAAGGATTATAATGTATGTCAAACACTTTCCAATATCGAAAATATCAACATGCGCTTCTTATCGGTTATGTTCTATATCTCAATTCCGCTGATTGTAACGCCAACTGATTTTTCGAACAGGTCTCTAGTGGAGGCATATAGTCTTTCCTCCAGTCAGTCGGGCACAGAAATTGGCATGCTGAAGACCGCTGGCTATGCGGTTCAGATCTACAGGAACAATCGAATGATATGCACGGGCAGCTTGTTGACCAAATATCATGTTCTCACTGCGGCCCACTGTTTCGAAAAAGGGGATCTTAAAGAATTTCATGTAATTGCCGGACAAGCACACGTAGAAACCTATTTCGCTCCGAACAAAATAAAAAACACTGTGGCCATGCTAAAGGTGCATCCGACCTTCAACAAGTTGCAGTTCATCGGAGACATTGCCGTCATAAAGGTAACGAACGCAATAGCAAGGGCTGAAATTAGTTACCTGCCCGTTTGCCACTTGAAAATGACGCCTGGGCTGGTGGCCACCGTGTCCGGCTGGGGGGCCAGAAACTTAACCACAAGCATGAAGAGTTTTCGTGCAATGACGATTCCACTCATTTCTCGAAAGGAATGCAATCTAAAGCTACGCCGCACTCTGCCCGACAATGTGGTCTGCGCTACCGGATACAACGGTCACACGATCTGCACAGGCGATTCCGGCGGACCCTTGGTCATAAATCGGCAGCTGTGCGGCGTAAGCATATGGACATTTAAATGCGGCAATAAACATAAGCCCGACGTATATATGGATGTTAACTATTATCGGGCGTTCATCAACGCCACAATCAACGAAATGGGCTTTCAGCCAAATCAGGCAAGCTTCAGACGTGGATAAATAAAAATTGTAAACTATTGAAAAGTGGAAATTACATATATTAAAAATTACTTTGGAACTAATGTATAACTAGGCATATTATTTATTATTATCATGACGCACATGTTTAAATTTAATGAAATTTAAATTAAATTTAATGTGAAAATAAACTATTGTTGCTAAGGAGAATTGCTTGATTACTGATTAGTTTTAACTAGTTCATGGTATTAATATTCGCTAGTCAGAAGAAGATATACTTACTGATATGCTACGTCTTTACTATAGCTATGTATAACTTAATTTTTAGAGACTAAACTCTGGTCATCGACCTTATATAAATAAACATACACACATTTGTACACATGTGCAATCATCATGCTTTTACAAGAAAATAAAAAAGAAAAACACTTAAATCAAGAAGAATTACAACAAAATTCCATCGGGACAGGTTTTCTCGTAAATGACATTTTCATTTCTTTTCTGTCTCTTCTAACATACATATAATGAAAATAATGAAATTTTCATAGTAGGTTTCTCCTCTGTGAGAATCTTACAGTAAGTGCAGAACTCATAACAGAATCACATTTTCTCACACTCGAGCGCTCAAATGCTAGATTTCACATTATTTTGTACTATTAACAGCGCTCATTGCGCGCTCTTCGTTGTTCTCTTTGGCAGTCATAATTATAAAACCGTTGCAAAGAGCAGCATTTCTTGCATTCTCTTTCTCACTGTTCTTTGAAAGAATAGAATTTCATTGAGTGCGCAACCATGCATTGAGAGCGTGAAAGAGAACGCGGCTCTGCGGCGACGAAAGAAGAATGCAAGAGACGACAACAACAAGTAGCAGCGAACAGCCGCAAGAGCAATGAAAAACCTGCCGGGCGCCTCGCTACAATTCCACGCAGTTTTGTGTACATCATTCACTGTTATTGCTGATGTTGTTGTTGTTGTTGCTGTTGCTATTGTTGTTGCTGTTGCTGTGTAGCTACGCAGCTTGTCGTCTGCATTAGCGTTTTATCAGCTGCCGCCACAGTTCTAAGCAATTGCGTCTCGCTCTCAGCGACTGCCTCGCCGCATCGCCGCCTCGTGGTATGGCGAGGCGCAACTAATGCTGACGCAGCCCGCTGCCCGCTGCCCGCTGCCCCCTACCGACATCTCTCCGCTCCTCCACCAATGGCTTAACGCCCAGCAGACCCACTCTCGGGGTTCGCTCAGCATTTGTAGCGGCGGCCGCTTTCAGTGCACGTTGGATTCTTGACGCGAGCGCGACGATCACTCATCGTATAACCGTATAACCCGTATCCAAAGCGATTCGAGTAACAGACACCCCGTTTCCCTCGCTTTTTTCTCCACGATTGCTGTGTGTGTGTGCGTGTGTGACCGTGTGCTTGACGACTATCTATCTGTGTGATACTCTGTGCATACACATCTCTCAATTCGCGTTGATAGATTGTCAGTTGATCAGAGAATCAAGGCCCTAAACGTTTACCTGACCTTTGCCAGAGTCTCATAGCGCCGAACGATATGAGGGAAATTGTGCACTTGCAGGCCGGCCAATGCGGCAATCAGATTGGTTCAAAGGTGCGTATAATTAATATTCAATATACATACATAAGTGCCGCGCTTGACGCCCCCCGATAAATAGTTTAGTTTTGCCTTTTCACAGTATTCCTAACCTCACATGTTTAATTATAAAACAGAACCAAATAAACGCGCTCTGCGCTTTCCACGCTCAATCTCTTTCTCTGCTTCGCGCTCTCTCTCGCTCTCTCTCTCTCTCCCTCTTTTTCTCGCTCAGTGCTTGCGCTCTCAATTATTGCCTTGCGGCTGAACTGCAGATTGTTTTTAAGGGGTAGGGGCAATCAAGCTAGAAACTAAAGCATTTGCGCTCTCTCAGTTCGGGAAACTATAGAACTGCAGAGCTACAACATAAACTGACGCAACCGACAATTCTAGAAGTTTAAATTCGCGTTGATTTATCTTATCATATTAATGATATCAGAAGGCAGGCAGGCTGAATGTACGTTTGCAGGTATATAAGTGTATAAGTGTATTCTAAAGCATTGGCTCCCATGGATCATACCCCAAAGCGTAACACGAATCCAATGTACACGTAGAAAGCTTAAATAAACTTGGAAAAATAATTATGACAAGCGTTTATAATTGCTCGTTGCATTTGTTATACCCTGTACTCATTTCAAATGTGCAGCTTGTTTAGCATCTTTATCCGGTCATTTACCTACATATAAATACTTTTTATATTTTTATATTTATTATGTGTAGATATTGCAAATATAAGATTGATTACATTGCCATCATATATCAAATTTATTTCTAATCGTAGATAGACAAAAACGTTTTTTAATCTCATCTTGAGATACAAAGTTTGTATAAGCTTATGCAGGGTTTTTTCTAGTCGGTCAGCTAAAAGCCAGAACACTCGCTTCAAATAAAGGCATATCGACATTTTAGGAAGCCTTTGAAACAAAGTCGTTATTCATGTAAACGTGTTGCTGATCTTGAACTCTCTGGTTCAAGTAATACTATAGACATGCTGCTCAATTGTATTTCGAAACTTTCACGAAGGTTTTTTGGGGCTGTGCTCTTCATATACTATTTCACAGCTCACGCTGCTAAAGTAATTATTGCTAGGTAAGCTTTCTTTCGAGTGCCCTCTACACTTGACTAAATTTACCTGTTGTTTTTATGGTTTTGTGCTGTATTACACAGCAGCATAGTCGAGTTACCTTAGATAAGTTTTTATAATTGGGGAAGCTTTGAGAAAAGTACCGCACACTCACTTACATACACAATTAAGCGCCACGAACAAATATCTGTATCTTGTAGCTATTGTATCTGTAAGTTCGATTGCGCACCTCTTGCCGCCTAGCAATCCATTATACGATTGTATCACTTAGCTGTGTGACAAGTCGTTATCAGCATTTTGCTTGTTGTTAGCCAACTCTGTCACACAGAGCACCTAACTTCTGATTTTTAAATGCGTACGTGTGTGCGCAATCGGTGTGTTTACAGAACTTTGAGCATACAAACATAAGTACTAGTCATAAATAGGAGTCTATACGTATCGCTCGCTGAGCATACCCAAAAATAGGCATTGCATATGACATAAACTATTCGCTTGTTACGCATGAAGTGGGTCACAGTGGGCTGACAAAAGCTGAACACTTTTTCACTTAACCCCGCATGCCCATTAAAGTTAAGCAAGTACGAATGGGGAGTGTCTGACTTCCATTCCTATATATATATGTGCATAAAATTAATGTATACTGCAGACCATTAATTGTTTCCCGATATGGTAAATGATTTTTGTGATTATCTTGGAAACAAGGCGGAGTTATCGATAACTCAAATTCCAATTTGAAGCCCGTAGATACAAAGTGCCACTGCGGAAACTGATCAGAGCGATATATGTATTCTACTGTCATATAGAATTCCCCCTTAACTAATTTTTCACTGAGTTGGGGGCATGGAAATAAACATAATTGTCGGATGCAGCCCCAAAAACCCAACCCGATGCCCATTCTAAGCTAATTTAGCGCATTAATGTTGACTCGCACAATTTACCCTACCATGAAAATCCAGAATCAGCCACAGCAACTACAACAACAACAACAACAACATCAATAAAGTCGTTGACGTTTGACACAGTTTTCTTTTTTCTTATTTTCTTGCTGTGTTTCTCTTGCTTCTTTCTTCGCTTCTCAGCTCAGTTTTCTCCGCACATTAACCCATCTGCATATTTCGTTTCGTTTCGTTTCGTTTCTGCTTTTTGCCGGCTCTCTACATGCTTTTCCACTTCAATTTTATGTAAACATATTTTTAAAGCTCTTTTTTGCGTGTTACCAAGTTAATTAGGCCGTTCGCTGCAATGACAAAGCCATGGCCTATCCCATCAGGTTTACTCTACGCCTTTCTCCCACTTGCGCTTTATTTTCGCCAGCATAATTTAAAGTTTATTTAAATAAATATATAATTTATTATACAATCTGACAACCGGGTTGTGATCGTGTATATTTGGATACTCGCAAAAAAAAAAAATGTTGCATTAAATTTGACTATAATAATATGGAGCATATTTTGCTTTTGGCATTATTTGCATACACATTTAAATTTCGTTCATTCTCACTGCGATATTATTTTGTAATTTAATTGAATGTCCAATTCTGATTAATTGGCTGTCAGTGTGAGTTATTGTTTGTGCGCTAAAATAAATAAATAATAAATATGCAAAACTGCGTGCGTGGCGAAAAATAGGCTCACTAAATGGACAAATTTATGTACTGCAGCAGCGAATGTTTAATTTTTTATATACATATGTTTTTGCGCTCAAAACCAAATGCTGTCCAGATAAAGAAAACAACGACAAAAACACAATGCTATAAATTTGTCATAGGTTGCTTAAATCATAAATCAAAATCCAATAGAATAGATAACATGCTAAATAAGGGCTTATGAATGGATTCTCAATCCCTTTCTTGTTTACAAAATCGTTATAAATCTCCTCAATTAAATAAAGAGTGTTTAATTTAACAATTTCTTTTATGTTGTGCAAATAAGTAAATAAGAGTCAGAAACAGAAAAAAAAGGAATTCGATTAACACGAAAACTTACTCATAAAAAGGATATCACATATTGGAATCGATATTAATCAAATAAAACTGATATTAATGATTTGAAACCAACATTCTCGACCAAATCAGAAATATGCAAAATGTTTGTCTTTTTTGGCTGTTTATATATAGTAAGTTTACCTCTAGCTATTAAGATGTGTGAAATATGCTAGAAAAAATGAAACGTGTTATCTATAGAGAGTTATCGATAATCGAAAACAAAACTTGTTGATGCTGATCAAAAATATATATACTTTATGGGAACTGCCATATCTTCTTCTGCCTATTACATACAGTTTAACAACATTATACCCTTTCAACCCATTTTTAATGGGTTCAGGGAATAAATATATGTTTGTATTTTTTTTCTTCTACATGTTTTATTCAGTTGCATTACACCAAGTGTACCAAATAAAACAAGTAGATGTGTCACATAATTAAACTGTACTTTAAATCAACGGTAACGGTAAATAGTTCTCTTTGAATTAAGCTTTAAGATTTAAATTCAGTTATTTTATTCACTTAAATAAACCCCTGCTAACAATTTCAATGAATGCTCTCGAACCAAACTGAAACTAATTATTAATGCCAATATTAAATATGTATCTATGCATTAGCTTTAACTGTTTTTTACAATTTTGGATACTTGAAAATGAAAGAAATCAACCCCCAACAGAAACGAATATTGTTCCAAGCGCTTTTGTGCTTTAATTTTGCAATATGGCCTTAAGTCTTCTTTGGCTGTAGTATAGGCGCTGAAATTGATCACACACACACACACACACACATTTTCACTCGTACATGCACACATGCTTATTTAGATACGAAGCAGACGGGTCATGCATGCAAGGATATTTCAAAAAAGGCCCGCAGCGAGCTCTTTTTCATTATTTACATAAACCTAATTTTCCCTAAATCATTTTCTGAACAATAACAGGGAAAATCTATTTACGGCGCGTATCGTCTTTGGCCTTAATTCAAACGCCCTTCTCCCGCTTCCCACACCACAACAAAAAAAAATAAGAATAATAAAAAAAAATAAACAAAAAAAAAATAAATGACGACAGCAAGTAAGCAAGAAGATAAAGAAATGGATATGGAAAAACGTGAAAAAGTGAGGAGAAAATGTATAGACAAGTGCATCGTTGTTGTATTTCGGGCAACAACAACAACAACGCAAAATGCCAAAACGCAAGCAGCAGGCAATAAAATTAAAGAGTTTGCAAAGCCAGCCAAAACCAAAGGATCCAACGTGGCTTACACTGCATGCAAATGGTTGAAACTCATGTGTGCGGTGTGTGTGTGTGCGGATATACCCGCCTTAGGATACATTTATTTAGCTTATAATGGCGGGGCATCAGCGCAGCGCCAAAATAATGCACAAAATTGAATTATCGATACCGTTGGCAACTATCGCAGCTATAATTTCTTTATGGTTACACGCTGTTACATGCAGCACGATGGAGCTTGCTGTTAGGGGTAGGGGTAAGGGCGGGGAGGGGCCTGCCTGGCACCCACCTTGAGTGGCGTGTGGTTCATGTTGGTAACTAAGAATCATTCGTGGCTAATGCGCTTGCCAATATGCAAATGCAATTTTGGTATGGTCTCTGCCATCAATTTTATCATTCGGTATTTGTTTGATGCTGGAAATAACAACAAGCGATTGATAATTTAATTGTTGAACATCAACTGACGGTACGAAAAATCCAAGAAGAAGTTGTCAACTGCCCAAACAATTCCGCAGCACCAAAGAAAGAATTTTGACTAATTTAAATTTTACTAGAAAAACTCCACTTGATACCATGTATATATTGAATTAAGTTATAGTAACAGTATTCAATCTGAAGTTCATCAGCTATTAACTATTATAAATATATTCTTAAAAACAAAATTAGATACACCCTTTTCGAACAAAAAATTGTCGTTATTTTAAGTTTATTCCAATTCGAAAATCGTAAATTTTTGTTTACTTGGGCTTCTTTTTAATGTACCAAATTTATTTTCCGTGATTTCCATTATGACAACAACTAGCGGGAATTCTAAGGTTCACTTCCCAACAAAGTCATGGACAATTTTGAGTTATGAGTATTTGATGTACCGTCAATATTGTCATACAATTTAATTTGTGTCCAAATAAGGACGAATCCTAAATAATAAGAGAAGAATGTGATATAAATGGCTTGCACTTTTGTAATATATGTTTCATACTAACAAAGCAATTCAAAAGGAATTCGAATTCAAATATTTAGGAAACACTTTAAAGTTTTATATTTAATAATAATTCAATAAAGGCTTTAAGCCATCGCCATAGTTAAGGTAAATTTAAACATGCCCTATAGAGTCCATGACAAAAGCTGCAATAAAAAAAAAAAATATAATAATAATAATTCAATTTTAATACAAAATTAATATAAAGATCTTAAAATGTGATTAAGTTCAATATATATCCAAAATGTAAGAAATATGTTTCGAACATCTTTCTTTCTAGCTACTTAAACCAATTTTTATTTTTGTATAGGCAAGTTTTTTTTTTTTTTTGCAGATATTTCGTATAATGTTAAATTTATGTATGGCTATATAGAAATAAAAACAAGTACAAAAAATATTTAATAATAATGAAAAATTTGTTTAACTAAACGTTACTGAATCTGTTAGAAGTGAATTAATTATGAAACTATTAAAGCAACTCTCGCGCTAAAAATAAATAAAAATAGGTGAGGTTCAGCAATAAGAGTTAAAAAACAGATGTTTAAAAAAAAGCTACATGTGTTTTTCGATTTACATAAAAATGCGTTTATGCATACCAAATGAAGCTCATCCACTAACACACACACACACACACACACACCCTAACACAGACACACTCGTGCCCTTCGCTATGCAAGGCGGAAAAAAAGGACGAACGCATCACCCGCAGCAACAGCGCTTCGTTGCACAAACTGATTATGAATAAACAAACGGGAATTTTTATAAATATTTTGCGCATTTTGTTTTCATTTTGTAAAATTCACTTATTTATGCGTTTCTTTGTGCATCGCATGCAAATTGTAAATTGTGAATTGTATATTGTAAATATTTAATTCCGAAGCACCGAGCAGAAGGCGCACAGATATTAGAAACACATTAGAGACCAGGTGTAAAAGCAACAGAGGAAACAGCAGACAGCTGTGCATCGAACAAACGCTTGTGCTGCAACACGGTCCACTCACAGGTGCAACACTTGTGGCCAAAGGTAAGCCGCTTGAAGCACCTGACCAATCCGAAGCTGGTCACCTGCTGTGGTAGTCGGTGACAAATGGCTGGGGGCTTTTTGTTATTTATTTAACACTTTCAAAAAGCATTCCACTCCTCTGGTCATTAAAATCTCATGTTGCCCCGTAATGCATGCGGCTGTTGCATGCTTTCAAGTGCCAGCCCGACATTCGAGCCGACCGAAGCTTTCCATATGTTTCATTATCATTGCAATATACCAGCAGTATTTTTTCTTTCTGTTTCTTTTTTTTTTTTTTTTTTTTATCGCATTGGCTCTCTTTTTATTGTGAATTTTCAATTACTTTGGTAATTTTATATTATTGAAATTGCATGCCACAAACTGTAATTATGGCGCTTTGCCATTCCAATTGCCACTTGCCTCTTGCTACCGTGCAGATGGACGCCACCTGAAATATGTTGCGCTTTTGTAATCTGGTATTTACGAATGAATAAAACAATAAAAGATCAGGATGAAAAACACAGCAAAAACAATTCATATAAAAAAGAAAGGGGGAGAGCTGCAGTTGGAGCTGGAGTTTTATCCAAATGCATTAAAGCTTTCAGGTTTAATGCGTGCTGCATAATTGTAAATACAGCCAGAAGCGGCGCGAAACTGTAAATTATGCATGCAATTGTATTGGCAATTACATATTTTAGCCGTGCACGGCTGGGCGCCGATAAGCAGGCAACACAAATGGCTTTAAGGCCGGTACGCTGCGACCAGATAATGCCGACAGATATTAACCACATGCGATAGCCGACTGGCAAATTTATTGCATACTGACACATAATTAACAAAAACAAATCATGGGAAATGCAAAAAAAAACACAACAACAAAAATTCACCAAATAATCAAGATTTGTTTTAGGCTTTGGTTTTATTGTGTTTAGTTGTTGCTCTTGTTTTTGTTGTTGTTTTTGTTTAATTTAAATGCATTCACAATAATTGTGCAACCGAATTGCCAAATAGAATTTCAAAATAAACAAGCTTCGCATAAAATAGCGTAACCCGCCGAAACCCCATTAAAAACCAAATGCGGTCAAAATATTTATCATTTATATGTGCATAGAAATGCGTACGTGTGTGAGTGTGAGTGTGAGTGTGTGTGCAGGTGGGTAAGCATATGCGAATCTGTGGCCAAATATCCTAAAAACAAAAAATGTGAAGTCGGTTTTATAATTTATAGCAGGTTAGCGGATACTTGAACCAAACATTCAAACACCGAACAAACCACAAATAACCGAATGGCCAAGCGCAATAATTGATCTGGCGCAATGTTAACAATTGTTTTGAGCCTAAATTAATTTTATTTTTAATTGCATTACGCTCCTTTTTTTAAAAAAAAAAATGAACGAACAAATCAAATGCAGCGCTTGACAACTGCACGGGTGTGACTAACTAGCAGATACTGTGCATTTCACAAGACATTTTTACATTTTGATACAATTTTGAAAAAGTATTCATAATTTGTCTGTGTAAAGAAATTTTTCAAAATTTCCCTAATGCTCTTCGAGTTATACTTAAAAAATCAAATCGTATTTGAAATCATCATATTTAAACAAAATTAGATGAGATGTGATATCGAAATGAAGGGGATAAAATATTTGTGTTCACAAAGATAATTAAAAATATTTAGAGTAGACATACATTAAAAATGTAGAGCCACATAAAATATCCAATCTGCGCGTATTTACATGAAAGTTGTTTAATTTTGTCATTTTTCATTCAATGTGGATTTATACAGCAAATAACAAACACCAATAATTGGATTTTTCGTGTACATATAATACTTACCATTTGGCCTTTGTTTAGCCAAACGGCCATCAAACTCAATAAGTAAAATAAAGCGCATTGCTCAACAGAAAATACCCTGCACTCAAGTATGAATAGAATAGTGCCAAATATTTATTCATAATAATTTCAAATGACAATTTAGATTACCTAACTATTAAGATAATTAAAAATTTATGAATTTCAAATAGTAATCGGTAATATAAACCCTATTTTGTATTTGGTATGGAATCAAGGCCAGAGAATCGCCAAATAAACGATGCGCAGAACCATAAAAATATTAATTTAAATGTGGATGGATAAAATTTATTATTCGCAACTTCAAACAATATAACAAAATGTTATCTGCAAATACAGAAAATGACAATGAGAAATATCCCTTGAAAAATGTAAATAATATTTGATATTCAGTTCTTTATCTGTTGCACTTGCAGTTGAATGAATGACATTTTCATTTTCAGTCATTAAATTGCTGAAAAATAACTTTTGCAAATAAAATAGCACAAATTGTTCAACCATATTTGCCTTAATAGCCAGCAGTTATTTACTCCCACTCCGTAAACAAGTTGCACAAAAAATTGAAATGTCATTCATAGAAAGAAAAACTCTTCACATACCACAACAACAGTTTATTTACACGGTATATGGAAAACCACGCAGATCGAGTTTCATGGCAATGGCATTAGAAAAAAATTAGAGTGACATATGCATTGACATCGAATAATGTGGATTTATGTAAATATCTGCTTATGTTTTAATGTCGTGATAAGTAATTTGAATATATTTTTAATTCAATTTAAAGTAAAACTATTTAAATATATTTTTAATTTTGATTCAGCTAAAACATTTATTGCCTAACAACATTTCATTTGATTTATACTGCACTTAATTGCAGGCACCAATTTATGAGTCCTGATATATTAGATAATGATATATTATATTGCATTTGATAAATTCAGGTCATAAAAGAATTTCTATTTAAGTGATTTAACTGAAATAATAATAAAATAATATGCATATCATATTTTTATTCATCTTATTAATGCATTTCGAACAATTTATTAAAAAATTCTGTTTCTATACTTAACTTATTTTATTTTATTTTGTTCACACTTTTCCAAGATGTTCTTCTATAAGTCATGTCGAAATCTTACCTTGCACAAATATATATTATTACGGAATATAATTTTTTTAATATTACGGTATATAGCAATTACTTATGTCTGAACTATTTTTAAGAAATTAATAAATTTGGTGTTACAAAAATATTTATTATTTCTGAAATTTCACACTTACATTTAACCGTTTACAACAGATGAATATGATTAACATTTTTAAGAAAAACTGTTAACAAATTATTTCCACTTCAAATTTTAGTGTGTGACAAATATTAAAAATAGTAAATGCATTTGAATACAATTTACCAGAATATTTATGTTTATATTTTATTTGGACCCTCGTTTTGATTTGACTGTTTGTGGCTAGTAAATGCTCCGTAGTATCGTCTGATAATGGAATGAGTGATTCTAGTCACACCGAAATACTCTACATAAATAATAATAAAAAAAAGTAATTGATTTGTAAAAAGGCTAGCCTTACAATATATAAATAGTTTATCTCCACGCTTGAGTTCATTGAGAACCCAGCTTCAAGCTCAACCTACCTTTAATTTTAACAGCAACTGCTCCAGCAATTTGACTTGACTGTCTACTGGCCTGTTGTCAATAAACTTTAAACTCCATCAACAACAACAATAAAAATTCCACTCCATAAAACACTTGAGTCTAAGAAGCGCGGTTGTGGCTCACATGCGCCAGCGCCACTTAAAGTGGTTGCGGCTATCACTTGGCGTTTAACGGCACATGAGCCACCACACATCAGACCGGCACACAATGAATGTGAATGTGAATGTGTGTGTGTGTGTGTGTGTAATGCTGGTGTGTGTACACTTCCTGCTCTGGCACTGTTTATTTATTTAGCTATTGCCAAAACGTACTTCAATGTATGAACTTCATATCGCTTGCCACATAAATATTATTATTATTACTCTCTCCGACCCGAGGCGTCACAGGGCAGGCCATGTAAATAAGCACACATATATTTATATAGCAAATGATAAAGTGCAAGTCGTGTCATTCCTTTGCATACACACAACGAGAGCGAATGAGTGAGAGAGAGTGAGAGAAAGCTTCATGCAAAATGATAGCGGCAAATGCTCGAAGACTTTGGCCATTAGCAAATATTATTGTTGACTAGACAGCAAGGGGCAAGGGGCAAGAGGCAAGAGGCAAGTGGAAGGAGGCAGACAGCAAGCAGAGGTCATAAACTAACACAATTTAGACACGGTCTAGCACTTCAGTCCATTTATTGATACCTGGCTATCACAAAAACTGAATACCTTCCAACCTTCCATGTGTCAACAGATTCATGCAAATAGGCGCCAGCATAATGCCTTCTGACCGGAGCACCTGGTCGCAAATCAATGTTGTTTAAAGGAGGGCATGCAAATGGCCTGGTTATCCGCAATATTATTATTTGGCTCGGTCGGGCTGCAAACACACACATACAAACACACACACACAGGCAGTCGCAGCACATTAGTTAAATCAATAGCGGAGCGAACGACCAAATATACCATAAGTATTTACATATCTAAATCGACAATTATTGAAATCTCAATTGAAATTGTTTGGCAATTGCGTATTTCTGCTTATCTGTGTGCGTGTATCTATGTTTGCTGTACCAGAAAACAATTCAGAAAGTACATTTTACTTTTGTTATTATATTGTTTGAGCCGAAAATCAATTGATTTAATATTTAACTTTGCAAGCGTTCATTTACACATTTATGCATTGTTAAATTCCAACAATTTCGATATTCGATTTTTGCCTTGCATAACAATTCAGATGCTTCCTGATAGAAATTGTTTTTATTGCAATGTTTTAATTGTTTTCGTTAATGTTGCATTATTAATATATTTTCGTTGTTTATTGCCAACAACCTTTATAAAAGAAATGAACTGTGGTAAAGTGTAAGCAATTAAAACTGCTTGGCAACGTTGGCCTGTAATTGAAACTGTCTGGCAGCCCGGACAAATGTTTGAATAATTGAAAAGAACAACAGAAGAAATTCATTTATAATAAATTCTTCTTTTTTTCTCCATTAGTTCAGAGTAAATTGATTTAAATATATTTCAAAATTGGACTTCATATTTTTGGGTAAATGCTTTCTTTTATGAAATAAATTACAATTTTTAGCAACAACTTTTAAGTTTATTACATTTTCTCTTTATTTCTTTCTCTTCTTCTCTTTTTGTTTCTGTCTCTTTCAATCATTCTATTTCTCTCCGTCTTCCTTTGTCTGTCTCCCTCTGTCTGTCTCTGTTTACCACCAATGTTTTGTTCATCTTGAAAGCATCTAAATATTTTTTTCTCTCTCTTTCTCCCTCTCTATCTCTCTGTTCAATGCTCGATTCATCTTGCAAGCAATAGTCGAATATTTGGTTTCGCAGTCTTCAATCACAAAATCTGTTTCTTACCTTTCTGAATGGAATTTTTATTAAATTATCAGCACATTCATTCAATTGAACAATCTGAAATGCTGCATTCGAGCTGTATGTAAAATAGTTGCGCATTTAAATGAATGCTGCAGAGACAAAAAACCGTTACATAAACTCGGTGCAGGGTATACAAGAATGCAACCCATCGACCCACCAATAACTAAAGCAAACACAACGTGCTGATAATGACAATTAGTGGCCACATTTAAATTGATGCACTTGATGAGAAATGCGATTGCAATTGCAGCAGCACAACACACACGCGCACACACACACACACAGATGTTTGTAGTATAAAGGGTAATTTACGGGATATGCGATTGGTAAAAATTGCATTTTTCTGGTGAACCGAACACACCTCGAAATTCACACGTGCCAGCAAATTAAACGTATGTGTGTCTGTCTGTGGCAATAGTATGGCAATTGCACACACACACACGCACACGCACACACAAGGAGCTATAAATTGCAGCAGCATTGCCAAATAGAGTATAATTACGGCATAGGAGGCAGGCCCTAAAAAATATGCTATGACATTTTATTGTCTCCCGTCGGCAGATGTTGAAGGCCAGCCATCGGCCGAATCCTTTTAGCATTATTACAAAATATACTTACACATATGGGCGTGACACGCCCCCATTGGGCCGTTAGTGTAGTTTAGGGTACAATTCGTTATTTGCGACGGCGCGCATATAAATTGCATTTTTGAGCAGTTGCCTCGGCTGCAGATGGCCAGGTTTCATCTTGCTGTTAAAAGGGTTTGCTTCCCTCATTCTATTCATATGTGCGGCTCTTCCTCTTCGTTCCTTTTGTGAGTCGCATCAAAATGGTTTATGGCCAACGGCTGCAAAATGTCATCTATCGATGGGCGGCCGTTAAGCTTTGAGTGTGTTCGGCCATTTTTATTTTATTGCGGCTTATGACTGAGCTGCGCTGTGCCCGGAGCAAAGCTCATTACGCTAATGGATAACACACACACTCACCAACATTCTAAAACACACACACACACACACACAGACATTTTGCATATATTGAAATACATTTTTGTTGGTGGCAAATTAAAATAAATTGACTTAGTTTCGCGTGCTTTGCATTTTAAACAAATCACGCGATTTTTTTTTTTTTTTTTGTCACATTTGTAAATTTGAAAATGGTCCCAAAAATTGTTTCAGTCCTGATTATTTATTTATAATTAGTTTAATGCAAACGTCACGATATACAATTGAAAAGGAATTTAATGAGTTCGTGCCGCCTCAACAAAAGTTAAAGATTTTAATTCTAATTTTAGCGTTTACTTAGTTAAAATTCGAATTCAAATAATTGTACACCAAGGAATTTCGGCTTACAAATGTTATGGAAAACAGGCTTACAGTTCAGCACATAGTATATACAAATTAAATTATATAAAAATATATGTATACATGTATTCATGCAAATAGCACAAAGGCGTTATCCTTAAAAGCTGAAGACAATTAAAAATGCAATAAATTTGATTTGCAAATTTCTACTCATACAAAAATACATGTTAGACTGCAGCGAAACATTCTACATGTATAGAAATAACGACATCGAAAAGCATTTAAGAATGTCCAAAGTAGGGAATGTTGTTCAACTACATAAATCGAATTATCTATAACGCCTTCCTTAGTCAGTCATACGTAATACTCAGTCTTATCACTTAATCAAGAAAGATTCAAGAAGTAGAATGCATTAAATCTCCCTAAAGATTCCTCTATTAATTGCTTACTCTTTTTTTTTTTTCATAAATTATACTTTATACATGTTATTTTGCCTACACATTGAGCATAAAAGCAGTGATCAGTTGTCCCTGCACTTTAATATAATACTTCATATATATAAAATTTGATTAACTCCCTTTAGGGCAGCAAAAAACTTGATTACATCAAAATGAATAATGTATAAAAGTAACTACATACATAATTTATAGAACTATGGATTTATTTATTTTTATTATTTAAACTTTTTCTTAATTTTGTACCACGAATTAAATTATATTATTTTCCACTTTAAATTTTTTACAAATGCTTCGCTTATAAATCATTTCAAAACATGGATTAAATGAAACGTCAAAGTTTGGACGGTCAAGAATGAGCACAATCCGCTAGTGTAAAATAAAATCTCTATCGGTCTGATATATCTGATATGTCTATCATGCATTTTTTATAGCAGAAGTAGCTCAACAATTGCGGCTTCATGTGTGCTTTATCGTATTCACTATTTTAAAGCTTAATGTCACAAAGTGGAATTTTAATTAGAAATAATGTTTCTTTTATTTACGCTACTGTAAACTCATATGAACGTGTCCTTTTAATGCACATTCACCGCTTATTAATTTAATTATTTATTTTAATTGCATTTTAATAAATGTACACAATTCGCACGCAGAAAGCTCGTGGGTAAATTAAATTACATTTGTAGAGATACAAAAGGAAAACCAAGCAAAGATATTAAAGAACATATAGTTTAAGATATATGCAGATGAAAAAGTTCTTTGCCTTTTGGCAAACCTGAAACTATCTTTTCTATGAATTATTGCCTCTGCAATTGTTTATTTATGCGCTGCGTGCGCCGCGAGCGAAAACGTCAAATTCAATATTCAAACGCAGTTTTCGAGCAATTTGGCGGACTCGGAGCACCGGCTGCCTCCCCTTAGTATGATCCCCAATGGAGCTCTCCAGCATATCCGGTGCGACATGCACTTCCGTTGCTTTGCGCAGCTCGCATCCTTTGCATCCTTTGCATCCTCCGCTAACGCAAACTAAAATGTCCTTTTGTCTTAGAAACAAAGCACAAAATGCAGCGCACATTTCTTTGCTGCCCGCAATTAATTTATGCTCGTTTTTTTCCACTCCGCTCGACTTTGGCCAGTTTTGCCACTTGACTTTTGCTTGGCTGCTCAGTCCGCCGTATTTTGGGTTTTTTGTTTGAACGCTTTGAGAATTTTAATTTTGAATTGAGTTTCTTTTGCGAGTTTTGCAATGTGCTCCCATAAAAAGACGGCGCCACAAATGGCTGGCAAAATGGCGCCGCTTTGGTCAACGCACGTCGCCTTTTGTTTACTTTTAATTTAATCATTCTTCGTTTTGCCCCATTTTTTTTTTGGAAAACTTCTCTAGTTTTTCAACTTGTGCGCAATTTTGTAATTAAGCAATTTGACCGCAGCTAGCAAAAGTTTTACGCAAATGAAGGCAGCGTAATTGATTTTTTGCTCTTGTGGGTTCAGCTTAAAGGCACCGTTTAAGGCCACTTTATCAGACCCACCTCAAACGGCTGAGACAGGCATGCCAGAAGCATGAGTCGATATCAACAGACGTTAAACGGGCAGTTGGACAGTTCTGCAACATTTTTCGACCGTCACTTACAACAACAGGGCAAAAGTTTTCATAATATACATATATAATAAGCTCTTTATATAAAAGCACCGAAAAAAAATACTTATCTAGTAGAAAGTGGGTAGCTCGCAGATACCCTATACACAATCTTTGCTATATGGAAAAATGATTTCAGTGAGGAGGTACTGGAGAAATAAAATCCAACTTTGCATTAAATAACTTCTATTGGGCCAAAGAAAAATTGATAACTCCAACAAACACAAAATAATTTCCTTAGGCCTTACTTGATAACATCGAATAGAGCGTCGTAGTGCACACATAATATTATAATTTGAACCATTATATACTATATATATATTGTGTAGTAGAGAGTGTTTAGCTCGCAGATACCCTTTAAACAATCCCTGCTATATAGAGAAATTATTTCACTGATGAGGTAATGGAGGAATAAAAAAATTGATTCAAACTTTGTATTAAATAACAATCTATTAACTTGACTTTTTCTCTCAATGTCAATTCTTTAGGCCTTATTTAATAACATGAGAATCGAATAGAAAGTCGTAGTACACAAATAATATTATAATTTCAAGTGTATGTGCAATAAAAATAAAACAGAAAAACTTGTCCGACCATCTGAGTTTTGATCGAAGACATAACTCACTTGATTTTAGTGCGTTACATCTTTGGCAACAAAGCGGAACACCCTTTACTGGAGAATAAAAAGAATAGCACCCCTTTGCGAGCAGCTCAACACTCAATGCCAAGAGCAAACAAACAGCTCAAAAGTAGTCAAAAAGAAAAACGCTTATCTGCAATTGGCTTCGTAAAATATACGAAAACATATTTAAATTTCCCCACAGGCAACAAGTGCCAGGACAACAACAGGACCGGGACAAAGTCAGTCAACTAGTTGTCTCCCATGCGGGTGGCTAAAAGCACACACAACCAAACATACTAACAAGCACAAGCAGAAGCACAAACACACTCACACAGACACAGATACAAACACACAAGCAAACAAACAAATTCAAGCAAAAGCGTATGCAAATCAAAGTTATTGTCAGGCCAAAAGTGTCTACCGATGCGTACAATTGAGTGTCATATTTCGTATTTCTTTTATGTAGTATAGCAAAGGCAACCGGAACGGCAATGGCAAACTCAGATACATCGGCCCATAACCCCCAACGAATCGTCTCTCATGTGAGGTCCAACTTTATGCAATGCTAGATTCAACTCTCAACTCTAATATTTGGTTTTTTTTTTTGTTTTTTGTTTTTTTGTTGTTACTTTCTGCGATCTTTTTTGGTCATGCAAGTTGTTATCATTGTTGCGCGTCTAAAAGCCAATGGAGAAATAAAACTTTGCCAAAAGCAGCAGTAATGCAAACATTTATGCTGCGCAGGGATTACCATAACAGCACTAACAACAAAAACCTGTTACATACGCGACAAGCCGAAAGCGAAACACATATACATACATACATAGATATATGCATAAGAGCATGTGTGTGTGAGTGTGCGCTTGCCATCAATGGTTATCAAATTTAAGTCAAGAAGCAAAAAATACTTCAATTTTCAATTTTAACTTTCACTATAATAAGAACTGAATTAATAATAATAATAATAATATAACTGAATTAATTTAATAGTAAATGAATTAATAATAATAATCAATATTTGCAACATAATAAATTTTATATGAATGTCTATTAGTTTGAATATTTATTAATTTTACTTACAATGCCGTAGATATCAATATATATACCTAATAGTAAAGTTAAATAGTAATTGATTGTAAAGTGTAAAATGAATGCTTATATTATCAATTTTTAGTTTTTTTTTTTGGGGGGTAAACTAATATTTAATTGCTTTTGGTAGTTAATAATATAACACATTAATTCACTTAATTTATTCATTTATTTAGCTAGAATATTTTATTGGAGGGTTTGGTCAATTTAATACTCTTAAGTATTTCTAAAAAATGAAACATCCCACTTGACAGGAGATGTGTTTGTGTGCGGGCACGTCAGAGGATTATAAATATAGACGCAAGAAACAAAGTATAAAAGTTGAAATTTATGAATAATTTAGAGATATTTATTTATTTAAGCACTCGACAGACACTTGAAAGGTTCTGTTTCTGGCATTACACAAAGGAGAGACAACAATCAAGTAATGAAGCGAAGCGTTAACTCTTGCGGCTTTACATTGCCGCAACGAATTTTTTCCAAGTGTGGGAAATGTGCAAAATGCTTGTGGTTTTGAATTTATAATACATATTTACATGCATCGAATATATATATGTGTACATCAAAGAGTATTAAATTGAGGATGCTTTTGGCCAGCATGTTATAAATGTTCTTTTGGCAAATTGTTAAATCATTTATTAAAACACTTGAGACTTCACTTCATTCAGTAACTTTATAGTAAAGAAGTTTTCTGTTTCCTCGAATCCTGAGCATAAATTAAAGCTTATGGCATACCCTCCAAACGAATCTCAATCCAACTGCAGCTCGAAATAATATAAGATGCCGAGTAAAATGAATTAATTCATATCCTTTGGGGCTTAAGTCTATTAAAAATCATTTCGATCGATGTGAGTGGCGTGCAGAGCATATTGCGATTTTCTCACAATTAGCATTTTGGCATCCACTCCAGCTTCAACCAGCCGCCGGCCCATACACACACACACACACAGAAACAAGAACTCTCTCATATACGTATACAGACACACCTACCTGCCCAACAAAGGCGAGCGAAACGATTGAAACATTTTTAAAAATTTGAAATTCATATGCGCAACAAACGTGAAATGTTTTACGAAGCGTATTGGGCAATAAAACCAAAGCAACAAAAAAAAAATAAAAAGTCGAACCACACGCAAGAAAAATATACGTGCAAATAAATACAAAATAAAAGTGGTTTGAGTAGAGATGTTGGGGACCATGGGAGGAGGGAATAGGGGGAGTGCAGGGGGAGGTAAAACAGCAAAATCGCTGAAACACTCGACCCATAGAAAGCGGCAAAAATAAATAAATATATGAAAACACCTAAAAGGATTCAATTATTCCCCCTCGTTACACAACAAAAAATAACACGAACCTCGCTCCGGCAGCAAAAAGTGCGCGCCCATAAAAGTATGCAACAGAAATGGCTCACGGCATATAAAGTGCTGTAGTACCAGGGATGGGGATGGGGATGGGGATGGAGTTGAGGTCGCTGGTAGCGACTGGGTGGGGTGAACACTATAGCATATGCACGCGCATAAATCCCAGCCAGATAGGTAACAGTACGATGACGACGACGTTTGCGTTCCCGTCGTTGGTATTGGCCATAAAAGCATGCGGCATGTAAAAAGGACACTCATATTTATATGCACTGATTGCCAAAGCAATGCAACAGAAATGCACGCACACTGAGAGGATCCGCTGACACATGTGAACAGATACGTATATTGATTGGAAAATAATATTTCAGCACCGGGCAATAAACTGCAAAAAAAAAAAAACTACGAGCCAATGCGTCATTTCTCATTGAATAGAAAGTAATATTATGGCATAGGAGCGGATGCATTTAGATATGCATACAAGATTAAATTTGTAATCTATGTTTCGTACTTTGAATTCTTTAATTACAATTTGTTTGATAAAGACAATAGATATAGACGAAGACTTACACGAATTTTGACTGATGGTTAAATGTATCTTTCATCGATATAAAAAAGTATCTTATTTAAATATCAAATAATTCACACTTTTTATACTGAATTTTTATAATTTCAAGATTTCCACACTCATTATAGTTCTTCGAAAATATATCAGCTAGCATTATATCGTAGATATATAGATATAAACACAAAATATTAGAAATTTTGTCTGATATTAAAATGTATCTTATTCAAATATCAAATAATTCAAAGGTTTAATAGTGTATTTTAACAATGTCAACACTTGAAGAATTTTCTTCACTCAAGGTATTAAAATTTTTTACTGATATTAAAATGTATCTTTAACTGATATTAGAATGTATCTTTGACTGATATTAGAATGTATCTTTGACTGATATTAGAATGTATCTTTGACTGATATTAAAATGTATCTTATTTAAACATGAAATAATTCAAGCTTTTAATAGTGAATTTTTTACAATTTCAATACGTGAACAACTTCTTTCACTCAAAATATTGAAAATTTTTACTGATATTAGAATGTATCTTTGACTGATATTAAAATGAATCTTTGACTGATATTAAAATGAATTTTATTCAAATATGAAATAATTCTAGCTTTTAATAGTGAAATTTTACAATTTCAACACTTGGACAACTTCCTTCACTCAAAATATTGAAATTTTTGACTGATATTAAAATGTATATTTAACTTAATATATATAAGTGTATCTTATTCAAAAAACAAATAATACAAACTTTTTACAATGAATTTGTATAATTTTAACAATCGAACAACTTCCTACACTTTTTGCAGTTCTGGGAAATTATCTCAGCTGAGCATGGCATCGATCCTAATGGCTACTATCATGGCGAATCGGATCTGCAGCACGAACGCATCGATGTCTACTACAATGAGGCAACCAGCGGCAAGTATGTGCCACGCGCTGTCCTCATCGATCTAGAGCCGGGCACCATGGACTCAGTGCGGCAGTCAACCATGGGTCAGCTTTTCAGGCCGGATAACTTTGTGTTCGGACAGTCTGGAGCGGGTAAGTGATTAAAGTGATTTGGATGCAAGAGTTTGTCGCAACTTGGATTTTATTCTGGCACAAGCAGCACTTTTCCCATGTCCTCGAGTTTGCCTCTCGGCAGTCCAGTCGTTAATCAATGTCCTTTCCACTGAAGTACTTCGGACAGCGTTCAGCTAATGCATTTCAGGTGCTCATTAATGCTGCCATGTCGGAGCATGTTTCTGCCGCCGTAACCGTTGCCCACCCGTTGCACAACCAGCTCCGCCTGCCCCGCTCATTTCCTAATTATGTCCAATCTAACGGTACATCTCGAGATCCGCACATCCTGCGCTTTGCCTCTATGTTTTGGTTCTGTTCGCAAAATGCGCCCCGCAGCTGATCGGCAGTTTGCTCTGCCTGTCAACTTGATGGTCCACATCAGCGGCCATATCCCTGGCCAACAGTTGTTACAGCTGCAGCTGCAGCAGCAGCAACGGCACGTCGTGTGCTGTTGTCATTGCTTTGCTAAGTACAAACAAGATGGCGCTGATGAAATTGCGATTGGGCCGACAAGCGACAGCAATGGCTCATGGTTGGCCTTGAATGTGCCACTAAAGAGATGGCTGCACCACCGTTTGACTCCACGCAGAGCTCTTTAATGTTGATGTTATTCCTGCTGTTGTTTCGGTAATTGCCGCTGCTGCTGCTGCTAGAGACGTGGCCATCCGGATTGTTGATGATAATTGCAATTATAAAATGGCCTGCGGATGACGATGAAAATTAATTTTGTACATGTCACTCAACACAACATGTTGTTGTTATTATTCTGTGTGTTTTTATCATCTGCGTCGGTGAATGTGTCCGATTAGATAAATATGTTATTACAAATCAAGTTTTGTACAACTATTCACCGAACCACTACTTAACCTCTTCGCAGGCAACAACTGGGCAAAAGGACACTACACAGAAGGCGCCGAACTGATTGACTCCGTGCTGGAAGTGATGCGAAAGGAATCCGAGGGCTGTGACTGTCTCCAGGGCTTCCAGCTGGCCCATTCCCTGGGCGGCGGCACTGGCTCTGGTCTGGGCACTCTTCTCATTTCGAAAGTGCGCGAGGAGTATCCGGATCGCATCATGAACTCCTTCTCGGTGGTCCCTTCGCCCAAGGTAAGAGTACACGTGACAATTCCAGATCCTCATATCCTAGCACATCCGCACACACATACACACACACACACTGCTGCTGTGATTTTGGCCAGGGCAATCCGCTTAGCCAAATCAGCTTAGCTCACACATTGCATTGGCGGCGCTTGTAAGCCGACCTCCAAACCCTGAACGCTTTACACCTGCACGCGAATTTGTCAAATAACCAAAATGAGCCGCGCAATGGCAACAAATTTGGTTAGCAACAAATCCTTTTTATGCGTGCTACTCATTATTATGCAACAAATGTTGGCATACCCTATTGGAGTCCATCATATAATATCGAATATCTCTAATAAACAAATATATTACTCTTGATATACTATTTCTACTGTATTTCCATATTTCAATTGATAAGTTTTTAAAATCGATCACCATTCAATAGATAGTTCCAAAAATTCCATCAGAGTTAATTTAATAGCTCTAAAAAGTTATAGTAATAGCATTGGTTATACGTATTTGGAGATAGTTAAAACCCATTCCCTGTAGAGCATACAGAATTCGGCGTAAAATCAAATTCCTTGTTTTGTATCTATCCCTTGTGTGCCAATTTCAATTGATGTCATTTATTGCCAGCGGTACGCGGATCTGCCAAATAATTCTAATTAATTTGCCGGCGAATTTGGAACCGCCATCGAGCTGCGGCTAATTGACAATGCAATAGCTTAAATGCAATTTGGCTGGCCTCTGCAGAAGGAAGAGAGTTTCGCACCTGACATATCGGTTCCATGGGCTGGTTCCTCATTGGCTGAATTCCGACACGCTTCAATTATTGCTTAATTAACCTAGTTGCATATTTTACACGCACGCCCTCGCTGCCAGCACGTGAGACGCCTTCATTTCCATTATAATCATCAAGAGCATTTAATTACATTTCGACATTTAATTAAATTAATATAGTGGCTAATTGATTGTCAATAACAGGCGGTGCACAAAATCCATCACCGAATCGCCGCGGGCTCTTATGCGCCATTTCTTATTTTAAATTATCAAAATGATTATTTTGAAAATACGAAACTGTTTTAATTGAGTTATGCGATAGATTAATTATATCTAATACTACGAAACACAATTAGCTTTAATTGAGAAAGTAAAATCAAATATTTCCATATCATCGATATTATATAAAGAAATCGGATAGTAATAATGATCATACATTATTTGAATAAACTTGAAATAGATTTTAACACTTCTTTCTGTTAACTCTTTTCCATCAATGCAAATGGCCAAAACTTTAAGTTATTCACAGAGAAATGAGAAGAACAACAGTTATGCATACTAACAACTTTATTATACAAGTATTTCTCTGATGGTTTAGCTTGGCACACAATTTAAAAGGCGAGTAGAAAAAGTTTATTGAAGCGTGAAATTAGCATCCGACAAACTCCTTATACAAATATATATACTAAAAATACATATGTGTGTATATTTTGTTTTCTCTTTCTCTTCAGTTTAACACTCACATAGTGCACATGCAGATCGAATAAAACTTACATTTTGTTCTGTTTAATTTATTACCGTCACGCTTGATCAAAAAAGAAACGAAGTATGGAATGCGAGTCTCCTCTCGCATTGGGTCAGTTAAGCCCTTTGCTCCATTTGACTTGCGCCTGCCCCTGCCCCTGCCCCCGGCACGCCCCTTCCACCAGCTGGCACTGTTATTTATGTGCTTCGGCCTGGCGAATTACCACAATGTTTTGGCAGTGGCGGCCATTTTGTTGCGGCCAGGACATGACACGCGCCTGTCACTTAATTCGCATATTAAATATATGTATGTATGTATGTGTATGTGATTGCTCACAGATTTTAATAGCCATAGACAAAAAATCATATAAGCCTTATAACTGTAAATAGGCATTATATTAAAACATTTAATTGGACCCATTAATTCTTCTCTGCAGTCCGACTGCAGTCAGATACGAAATCGAAATCCCTTTCCGATTTTGGCATAGCAAATATTTTGTCTGAGCAGTTGGCAAACACAACTAACTGCAGGTACAAAAGTTGGGGCCAGGCATAACTCATTATAATTAGATTCATGTAGTACGAGTATCTGTTCCAGGTGACCGTTCGTTATTACTCTGTGTCGGCGTCATTAAATAATTGCAAGGATTTATGTGCAAACATTGTGCATCGTGCATTGTGCATTGTGCATTGTGCAAACAGCAACAGCAACAGCAACTGAATTCTTGTTGTTTTTGGCAGGATAGAGCCAGTGCAATGCATCTTGGCAAGGCAAATATATGCCTAACCAAAGTATTAAACATAATTTTCCGTTGCTGCAAGCAAACAGACTAAAACACACACTCACGAAGTGTTCCATGCAATATGCAACGGCATTTATGCAACAACTGTTGGCTTGCATTCCCGTCAGGATTGCAACACCTGACGAGGTGCTGCAGCAGGTGGGCGTTTTCCCAGTGCGTTTCCATTTAGTTGTGCCGCATTGCATGCATCTATTGTGGAAATGCAATTTCCATGTACTTCTCTTGATGCATTTCACAGCAATGCAAACTTGTTGAAAATACATTTCGAAAAGCAGAAAGTAGTTTATAACTGCATTCGATGTACTTCCTTCGTTGTTGGCTAAGGCCTAAGCTTCTTTATTGAGATACTATTTGGGCAACTAAAATCTATAAATAGCATAAATTGCAGTGCCAAATTCTGAATCTCTAATTAATGAATATAAAGCACAAATTTAATTAATGGATCCAACATTTTTACTATCTCCCTTACAGTGGGGCTTGAACCCAAATATAATTAAAATATATTCATATAAATGTATGAATTCTATCTAATAGCTAAATAGGAAAATAAACTTTCGGAATGTAGTTCCAATTTTAAATAACTACCAGATGAAGAGCTTCAAACTCTTAATAGTGAATAACTGTGTGCCTAAAAACAAGAAAGAAAACTCTAGTCGAGAGTGCTCGACTAGGAGATACCCTAAACCACTACAAACGCACGCAATTTAAATTCTACTGCAGATCATTGCGAAGCCTTAACTTTTTATTTATAATCCGATCTGAATGAAATATTCTGAATATGATAATTATATAGTTGAGTATATGTTATCTAGCTTTAAAAATGAGTTTCTTCCCAAAAATAGTGAAGGAGGAAAGGTATACAAAATCAAAAGTATGCAAAATGTGTCTCTCAATTAGCTGGACATAAATATAGTTAGTTTAATACCTCTAGCTCTTATGTATGTATGAGCTATACTCGAAAAACAAAAACGTGTTATCAATAACAGTAAAACGGAAAGAGCTATCTATAATTGAAAATAAACTCTATATGTGCTTGCAATTGGAGAACCTACATTCAATATTTTGAGTCTCTAGCTCTTGTAGTTGCTGAGATAAACGATTTCATACATATGGACAGGGGGGCAGACACACAGACTTAACTTTATGGGGTCTGCCACACCTCCTACATTATACGCTGTTAAAGCACGCATATGATAGCATAGAAAGAAACGAAAGCTTCAACTGTTTTCAGAGCCTTTAACTTTGGCAATAAGTCGATTATATAATACGAGTAGTGAATGCCCTTACTTGATGTCCATTGTGATTAACTGTGAAAACTGGGAACAGGTGACACCAATTTTGGACGAATGCAAATAGATAATAAAGAGTCACACGTTGCAAAATTGGCTTTCGTTATTTTTTTGTCGTTCTAGTCTTCTCACATTTTATGCTATCATGCGACATCCATCAAATTGTGTTCAATTAACTCTGGCAATTAATATTCATATGTATTTGCTTTTTCTTGCATGCCGTCGCCTGCGCGCTGCCGCTGTTCGCTTCTACCGTTAGGTCTCCGATACCGTTGTGGAGCCCTACAATGCAACGCTCTCCATACACCAGCTGGTGGAGAACACGGATGAGACTTTCTGCATTGACAACGAGGCGCTTTATGACATCTGCTTCCGCACGCTGAAGCTCTCCTCGCCCACTTATGGCGATTTGAATCATCTGGTTTCCGTAAGTGAATTCTAGTCAACAGCCCAACTAATTCGTCTTTTGGTTTTGTGTTCGCAATCCATACCACGTGCCCCGTTCTACGTTCCCCATCAACATTCGCATTGTCCACGTCCTCGTTGCTGTCATCCAGGTGTCGGAGGTGGTCGTCGAGCCATATAATGCGACTCTGTCGCTTCATGAGCTGTGCGTGAACACAGACGAGACGTTCTGCATTGACAACGAGGCCTTGTATGACATTTGCTATCAGACCTTACGCCTTGGCGCACCCACCTATCAGGATCTCAATCACTTGGTGTCTGTAAGTAAATGGCAAAGGATGCAACATGGACTCGCTGCCCAATTCCAGGAATTACGAAACCCAAACGAAACCGTTGGCTAACGCACTTGTTAATAAAGATCTCTACCTCAACCAGATCACAATGTCGGGCGTGACAACCTGCCTGCGATTCCCCGGTCAGCTGAATGCCGATCTGCGCAAACTGGCAGTGAACATGGTGCCGTTCCCTCGGCTGCACTTCTTCATGCCCGGCTTTGCTCCACTCACCGCCAAGGGCTCGCAGCAATATCGCGCTCTCACCGTTGCCGAACTGACCCAGCAAATGTTCGATGCCAAGAACATGATGACCGCCTGCGATCCCAGACATGGACGCTACCTAACCGTTGCCTGCATCTTCCGCGGTGAGTGCTGTAACCTCTAACCTTTTCTGTTCCCCCTGATAAATGGCCACCCATTAGGGGTTGAATTTGAAGTGTCGTTGACATGACTCGACAAGGCGCCACGTGCTCTTTGACTTTGTGCTCACGGAGCTCACGTGAAAGGTAGCCGCACCCACATTCTGGGCAACTGGGCGACTGGGCCACAAGAAAAATAGTTTTTTAACAACAGCTAGAAACGCGGATATGGCCATGTTGCCAGCTGTCTGTGTGGGCTTATGTTTAGGAGTCCGCTGCGCAGCAAACGTGGCTTAGGGCTGGCCAACTTTGTCGCTTTGTCATGGCCAGCGGTTGGCGCACCTGTCCGTCCGCTCCATAGGCCCAGCCGCAGGCACGTAGCTCGACGCTGCGACAGCGACAATTTTATTAGCAAACGCAAAGCCTACTTATGGGCGCCACTAAAAATGATTAATGCCCGTCGACGGGCGGCTAAAAAGGCTGCAATCCGTCAGCGCGCACGTAGCGCAAATTTGTTTGTGCCCTGCTGCTCACCCCCCGAGGGAATGGGGCGCGGGGTCGCATTTTTTCGCGCTAATTTTTAAATTAATAAACTGCTGCGCTGCGGCGCCCAAAAGTATGCCGCATAATATTTCATTTGTTATTCCTTGTGTGCCTAACAGCCGAACGCTCGAACGCCCCAGCCCGCCTCCCCGGCCCTCGCCCTGACCCTGGTCCGTACGCAGTTTGCCTTTGACTGATGACTCGCAAAACGCGCGTAATTAGAAATTTACTTTCAAGATCCATTGGGGAATTGCGAGTCTCCGCTCTAGTCGCTCTCCCAGTCACCGTCCCGCGACCGCTGCCTGACACGGCTTTTGGGCCTTAACTAATCATGCTGAACGTGACTTAAGGCTGTAGCGGCAGAGCCTGTCGCACAACTTGCGTTCCACGTTCCTTCGTCCGTTTGTCTGCGCTTACAAAATAATTAATCACAAAAATGAGCGCCAGCTAAATAAAAAAACAAGGAAGCAGAAAAAACAACCGTGAAGAATTTAAACAGCTTTTTTAGTTGCCTCATGGGACTGTTTTTGTTGTTGCCCGCCACCTGTCCGCCCACCCTCTGAATTACCTTAAAGCGGGCATCGGCATCGGCATCGGCACAGGCATAGCCCAGGTGGCCAAGTGCGCTTGTAGGGCTTAGAAGCCGTTTAGTATTTCATATTCAGGGATTTTGGGATTTACTTGACGCATCAAAGCCAACTTGGCTTTTGATGTGAAAGAAAGCGAGAGAGCGGAAAAAATGATGCCAACAGAGTTCAAGTATTTTTACTCTGCACTTTTAATAATTAACAGGACCCATGTCCATGAAGGAGGTGGACACACAAATGTTCAACGTGCAGAGCAAGAACAGCAGCTACTTCGTCGAATGGATACCCAACAATGTGAAGGTGGCCGTCTGTGACATTCCGCCCCGCGGCCTCAAGATGGCAGCCACATTCATTGGCAATACGACAGCTATTCAGGAGATCTTCAAGCGCATCTCCGAACAGTTCACGGCCATGTTCCGCCGCAAAGCCTTCCTCCATTGGTACACAGGCGAGGGCATGGATGAGATGGAGTTCACCGAGGCGGAGAGCAACATGAACGATCTGATATCCGAGTATCAGCAGTACCAGGTGCGACACCCGACAAAGCTTCAGCTGCTCCTGATTTCCTGCATTGCTTATACTCAATGGTCTTTTATCCCTTCTAGGAAGCAACCGCCGACGACGATGTCGAGTTCGACGACGAGCAGGCCGAGCAAGACGCTTACGATTCGGAAGCCCTGCAGAATGGCGATGCCTAAACAAGAGCTCGAAACTGTCGGGTGTAACTTGTTGAATGCTGAACCATCTATTTAACTAGGTTTACAAACATGTAGACACAAGTAATGAAAGTTAATAAACAGTAAACATAGTATTTCATTTTCTGTACATCTATCGACTTTTAACTGTAACTGAAGAAAACATTTTTGACTTCTATTGGTTTGAAAAAGGGATAAACATATCAAATGACAAAAAAATTAAATATATAACCCGAAAGAAAATATCTGGATATTTTTAGGACATTTTTTATATAGTCAAATTTTGTATTGGCTTTCATTTTAAATTGTTTAAAAAGAAATCATTAATAGGAGCATCTTAAAAACAACTGGATTAGAAAGATAATTTTAATGGAATATTTTTTTAATGGAATACTCCGATGACCGATCTCTATAACCAATACAGATATTTCTGTTTTTTTTTTTAATTTTTGATGACGTCGTTTTATTGGATAGCTGAAGGGTACAAAATTATAGCGGATAGTTGAGCAACACATCCTGTCGCGCAAGTTCCAACAACATAGGATCATCGAAGAATTTGTTAATAGACACATCCTCGGAGAGACCTTTGCGGCGACGGGTCTTGATCATAAACTCACGGGCCAAATGAGAAGCTTGTTGTGGCTCCAACGGCCGGATGACAATACTCTTGTCCAACGGGTCGCCTGGCACGATTTGCCAATGATGGAATACAGACAGACAGAACGCCTGACCTTGAGTGTGCGTCCGCAGATCGGTCTCAAAACCGAACGAATCAATGGCGGGTATAAATGCTTTGATTGTGTAAATGGGTGAGCCGGAAACTGGAGCATCCTGCGTCACGTGGCCTCTGCAAGTACAGCGAAAATAAGTACACACCGAGAGTCAGTATTTAAAAAAACCTACCTGCGCCTCGCCAAGACTGTGTAGACAGCTGATACGCAATCTGCGGGTGCCTGCACTTCGACAAACAAATATGGTTCCATCAAACGGGGTGTGGCCATAAGGAACGCAGAGTAGGCGACACGTCGTGCTGTGGGAATAATTTGGCCGCCACCGCGATGCAGTGCCTCATTGGCAATAACCGCATCTAGAATTTTGAACTTGACATTGCGTATTGGCTCCTCGCAGAGCGGCCCCTCGCGCGTGCCCCATTGAAAACCTTGCACAATGGAGTCCTTTACCGCAGTCAGCAAATTTTTATCGACCTCGGAGGGCAGCGTATCATCCACTAGAATATTAGGTCCAGTACTATCTGGACCAAACGCCCAAATGGAACGTGCTGCCAGTAAATCCCAATCATAATTAACCTGAAAGAATTCTCCGATTCGCTTCTTATTCCAATTAATGCAGACGGTCTCGTTCTCAATGTCCTCAGCCAAGCCTTTTTCCAACGGCTCGGATATCATGGTAATCTTGTTCTTCTTGTTTGGGGTCTCAGCGAAACACTTCAATGAACTCGTTTCCACAACGGTCTCACAGAATGCCACTACGGGATCGGCCACCTTGATATCTATCTCCGAATACATCTTGCGTAGATCATGCATAACACAGTCCAGATATAGCTCGCCTGTGCCTAGGATAACGTGTTCGCCCGATTCCTCAACGCGGGTGGAGAGCAGCGGATAGGATTTGTTTACCTTACGTAGACCATCTAACATCTTGGGCAGCTCAGAGGGATTAACAGGCTCCACAGCTATCTTGATAATGCTTTGAGTGTTAAACTTGAGCGGTCGGAATATGTAGAGGTCCTCGGGCACATTTATATCTACGATGGTGGATGTTTTTACTATGCACTGATCAATGCCCTCAATAAGCACCCAATTTCCGGAAGGCACACGATTCAATTCAACTTTGTAGCGCGCCTCATAGACCCAAAGCCTTCCCACTTGAAGAATACGTGAATCTTCCTCGTCCTGTAGTGTGTAGTTCTCGCCAAGCACACGTATCTCCTGCCCTGCATGCAGGGTTCCGGAGACGATTCGGGCTAGCACCTGGAAGAATGTGCAGTCGTCGTTGGGATACATCTTAGAGCTGTGCACCATCAACGTGCCGTACTGATTGCACGTGATCATGTCACGGTAAATGTCGCCTTCTTTTGGCCCAGTGTAGATGTGGTCCACTTTACGCTTAGCGTTCTCCAGCGGCGACTTTATGTGCTCCACGCACATATCTACAAATCCGCTGCAATCGCCCATAAATCGATTGCACACCACGCGCAGCAGAGGCCGTATGTTGGACTTCATTTCATCCTTCGATACGCGCACATGCAGCTCCGACAAGGTGTCGGAAAGTGTGGTGTCCACATCACCCACCACTTGCGCAATTAATTTATACATAGGCTCCAGGATAAACTCCACAAAGCTGCGCTGCGCCGAGCTATGCGGCGGTTTTTTAGTAAACTTACGGCTGTTAACAATAAATTGTTAATTTAAGAATGTTTACAATGCTGCTTTATAGACACTTACGATTTGCTATGAAAGTACATGTCGCCCCAAAGACGCTTTGCAAACTCATTGTGGTTGACGCCCTCATAAGTGTCTGCATAGAGCTTGGCAAAGGATTTCAGCGTAAAGCAAAAGCCGTACAAGGAGCTTGCAAAGCAAACGTTTCCTAGCACAGGCGATACCATGAGATTGTCGTCGGCGCTGCCATACGTACTGAAATTAACATACATTAACATTAAATAAATATTTGTAAGAATAAATCTCAAAACAAACCTTAGCAAGGTGTTGACTTCCTCGACAATGTGCTTTAACTTAAAGTAAGCGTCTTGTGGTGGCAGCTTAAGCTCCAGGATTAAGCGATCAATCTAAAATTGGAATGGAATGTAGAGTCCTATTTTAATAACACAAATCTTGGACGCACCTTGTTGATGCACACAGTGATGGCTAGTCGCTCCTGTACAGCATGCTTCAGCAGCCGTTCTGTGTTCAACATCACACCCTCCGAGGCATCAATAAAAAGGACCACGCCGTCACTCATGCGCATAGCAGCAGTTGCCTCATCCGAGAAATTCACATGACCGGGCGTGTCGAATATGTTGAGCAAATAGCTCTTTTGCTTGACATCCTGAAGGACAAGCGTAACCGGCGTTGCCTTAATACTGCAACCGCGCTCCTGTTCCGTGAAAAGTGTATCCGTGTATCGCAGCGACCGTTCCTCCATGTTCTCAAACTGAGGATGCGTTTGACGTATAAGACAGTCCACAAAAGTCGTCTTACCATGATGCAAGTGACCTATTAACGCAACGTTGCGAATCAACGGCGGCGTGTCCATTAGGTCAGCCATGAATTCCATATCATAAGTAGTTTCAGGCAGATCTTGTTCTTTGATCTGAAATTTTAGCTTTTTCACGGGTTCAATCAACGGTTTGTCTAACGGTTGTGCGTCCTCCTCCTGCACAATTGTCTCCACGTCCGGCCCATACACCTCAACTGCCGATGGGTAGTAACGCTTATCCTCATGCAGCACAACTGCGGTCACTTCTTTATCTTCATCGTCTTGCGGCTCTGCCTCATCCTCATCCATAGCATCCTCCTGATAAGATTGATTTATAAGTATTGAAAAGATATATAAATTGAAGAGCTTACATCTGGTTCATCCTGGACATCGGGCTGGCCGTAAATACTTTGGTCATCATCCTCATCACTGTCCAAGTCAGGCCCTATATAGTTTCCAAACTCGTCATACAAATCGGAATCCATTCTGCAATATATGCATACGCCTAAATTAATATGTGCAAAAGATCGGTTCCAATGTATATAAAATAAAATAATTCAGCAATTCTACAAATCGTATTGCAAGTTAAGGCTGCTTGCAATACTAACGTGGATCACCCTAATGTGTATGTGCCAAACGTTTACTTGCGGCAACCGGCAAAGCCGGAACAGCTCAACTGGACGCAACGGTTGTTTACCTGGACTTTAGATCAAATTTTATTCACGTGCAGGCGATTTAAAGACAATTCACAATAATATTTATTTATTAATTAGAATATTACAAATATTTTCAAGAAAACGCGGAATACAATGCACGCTAAGCTGCTTCTTCAAGTCTACGAGCACAGCTGGCCGGCCACAGTGTGACCAACGCAAGCGCTGGCGAAAATTGGTCATTGTTGCCAACTACATTAATGCGTATATAATGCAGCCCTGGCGCGATATTCAAATGGTTCTTTTTTTATGTTTTTGCAACGGCTTGTATCCCTTAATAGTCATTAAAACAGGTAAAAAAAAAGAAAAAAAAAGGTTGAGGGTAGGTCAGGTAGACAACTAAGATTTCAATTAAGGGAGAGTTTCTTGAAGTAATTAGTCAACCGAGGTATATACGTGTGATCGCATCAATATGAAAATGAATTTGTGGTTATTTATTTTGCCAGTTTTATATTTAACTAATATTATTAGTGCAAAAATCCTAAATAGTGAAAATACAATATCCTTGCCAAATAAAGTTGACAGTCGCGCAGACTGGTTTTTAGTGGCTAAATATTATGCCAGCATTCACAAGCCATATAATGTGAAGAAATATGCGCCCTATATGCCTTCAAACACGACAACTACAGTGAAAACTCCGACTCTGCCAGATGTCAATACCGAAGCGTCAGTCAGTGATTTTGATTGGAAGACTACAACAGACAAAAATGACTTAACGATTGATTCCACAACTGACTCATTGGCAAGCACCACAGCAATGCCCGAAACGTCGACCATTTTGCTGTCAATCATTGGAAAACCTGCAACCTTCGAAACCACAACCTCATATTACGAAGATGTAGTCGAACAGGACTATTTTGGATCCATCAGCGAAATAAATACAACAGGTGTTGAAACGACTTCACTATCACCTACGACAACAACCGAAAATAGTGATTGGACAGTCCAATCATACATCAGCGAAGGATCTCCATCATCCACAGATGTCACAACCGAAATAAACTTTTCTGCACAATCAACGACAAACTTTCAGTTCGAAGCGTCAACCGAAGAGCAGCCTAGTACTGAGACAAGTTCTTCATCATCCATAGATAGCACCACCGAGAAATATGTTGGTGAATCATCCACGACGTTATCCCAAACAGAATCCACAACCGAAATGGAAGACTGGAAGGTACAGCCTAATGCAGAGACAAGTTTTTTATCCTCCATAGACACCACCACCGAAATTAACGTTGGTGAATCATCAACGACTTCATTCCAAACAGAATCCACAACCGAAATGAAAGACTGGATGATCCAGCCGAGTACTGAGACAATTTCTTCATCATCCATAGATACCACCACCGAAATTAACGGTGGTGAATCATCCACATCAAAAGTGAAAGACTGGATGATCGAGCCGAGTACAGAGACAATTTCTTCATCATCCATAGATACCACCACCGAGAATAATGTTGGTGAATCATCAACGACGTTATCCCAAACAGAATCCACAATTGAAATGGGAAATTCGGCAACTCAATTACCGATATTTACCACTGAAACACCTCCAACCATAGATGTCACAACTAATTCAAGTCTTGTATTGCCAACAACGTCATCCCCGCATGAATTCGTAGAGGAAATGAGAATTTCAACAACTGAACTTGTTATATCTACTACTCAACTACCCGAAACAACAGCTAAGCCGGAAATACAAATGGCAGATACGACAACCGAACTTCCTATATTCACAACTGATTCACTTTTAACCACATCCTCTCAGCCCGAAACTACAACAGGAATAGAAATCTTAGAATCGACCACCCAGGCACCTACGAATATATCCACAACTCAAACAAATTCAGAAATTACCACAACTGAAACTCCATTCATCTCGACTAGCACTACTTCTTTTGAAAGTACTACCGAAACTGTACCAGTACTGGAGGTGACTACGACAGAGATGTTTACAAATAACCGCACTACCAATCTTGTAGCTGATACAATCCAGCCCGAACCGAGAAAATTTACATATTCTTCAGATGTAATGCCAGAAACGGATTGGAATTAAAATAAAATATGAATTATAGCAACAAATTTTTTGTTTTGGGGATCTGTTATTTAAAATTTAATAAATATTAATAAAATAGTATGTTAAATGTCTATTTGTTTTTCTTTTTAACATAATTCTCCCATTAGAAAATATTAAATGAAACATTTAAATAAAGAAACCGCATACCTTGCCAGATAGTTAATTTTTACTTATCGAGCTGCCACTTTAAATTAAACAGCTGATAAAGTTGAACTACTGGCAACATTTATATTTAGCGCAGCCCTCGCAACAATTCACGCCGAAAATATTAAAGATGTTTAAATTAACAAGGCTAATTGTTCGAAATGGTAAATAAAACAGCAATCAATATACAAAAATATGTAACAGTGTTTTTTCCTTTAGCCAGTGTGAGCAATTTGAGAGGCCGGCACCCTGGCTTACGGTTATATGCAAGTGCTCCTGCAGTGAGTGAGAACGAAACTGCAGCCACTCCAAATGCCGACGAACCGATTGATATACCAAATCCTTTTGAAAAGGACCCGAAGCAGTGCGTACTGTGTAAGCACAACATAATACCACACTACAAGAATGTAAAGCTGCTTTCGCAGTTCCAGTCCTCTTACACGGGACGCATTTACGGGCGCCACATAACTGGGTTATGCAAGCAGAAACAGCAGGATGTGGAGCAGGCAATTTTACGTGCCCAAAACTGTTTGCTAATGCCTGGATACCATAAAGATTTGGAATTCCTTCAAGACCCCAAGCTTTTCGATCCTGAAAAGCCTGTACGGCCACATAAATATTAAACACACGTTTTTTGTTTTGTTTGCCGTTTGTTTTTAACTGTGCGAAATACATTATTATTATTCTTATTTATCTAGTTTTAAATATTATAAAGTGATCAGTCTCCATCCAAGTATTTCAGCATTTCTAAAGGAATGCCCAGCTGAGCTAGAAGAGCATTTTTAGCAACTCGTGGCTGGACCAGCTGCTGCAAGTCTTCCATCGCAGCAATAAAGCCATTTCTCCACGTTTCGATATCTGCTTCAAGCTCGAGTATTTGACGCTGTCTCCAATTATCAGCCTGCGGGCTATTTGTTTCAACAGACAGCCTCTGTTCTTGAGTCCTAGGCGTACCCTCAATTCTTTCTGCATTGGCAAATTCCAACCTCTTTTTAGTTAGATCCTTGCGCTGGCGTGCCAAACCAGGGCGTCGGCATATTGTTGAAGTTGCCTTTAAATTCAGCGGCAATGCACGTGGAGTTCCGACAGCCTCTGACGACTTCTCTGATTGTGGCGTTGCTGTCTGCTCCGTTACTTGGCGTCGAATGCCAGGCGTTGAGTCAGCCTTTCTGGGCAATCGCAATCCCAAACGACGCTTTGGCTGCGGCGTAACATCCGTCGCTTCCGCCATTTATGTTCAATATGTGCTACTTCCTTTTTTTTCAGTGATCTCCAGGCGTTGCCAGATAAATAAATTATCAAAGTGCTTGACACACACCAATGCACATAGGGTTCTGTATGTACACATACATGTCATATCGCCTGATTTTCAAATATTCCTTCTGCCATTATTGAATAACACTGCTAAATACTCCGCTATGATGTGATTCAAACCTGTTTTCTTAAATTATCGTAAACGTTATTAAAAAAATATTCCTTTTTTTTTTTACTTTATTTAATTTATGAATATATAAACTTTGCGCTTCATCTCGTCCTTCCAATTGGGGGTTGTATAAAGTCTACAAAAATTATGCGCGCTTTATCTGCTCTATGATTATACATATACTATAATGTAAGTTTAATCGCATTGCCGACTAAGTGTGACCTGATACTGATAACTGGGGAATGAGCATCCATTCCACCATTCCAAGTGTATTTTGGCTTCGAATAAAAAATCCCAGCACTTGCTAAAATCGACGCTGATATGGTTACAAATTATTCTAAGACCTATGCTTACGAACTTAATAATAATAAAGAGAAGACACAAATTAAAAGAAAAACCAGTACGCCAAAAGCGTTGCTTCGCTGGTATCTGAAGATTGGCAACAAAAACTCTTACATACGAACCTAAGTATATTGAAGCACTAGAATACGAGACTAAGTTGTATGGGTAGGCACGACTACGGCAGCTTGTGATAGCGCTCCACGTCAACACCTCGAAAAGCCACCTTGCACGCACACTGCTGCGCCGTCGACAGCATAACCAGGCACTCGCGGCACACCAGATGCCGACAAGTGCGTATCTCGTAGGCGAACTGCCCGCTGCGGCAGTTGATGCAGCTTGGCGGCTGAACAGGTGTGCCCACTTGGGTGAAGCGGGTGATCTTTTGGAGTGCCTGCTGTATTGCCTGGTCAATGGAAGACGTTGTGCCCGATGCAGCTAACGTCGTCGGCGATGGATCAGCACTGCTTGCAGTAACAGTAGCGCTGACTGTATACGCTGAGTAGCTTTGTCGCGCACGCTTAGCTGCTGGAGGCGAAGTCGGGGAAAGGGATCCTGAGAATGCCGATGTGGCCGTGGCAGTGACGGTTGACTTGGTCTTGCGCTGCTGGTGCTTGTAAACGCTACTCAATGTGGAGTATGTGCCGACGGCATTGCTGCCCGGCAGGCACATGTGGTTGGCGAACTGAGATGCGTGGCGACGACGCATACGAGCACTCCCCAGTGAACGAGGCACTGACTTGAAGTGCTCCGAGTGCTCCATTAGAAACTTTTCGATACGCGCCTTAAGGGCCAGGTTTAATATTGCTTTACGTTGTGAGGTATATTCAAGTCCCGTGAACGGATCGGAAGGCAGTCGACCCCACTTGGCCTCTTCCTCTGAGTGCTTATCTATGGTGGATTGGTCAACAACCTTACCGGATGGCAGCACCGTCGGAAAAATCTATAAGCACAACAAAGAAAAAGATATGATGAGTTCCAGAGGCTTTACCGGTGAGCTTTCAAGAACAAAAATGCCACTCACCATTAACTCCCATGTGATAGAATCGAGAAACTCCTCTGGGATCTCTAGTGTCGACAGCTCCCGTAACTCCGGAATGTGACGCGAGGGCGACCGCTGGCCTGCCTGCTGCTGCTGTGCTTGGTCCCTGAGGCCATACGGATCACTTATCTCGCTCCATATAGTTTTCATTAACTCACGATCAGCTTTATCTAAGCTGCGAGCAGGCAGACCCCACATTTGTATTTTGCGAAGGACAGGCGGACAGCGTTCTGTGGCACGAATCACAATCTTCACACTGTTCGTTGTGGCCAGTATCTTATGCGCCGTCTTGAAGAAGAACACTTTTTCGCTGTTCTGCTGTGCGGCAGCAGCACTGCTCCGCGAATTATAATCGCTTTGATAGCAAAACGTTACCGAATCCATACCCTTAGGAAGGTCACGCACATACGCCACTCGTTCCCAGATGCCGTCGTATTTGCCATGCACCTCGAAGGCAGTGGAGCGCAAAGCACCGGAACTCGGCCACAGCTTAATCACCTTCAAATCGATGGCCTTGGGAAAGTCAAAGACAATCTCAACGGGCGGCTTGCAGACTGCAAAGCACATGAAACCTCGCTCCATATGCTCTTCATTGTCTGCAATGAGGTTCGCAGCTGTGTAGCCATCCTCGCAGACGGCATCGCATTCCACGGAGGGCTTAAGTTTCGGATTGAGAAAGTTGATTAGACTGCTCATTGAGTGCCTGTGTGTGTGTGCCCGTTCTCTTCTTTGCTCAACTATTGGTCACGCGGCGTTGCCGTTGCGTCTGTTTTGCCCCACCTGCTCAGATTTTTTTCTGCTAATTCGCACAGAAAATGGCGTCACTGGCTCCTGTGTTTGCTATCGCTTACAATTACTCACGCCCCTCATGAACGCTCACAACTACAAGCACACACACAGCGAAGCGTTAACAAATGTATTGAATTTTCCAGAATTTATGTAGAATTTTGGGTTTATCTTTTAATTTCGCAATGATCCTTGCCTTTTTGAAAATATTTGTTGGTCTTTTTTCTCTCGTGTTTTAATAGCTAATAACTCAGCTGTTTAGAATTATGATGCCAGCTGCCATTCAGCCAGGGTTGTCATGTGTGCTCAAGGCCACGGTATGCGTGCCGAATCAGATTTGGTATTTTAAATCTAAGGTAGAAATTCATTTGTGCACTTAACTAACTAGAACATATGAATAAATTGCATTTTTAATATATATTTTTGACTATTTGATCATTTTTGCTTAAGTGTTAATATTTAAAAAGACTTAATCAAAAACACTAATTGGCACAATAAAATACTATTAGATTATTTTCCTGTGGTATCGATTCTTATTGCGCAGTATTTTAAATTCACAATAGCAGAAAATTCGATAGTCATAATTATCGAATTGGGCGCGTTCCCTACGTTTAAACAGGATTTCATCTAAACATAACTATAAGAATAACAATTGGATGTAAATCAGTATTGATCGCAGATTGATACATTTAACGTTTATTCTTCAACAAGGTTTATTACAATATTGGTTATTTATTAGAAATCGATCTAAAACGTACACTTTTAAGTAGTTGATTAATGTTGTTGTTATAACAAAACTATTTATAATCGCTTTTAAATACTGAATGAAGCCCCTGTTAGTTCAAGTGATTAGCTGAATTTTAAATATATATATAGATCAATCCTTATCTAATATTTTAGAGTGGTAAAATATGCAGTGAACGGGAAACGCAATCTGACGATAAGGTGCCATTTATGGCCTCTCCAGCCATATATAAAATGGACTTCATGTGGGGTATTTATTTTAGTGGATCAGCAAAGGCCATGAAGTGTCTAATTGTGCTATTGTGCGGCTTCATCGCTGCATCGGCGGTTAATCTGCCAGGAGTGCCAGTCGACTTTAATTTGGACAATAATGTGCTGTCCGCCATTGCCGACGATGTGGCTGGGCGCTTGGAGCAGGAGTACTACCACTTTCTAAAAACGGGAGTGGAAACCCCAGCATTTAAGAAGCTAACTTACCAACTGGCTAAAGCACACACTAAAAAGGATATATTCACCAAAAATCTGCCCGACCTGGAGCTGCGCGACAGCTTCGTGGTTTGTACATTATGCCGCTCCGTTACAAACGTTTTGGTGCGCTCCATAAGAGCAGATGATGGGGAACTGAATAACGAAAACGGTGCTGCAATAATGAAGACAATCGCTATGGACGTGTGCCGGCGCATGGAGCTGCAGACTGAGGAGGTGTGCGAGGGACTGATCGACTCTTACCTGCCGACCGTCGAGTATATAATGCGCAACTCAGAAATGGACTCTCAAAGCTTTTGCTCGCTCTTCATGGAGGTTAGTTTCTGCAATACGGGCACAAACCCAGCCTACAACTGGACGGTCGCTATCGACAAGAACGCGGAAGAGTTGCAGGTCTCCAAGTCGGATACGCCACGCTATAGCGAAAGTGATATCAAAATATGCCAATTCAGCGATATACACCACGATCCCCTCTATGAGCCAGGAAGTCTCGCCGCTTGCGACGAACCGATGTGCTGCCAGCGTCAGAAGGACACCACGGAGGGCACCAGCAAGGCTGCAGGTTTCTGGGGGGATTATCGAGATTGCGATTTACCTTGGCGCTCATTTGAGTCGGCGCTGAATCACGCGGCCAAGAATGCGGACTGCACGTACATCTACCAAACGGGCGATATCGTTGATCACATGGTCTGGGCAACATCCGTTGAAAAGAACAGTGAGGTACTGAGCAAGGTTAGCAAACAGTTTTCCGAAACTTTACGCCTTGTGCCAGTCTTCCCTTGCATTGGCAACCACGAACCACATCCGCTCAATCTGTACGTAGTTGTTAAATCTCGCAAGATCCCCGATTGCATTTACACAATTTTCGCAATTTCCTTACAGCTTCAGTCCCGAAGGAGTGCCGGATGAGATTAGCACCAAGTGGCTCTACGAGCACTTGTACAATGACTGGTCCAAGTGGCTTCCACCAGAGACCAAAGAGACCATTCTGAAGGGTGGCTATTACACGGTCTCGCCGAAAGCGGGCTTCCGTATCATTGCCCTCAATAGCAATGACTGCTACACGGACAACTTCTGGTTGTACCACAGCGGTAGTGACAAGATTCCGCAACTGCAATGGTTCCACGACACATTACTGGCCGCCGAAGCTGCCGGTGAGCATGTGCATGTCCTTACCCACATACCCTCTGGCGACGGCACCTGTTGGTCGGTTTGGGCCAGAGAGTATAACCGTTGCATTACGCGCTTCCACAAGACAATCAGCGGTATTTTTACGGGCCACTCGCATAAGGACGAGCTGGCGGTGCATTATTCGGATGAAGGGCACGCCACGGCGGTTTCTTGGAATGGCGGGGCCTTGACCACATTCAGCTACAAGAATCCTAATTACAGGATATACTCGGTGAACGCAGACACCTTCGATGTTACCAACCATCAGACCTACATTTACGACCTAAATGAAGCGAATAAGAATCCCGACCGGGAGCCCAATTGGTTCCTGGAATATGACTTCAATAAGGAGTTCACCAAAGATCTGAGTCCTGCGGGCATTGACAAACTGCTGGATGAATTTTCTAACAAACCAGATCTTATTCGCAAGGTGAGTGCTAGAGAGAAAATTATTACTTCAACACAAACATATTTTTCTCTATTTTGTCTTAGTATTGGCGTTTCAGGGTCACCTCGGCGGAGCCCCAGGTGACCGGCGGCTGCGATCGCAACTGCCTGGCCGGTTCCCTCTGCCGTGCCGCAGTCACCGTGAACAACCGGCGGGAACGTTGCGAGCAGCTCAAGGAGCGTCTCTTTGCAGCTGTAAGTTAATCGTCGCAGCTAATCGCAGCGGATATCATTTTACTAACTGACGTTCTTACTCCACAGCTGGACAAGGAGGACAAAGGCGATGGAGCTGCTGCGCTAAGCGTCTTGAGTTTGAGCTCACTGTTGGTCTTGGTGATCTCCATGAAAATTGGCTTCTAGATAGTATTCTAATAATAAGTTATATAATCGCACATACCATTTATTTATACTATAATCATAAAGTGCAAAATCCAAAATACATTCACACACGCAAACACACACTCACTGCCTTGTTTATGCCACCTGCCTTTGTTAATCTATTGTTTTTGACCACTTATCGAATGCCATAGAAAGTACCTGTGGGCCTCTATCCAGGCCAAAACTATGGGTTAGCTGATTAGCCTAAGCATCATATTAGCGAAAATTACCCAATAAAGTCATAAAATGTAGCGTATGTGATGTATAGTGAAAATATATCATGGTAGGTGTGCGATTGATCGTATCGCACAGGTTATTGCACGTGTTTACCGACGATAATCCGCGAATCTTACGGTCCGATGGTCTGTTGTTCTATTTTTTTGTTTATTATAGTCTGTAGCAATGGGCAAAAGAGTATATTGGTTGTCTGATATTAAGACTGAAATTTGAAATAAATATTCGTGGGTATATATGGCTATACCTCATATTATATATACCTCATTTATAAAGATTATCTAGATATGTCGCTGGAAAATTGTGTATGTTGTTCTTCGAATTTTTATTAAATTATGCTTATTAGACATTAATTAATTTATTAGAAATTAAATTTCTCTTCTTGAACTAAAACAGAGTATCACGTAACCAGTTGCGTCCCTCTGCAACAATTATAATTGTTTTTTTTTAGTGGTAATAGCCCAGACTTATCAGATCAATTTTGAAGTGTGATTAGTCGGTTAATGGATTAAAAGATCTAAAGAACTATCTTTGATAATATTGTATAGAATTTTAAACTTATGAAATTATTTCTGCTATTAAATGTATTTGGATTAGATAACAGTGTATACCATATTTAGATTAATATACAAAGAACTACTGCGAGCTTCGCAAATTGAAAAGTTAGACTCTCTTACAATTTCATACAACTATATTTTGTCCTCTTTTAATATATCTTGAAGTGTTCGAACAAATGAATTCTTTATATAAATGGGAGTGTCAATAATCTTTGGGTCTTTTGTTAAGGAGGTAATCAATAGTATTACCCTAAAATTTAACATTTCCAAAAGAGCAGGTCGTATAATTCTTTGATATATCTATAGATCATGTCACTAACAAGCTTACACCTTATTAATACAAATGGTAAACAAATGTATCTAAATGTATGTAATAATAAATTAATAATTTTAATTCATTACTTAATTCCCATTATTGCACTTGGAGTGTAACTTTCTTACCTGCTTGTTCCCTATGTAACCATGCCACTTGTTCATTGCTGACCATAAAAATCTCTTGTACAGTTATATCAATCATGTTTTTACGATCGTAGCATATAAAGCCGTACGATACGCCGGTTGATAAGAGTGAGTTTCCTATAAATATGACTTGTTTGGAGTGCCGATGTTTAGTCTAAGCTCATTTGCTCCTCAGCGATGTACTGCCAGTGGAGTCTTGTGCTGCTGCTGGGCGTGGCTTCCGTGTTATCCTATGGCCAAGCCCACAGTCTGCCCGGGGTGCCCGATAGCTTCACCACGGAAGAGCGTCTAACGGCTGCCGTTTCAGGTGCGTCTTCTTGAAATTCTTATCGAAACAGTTTGACAATTTGAAGCACACTCGTCTTTCCATTTGCAGCCAGCGTAGCGGACGAGATTAGCCGTGAGTTTGTGAAGTACCTAAAAACTGGCATCGAATCGCCGAGATTAAAGAAACTGGGCGATGAGTTGCGCACGGCTCACAGTCAGAAGGATATCTTTACAGAGCCCCTCGTAGATCTAAGCCCTACCGATCAGTATTTTACGTGCACCCTCTGCCGCGCAACTGTCAACGTGATCGGACGCACCCTTACCGATCCCAATGGCGAGCTAAGTGGACCCAATCGGGATCAAATTGCCAAGAAGACAATGCTTAGCATTTGCGACTACTTCAGCATTCAGACGCAGGAGGTGTGCTCCGGGCTATTCGATCTGAACTGGCCGATTTTGGATTACATCTTCAATGAGACAATCGCCGAGTCGAGAAGCATCTGCGGCATGCTGCCCATTACGATATGTCAGGTGAAGCAACCAGAGTTTAGCCTGAACCTGACCATTGTCGGTGAGATGCCCACCGAATCCAACTCCGACTCGCCCGAGCGCAGCGACAATGATTTTCGCGTCCTGCACTTGACCGACATACACTACGATCCGGAGTACAAGAGCGGCGGCTTGGCGGAGTGTGATGAGCCGATGTGCTGCCGGAACAGCCTGCCCGCAGATTCGAATTCGACTGGCGCTGGCTACTGGAGTGACTATCGGAACTGCGACACACCCAAACACCTGATTGTGAATGCCTTCGAGCACATAAGCGGGAATCACCAGCTGGATTGGATATACCACACGGGAGACGTGCCGCCACACAATGTGTGGTCCACCACTCAGCAGGGGAACGTGGACATGCTCACAGAGATTGATGCGCTGCTCACAAAGCACTTTCCCAAGATTCCAGTTTATCCCTGCCTCGGCAACCACGAGCCGCATCCAGCCAATGTGTTCGTATCTCCCTCCGCCCTTCAGTTGCATTCTGTTTGATATTTAGCTTTCAGGTTCGGGAACGATGAGATGCCCGCCTCTCTCAGAGTGGACTGGCTTTATGAGCATGTCTGGAGCCTGTGGAAAAAGTGGCTGCCCAAAGAGGCGGAGACCACCATTCGACGTGGTGGCTACTACACTGCCTCTCCCAATGCCGGCCATCGGATCATTGCGCTCAACAGCATGGACTGCTACCTGCTGAACTGGTGGATCTTCTACAACGGCTCCATTGTGCAGGAGCAGCTGCAGTGGTTCCACGACACGCTCCTCGCGGCCGAGAAGGCTGGCGAACATGTTCATGTATTGACGCACATACCCTCTGGTGACGGCGACTGCTGGACGGAGTGGGCCAGGGAATACAATCTGATTGTGGCGCGCTTCAACAAAGTCATCACCGGCATCTTCAACGGCCACACCCACAAGGATGAGATGAATGTCCACTACACCGACACGGGCCTTCCGGTCGCCGTGTCCTGGAATGGCGGCAGCCTCACTAGCTACTCCTACAAGAATCCCAACTACCGCGTGTACGAGCTGCATAGAGAAACATTGCAGGTACTGGAGCACCACACCTACACAATCAATCTCACCGAGGCCAACCTTAATCCCACGGAGCCACCCAACTGGAGCAAGGAATACGAATTCAGGCAACAGTTTACCGCCAACACAAGCCCCGCCGGCATTGACCAGCTGCTCGTGGAGATGGCCAAGAAGCCGGACATACTGCGCAAGTTCTGGCGCTTCAAGATGACCCGCGCGGATCCGAAACTGGACGCTGGCTGCGATCATAGTTGCCTGAACAGCACGCTCTGCCGCCTTGCTACTACCAACTACGAGGAGCGACAGCGCTGCCGCCAGCTCCAGGCGATACTCAAGGAGAGTGTAAGTAGATCTTCATTGAATCCCAACTCTGTTTCTGACTCTTCTCCTCCTTCTGCTTTTTCTTCTTCTTCTCTTCTTCGCTGCAGCTCGACAAGGAGAAGCCCGAGGGCGGCGGCGCTGCTGCATTGGCGGCTTACAGCTTACCCTTTTTATTGGGTCTCTTTTTTGTCGCTCGCTATTCTCTTTAATTGATATTGGAATACCATTAATCCCTAAGCATTGGCGTTGCCTTATCTCGGTTGGCTGCCACGCAGTTACAGTTATTTATAGCATATCGTTGTTAATTGGTTCGGTTTGAAGAGCGTTCATAAACTGCGCCATAAACTTCGGCTAATAACATGAACATAAAGTATCCACCCGTTGGCCCACAAAAAATACAATCGATGTGTAGTTTTAACATTCAGAATTTTCGATATACACGTATAATTACATAAACTTTAATTTTGGGTTTGGGTTTTCGCTATTTTGTTTGGCATGTGAATACTTTTGCTTGGATTGGGATAAGCGCTACAATAAGATCCAAGCTGAATAGGATGGGGTTGACTCTCCTTCTGGCTTCCTCGATGCAAGTCCAACCACATACATACATATTTACAAACATGAAATTGTAATCATTGTGCCGGCATCGTCCCTTTTAGCATCCGTTTAGTTATCCCCTTAGAGCGCACACAGGAGCGTGGCAATGTCCAGATCGTGCTCGTCGGCCTTGCGTATGATGACGGTGGCCTGGTTCTGGTAGCGACCCGTGGACACCAGGCGCACGCTGGTCACACCGCAAAAGACAGCCTGCTCGGGTCCCAGCTCGGTGGTGGCACCGCAGACGGCACTTGCGAGCTCCATGGCGGCGTTGTCGAGGCCAGCGGAGCCACCAATGTCTAAACGATCCTCGAATGGGTGGCACTGAAAGACGACAAAGATGTCAGTTTCATAAGAAAAGACTAAAGCAAAGCTCGTAACACGCACATCATAGTTGACCTTCTCCTGGGCACGCACGTTCTTGCCGCCAATGCGCAGAGCGCCCAGAGAGACGGCGGCCGGGAAGAGGGCGGAGAGGGTGCAGTTGCGGGCATATCCAAAGTTCGACATCTGGTAAACGGCGGCGGTGTCCTGGACAAGTACATTGCAAGCTGCCAGCAGCAAGATCAACAAGATCGTTAACAGAAATTTCAAATCAGTCTCCGGATCTGCGAAACTTACGCTGCGAAATCTTGTGGAAGCGCACGTTGGCCACGAAGGAGCCACGAGTGGGAATGCGGTACTGCAGCAAAGCTGCGTTCTGGCTGGAGCGGAAGAACTTTTTGTTGCTGAAGCGTGGCCTGCAGGGAATGGGATCAATTAAGGGAGCTACAAGTGGAAGCATTGAGTGCGTGCGCATACCATTGCTTGTTGTTATTGCAGAATTCCAAGACGCGATCCTCGAGCACACGGTGATGATCCTTTAGTGCCGGAAAGTACTCACCATTCAGCTCCCATCCATCCACGAACTGCAGCAGAACAAATGAGAATAAATGAGAATAATGAGAATAAATGAGAATAAATGTGTACCCATTACTGCTAAGTGGGGCAGTTAAGGAGCACATGGATCACTCACCGCCATTAGACCGCCCGACTCGCAATTGACGTCATAGTGTTTCATGGTTATTTCCACAATGGTGTCTGGCTCGCCAATCACATAGAGACCACAGACGGCCTCTGCAGCAGCAGCAGCTGCAGCAGCAGCTGCCTCCAACTGCTCGCCGGCCACTGCCTCCAGCTCCAGCAGGGTGGCATCCCTCTTTAAATTGAGCGCGGTCAATGGAGCCGGCGGCGACGATGGAGCCAACTTCTTGAAAATGTAATCACCTGGCTCGGATGCCACATGCATGCAATCTGCAACGGCATGGGGGGGGCTTTGATTAGAGCTCTCTCTCAGTGCAATGCCTGCTGGGCATGTGAAACCAATTTAACTAACTGTGCTAGTTGCAACAATTTGCGGCAGAAGCTCAAGTGGTTTTCTTGCCTCATTGTTTGCTTGTGTGTGGCGGCATTTGTGTGCGTATGAAGCACTAATTGAATCCCACTTGCCTTTTAGAGCACATACATGCAAATCGCATCCACGTTCCGACCTCAGTCCTCAGTCCTCAGTCCGTAAATGCTATCCAGCAATTAATTTATCATACAGTAACCTGCAGCCTGTCCAACTGATGCCCCTAATTCCCTGGCTATGGCTACTGTTGCTTGATTTATGGCGTGCATTATTAGTTGGATTTTGGTAACCCACACACACAAGCAACTGCCCACATATCTTTTTATGACTCCTCTCCCAGACCAAAAACAATTAAACTATGCTCTGACTTTGACTTTTTCGCATGCTTGTCACACACGCAACTGGAGTATGTGTGTGTGCGTGGGTGCGTGTGTGCGTTGGTGCGTGTGTGTATAGAGGGAGCTAAGTTTATGTGTAACTAACAGAATGGCCATTAAGTCGCACACGACACTTTGTATTTGTATGCCCTATAATAGGGTAAAAGCATTATTGAATTATATATGTGTGCATATTTATATACAGATATATTTCTCTAGATCTAGATGTAGATGCACACATATATTATTATGTATTTATCTTCTATAAAGAAAACATTGTTTGGAAAAAAAATTGAAAGGAATAACTCAGTTAATTGTACACAGATTTCTCTAGAGCAAGATATAGATGTAATACATTCATATATTATTATATATTCATCATCTATAAGGAAAACATTGCTTGCAATAATGTAGAAATGAATAAATGTCTGAGTAAACACATTTATAATACATGTATATCTATGTACATTAAAAAAGAATTAAATTATATCTGATAGTTTGAGTTATATACTTATATACATATTATGTTGATGGCATACATTTATATATATATATATATATATATATTTTTTTATATATTTAACTCCTATAAGAAAAATATTGTTTGGAAAAATATTTAAATTAATAACTCAGTTAGTAGTACACAGATTTATAATATATCTATATCTAAGTACATTAAAAATGAATAAAGTTAGATTCGGGAGGTAATTGATTTGTTTCATTTATAAATTTATTTATTTTTTGCAAATGTCTATTTTATTTTCTATAATTAAACTAAATATTTAGGGTATTTACTATTTGTTATGGTGCACACGGGGCTTCGGCTCGGTCCGACATTTGAAAAAGTATCTGTAAAAGCTTTTGAGTGTATGCGTGGGACTCTTAAGGCATTTGGCGCCTAATTGTTCATTATGTTCTCTAATTGCATAAAATTCTTACATTATGTGCATACCATTAATCGCATACCATTAATAAATAAACAAATGTTATACGAAATACTATGAAGTTTAATTCGCAATAAATATTAATGCAATAATAACAAATACTTTGCATTAAACTAATAATTTATGCTAATTGTATTCACTGTGAAAATCATAATTTGAATAAAGTTCTTGAATATTACAATTAATTACTGTAAATATGTGGAGTGGAATAGAATGTTAAATACCCTCTAACCATTTTGGATCTGTGTTATATTACATTAATTTGTGCTCAGAATATATCCGAAAGAAAAATGTGTATTTAAACAGACTAAGGTTTATATTAAATAAATTGTTTAAGTGCAGTCAGGGCAGCGTAATCTATATGTAGAACCAAATTATACCTCACTAAACTTTTTTCGTTTTGTATGAATGTATGTAAATAATAAATGGAATATAATATGAAAAACCTTAAACTCATATCTTAGGTAGAACTAGCAACAAATTCCAAGGCTTAGCCAACAATTAAGTCAATACCTTAGCGTGGGTTCTCTCGTTCCTTTCACTCATTATTATTATATATACATAACTTATTATTATATAGTAGTTATTTTTATTATTGTTATTATTATTATTATTATTATTATTGTTATTATTATTATAATTATTATTATTATTATTATTATATAGTAGTTATTTTTATTATTATTATTATTATTATTATTATTATTATTATTATTACTATTATTAAGTCAGGTAAATCGGATATGGACATAATACATTACCGGCTGGCAGGAAAATGATTATTATATTATTCTCAGTAAAGACTTAACTTACAACCTATCAACCTAAATGATTTTTAATTACTATAGTATGCTAGATTGATCGAAGCACTTGGCTCTAAAATGCTTGTCTAAATTACTGCTTTAGCAAACATTTAGCTACAGACCGCTTGACTAAATATATTTAGTGCTGTTCGTACAACAATGTAACAATTATGTAATAATTCTTTCGATACTCAAAACTCAAGATGATGTCATCTATGAATAAATTATCACGCAATCTCAGCTTCTGCTGGTTTACTTTTCTGTTGCCCAACAGAATGTGAAAATGAAGCAATTATAAAAGATACTAAAGCTAGTAAGAAAGTTGGGACTAATCGACTAAGAAATTCCCTTAGCGCCAAGCCGTGGTCACGTACGAGTTGCATAAGCTGTTTTTTCTATTTCCACAATCTAGGGAAAATGCGTTAATGCATAACTTTGGAGCTCTCTAAAACTATTTCCCTATATTCAGGGATAATTAGTTTTGTCGAAATCTATATAATATAAAAATACGAAATGGAACGAAAATAGTATATACCAAATATCGACACTAGTTTTTCTGATTTGCTTGATATTCTTCAATTTTAGCCAAAAACAAGCGATTGGAATCAAATCAATGAACAAGTGCTACAGGAGGAACTAAAACTAAAAATTGTTAACTATCTAGTTCTTAACAGATACACTGACATATTAAAACTATACATATATACTTTATGGGGTTACATACAGCTCCCATAAACATTATAGTCTCCAGTATCATGGTATAAAAAAACAAAGATATCTTGGCTATGAGTTGTTGAGGAAAATGGCAGCGGGCACATTTGCGGTTGGGTTGCCAATGGCTGCCCTGTGGCTGGCTTAGCTTGGTTATATTTGTAGACGCTTCTACATAGAAGCACGTTAGTTTTCTATTGAAGCTAGTTGGCTGGAAAATGTAATAACTTGCATTTCATTAAAATCTCAAGTTGAATTTTATGGTTCTCGAAGTGGCCACAGATTTGTTTATTGCCATGACAATCGAGTATTCATGATTATTTGGCAAATATTTCCATTGAAGTTCAATTTATTTTATTTGGCCAACTGCGTTGTTTGGTCTTCATTCAATATTGTAACTCTTATGTAAATAAATTACTCATACGTCATGTGGTTGAAATGGTTAAAAGAAAAACGCTTGACAACATACGAGGAAAAGCAATTTAAAAGACAATTTAACCTTACTGCAAATACTTTGTATGGACCACACTAACAGCAATTTACGTTTTAATACCCTCAACAGTTGAGAACGACAAAACAAGGCATATTGGCTTATCAGATACTTAACAAGAAGAAAAAGAAGGGGTGTGATCGACTAAACAAAACACAAAAATTTCATGCAGGTTTTTCCGCGTTTCCCCTTTTAGTTCTATGATCATATCGGTCACATTTATAAGGCCAAACTATAAAAATATATCTATTAGTTTCTTTTCTTGGATACCCTTGCAAATTCCAAAACAAAATTGAGGGTTTAGTTCGCTGCCTTTCTCGGTGTTCAGGATATTTTCTAGTGGAGCGCATCCGAGTTAATTTTAGTTCATTTTAATAATATATATAATGAACTGTGTTTTTTTTATTTGTTGTGAATAAATATTTCGTCTTCATTTTTGCATCCTTGATAAGCATAAAAATCGTTCTGACTTTTTGTTTGTTTTTGTCTCGATGACCATTAAAGTGCATCTGGGCAAAAGCCACTGAACCAAAACTTGCAGCCAGCAATTCGAGAATTTATTTTCTACCCACCCCCATCTCCGTTATATGCGCCGTGTTATCTTACCTGAGATTCTGTGCTCGTTGTAGGGCATTGCTGCGCCTGGGTACAGCTCAAAGGAACGCTTCACTGTGGGCCAGGCCTGTGAAAAGATTAAAAGTGTAAAATGAAAATAGCGCAGTACGGTTTTTGTTTTATTTATTTAGTCTTTTTATTTTATTTATTTTTTTTGAATAGCTGCTTTGACGGCGGGCGCCATTCAAGCGATGTAAAAGATATGCACTAAAAATGGGCCACAAATGTTGTTGACAAAAGCCAAAACTCGAAAGCAATAAAATCAGCAGGCTTCCAAGCTAATAACAGCTTTTTACCAAGTAACAAAAGCAAAAAAAAAAAAAACAAAAACAAAAAAAACAAAAACAAAGTTGCAGACCCCCTGGCCAGCTACGACCAGAGGAGATTGGCAGGTCAAGAGGCCAATGTCGCACTTGCTGCTTAATGCAGCTGTTGATGCCGTTGCTGATGCTGGAGAATTGGTCAGTTTTAATTAAATGCCGACACACTAGTTGAACAATTCAATAACCACACACGTCGCATAGCTTGCAGCCGGCGCCGGGATAGAAAAGTTAAGACGGCTGCGTCTTGAATTTAAATCAACAAATTTGTAGCTTAAAATCTCAAAACTTTATAAATAGCTTAAGGCAAAAAACCCAAATCATACAAAATTTGCTTCAGTGTCAGCAATACCGACTGTTAAATACTCGTTCACGGCTCTTAATATTATTCCAGCTTAATAGATAAATTAATAAATTGTTTACCGATTAGCTACAAGCTCTGTTATCACAGTTATATAATGAATATATCAATTACCAGTGTTTATATTATATATCAAAGATTTAGCAGAAAACATATAAACTCATTTTACTTCTTAAAGGAATAGCAAAACTTTCCTTGCAATCGGGTCAAAAATCATTCATTCCGTTTTCTTTTCTTGTTCCATTATTTAATACCCTGTGTTTCCATAATATTCAGTTCATCAATATTAATGTAAGTAATCAAGTTAATCGCAGAGATAAATGTATACAAATTTAATGGCAAGGCAATAGTTTTAACTGAAGACCAGAACACTTTATTTATTTTCTATTAATTTAAAAAAGTATTTTTTAAGCAAAAGTTTAATGAATTGTAAAAATATGGTTAAAAAAAAGCAATTGAATTCGTTAACTACAGGTCATACTCTATTCAACCATCCCGACTTAGACTAGATTCCTTTTGTTCACGTTTTTCATTTCGCTTTTTTCACAATTTTATTTTATTTTTTATCCTACCCTAATTGATAAAAGGTTGTGTTCTGGGCGCTAATTGAAATTGTTTGTGGCTTGGAGCACAAACATGGGAAGGGGGAGGGCGTTCAAATTGATGAATGAGGATTTTCAACTCGAACCCCAATGGGCCGAGAAAAATAATTGTATTTGCGGCTAAGTTTGGCAATTGTTTGCGCAACACTCCAAAAGCCGGCGCGATTTCGTCTCTAACGAGCTGGACAGGCGAGCCTTTTGCTTATGAAACTGTCAATTAGTGGAGGCTTTGGCTTTGGAGGACTAACTTTTAGCTGCACCAAGCTCCACAACAACGTCATAGGCTCCCACACACACCTACATATGATTTTTGTACGCCGGTGACGTCATTAAAAGGAATTTGTGAAGTCAATCGAGAGGCTGTTCAGCAATTCGCAGTATTCGTCAAAAGTGTTGACAGCCAGTAAATAAATGATAAATATGATCCTTTGAAAACACTCGACGCAAGCTCATTTGCATAATAACATTGTCGCTGAATGGGATTCGGTCCGTCAGGATGCCCCAACTGGAGGACAACAGCTGCTCCACTGATGCTGCCGTCACGGGAATCTTTTGTGAAAGTTGAGGAATTGGATGTGAACTTAGACTTAGGCAAGCGGCAGCTGGTCAGAGTTATTCATAAAATTATTATTGGTTGTCAACGACACCTCGAACGACATGCTACACCCCGCTACACACCCACACACACACACTGTTACACACATTTCTGACCAATCTGAGCACTGAAAAGTTTTCAACGTTGTTTTACTGCTCGCTTTGAAATGATTTTTTGATTATGCGGACAGTTCCTGGAGCATGGAAAGCCACGTGCATACATTAATGACTTTATCATGCATTTGAAAATCATGTAGAATAATTCATTGGCACTTTAAAAGCATTTTCTGACTTGCTATTAAATTGAAAATCAGCGCCAGCTGTTGCCAACAGTATTTTTTTTTTTAATTCTCAGCTCTAATTGGATACAAGTATGCTTGTCATGCAGGTCTCGCAGCTCTGTCTTGGAATGCCTTAAATATTATGACTTAATTAAAACGCTGCCAACGTGAGAAGCAGCAACAACAACAACAACAACAAAAACAACAATATTTTGACACCTACGCCAGCTAACAACGAAGCGGAAATGGCTTAAAAGGTATACGGCATCCCTTTCAAATATTTATTTTACACAGGCAAAGCCAAAGATTTTCGCGGTAAGCCATGAGTTTTCCAAATATTTACACTCAGTCACAAATACAACAATCTCCATAGTAAGAGCATAGCATGACTTAATCATGAGAAGCCGGTAAAGGTTACAACAAACTGGCCTAAAAAGGGTCTGACCAGCAACAGGCTACGTCCGTATTGCCATAAAGCATTTTTTTTCTTTTTGCGCATTTTAGTGCTCATCAAATATTAAATTTAAAAAATTTGCATGCTTTTTTGCGATGTCGAATAATATGCATAGTAATTCGCTGTCCATAAAGAACTCTGGCTAATCTTTCATTGAAATTTAGATGATGTTCTCTCCTACCAAAAGCATGCCAATTTTCCTTTTAATATCTCACACCGCCTACAGTAGAATTTATATCGAAAGCACTTCTATGCGATTCTCATGAGTTCCCTTTGTGCTTGGGGCATAAAATATATTGGTTGTAGGTTGCTTTGTCTCAGTAACTGAGTCTTTGATTATAGACCCTATTTTCTAGTTTAAAATTAAATTGTTATTCCTTTGAAAATAATAATAAAATAATAAACACTTTAAGTGAACTAAATTATTGGAGATGAAATCATTCGAGTGCAAAAAAACAACACAATTTGCGTTACAATTAGCTAATTGATTCTATTCAACTTTTAATAATCAGTTTAAGTTATTCAAAAATAATGTGAAATATGTTCACAAATTATTTAATTTTTCTCTTTACATGAACATACGCTAAACCCCACTAATCGCATACTCCCATTTGACTGCCAATCAGAATTTTCACAAATTTAATAAACACAAAATTAAATTTTCCGTTATACCCTCTAAACCTTATTAACCGAAAAATGTTCATGCATTAGCTCGTTAATGAGATAAAAATAAAGTTGAAAAGTCAATCCTCTCCGCAATAGCGTTTTTCGTTTTTCGTTTTTAATTTAAATGGAAATTATTCTTTCAAGCTTTCAAGTTGAAAGTTAATTTCATTACGTATACGCCTAATTGGCGAAGCGCGTAAATAGCTTAGGCAACCGATGTTATAAAATTAATTTACGCAAAAGCTAAATCAACTGTGAATTGCAACTGCATTAGGCAAGCCCTCAGCCCACCTTCAGCTGCAGTTGCAGTTGCGGTTGCAGTTCAAGTGCAGTCCTCTGCGTCTGTTGCACACAACTAATTGCCGCAAAGGGCACTTACTCAACATGCTGTTGTTGTTGTTATTGTTGTCATTATTCCAGCGAACGGCACTTCATTAACTGTATGGCATGTCACGTCGGTGACACGCAGCCAAATGGCTCAGACCCGAGTCCCGAGACCTGAGTCCCGACTTCCGAGTCCTGAGTTCTTAGCGTCTGTTTGCATATGCAAAGAAATCTATTAGTTTGACGGAAATTAGTCGCGCACACATAACCCTGCCACGGGCTGCTTCTCGGAATTTATTGAATATGTTGCAACGGGCGTTATGCAAAGTGCGCACACCATGCGTCATATTTCATACGAGGGACTCGAGTTTTTGGCATAAATTTGCGTGGGATATGGAAGCAGCTGCTCCTGCACAAGACTAAGATATTGAATTTATTGAATGTGGAGGCTTAAGTGGTGCGAGTGGTTCGAATGGTGCGAGTGTTGCGAGTGGTGGGCGTGGTTGCTGCTTCCTCTGCTCGTGACGCAGTTGACAAATTGGTGTCGATTAAAAGTTCAACCACAACTTGGCCAAATATTACTTTCATACACTTTTCGAGTAGAACAATGACAAATACCCAGTAATTAACAAAGTTTGTCTGCGCACTTATTAAACACGATCCCTTAATGCTGCCAAACACGCATCCAGGTGTTGCTGCAAATGTTGTGTATACGCCAATTATTACTTTGAGTGCACATTAACTTGTCTTAATTGGCGACTCTGCACACATGTGCCGGCAAATGTCACCCATAGAGCCGGAATCGGTTGCCCTTACTACTAGTGCAGACCAACTCGAATTCGAACTCCAACTCCAACTCCGTTTCCCTCTGTGGCTTAACTGGCCGTTAAGGAGCAAAGTGTTCCGCTTAACCGAGTATCAAGTGCAGACTAAGTTGCGAATGGAACTGCCATCTCCGGCTGCCATTTGAGTGAGTGACCAGCTTGACTACAATGGCAGCGAAGGAGGGGGATGGCACTGGCCGGGCTTGCACAATGAATGGCCATCATTGGCAGTACATGCATGCCCTTTCCGGCCATTTTCCTCTTGCCTGAATGTTGACTTTCCCCCACATAGTTTCAGTTGTCCCAGTGGCATGTTTGCCTTGCCTTAATGCAACTAAATTGCAGATGAGCAGATGAGCAGATGAGAAATTTACATTCCTCATTCCTCTCTCATTGACACTGGCTACTTGCTGTGCCTCGAGGGATTGGATCTCTTCCATGGAATTTATTGTGATTTCAGCAGCAGCCAACAACGTAAAAGGAAAACTGTCGCACCTAAGCAAACATATCATAGCAAACGGTACTATGGATAGCACAATAGCCGAAGGTGCCACTCAATGGGTTCTATTCGTTCTTTGCTCACATTGACGACTATATAGTATAGGGCTAACAATTTGACCTGATTCATGCTGTCATGGAAATCTTATTGGATCACATAAATCGTAAGCTCACATTTTAAACTCGACAGTTGAACTGTTTATATAATTAGCCTGTTACCAAACTTGAACTATCAGCTGCAGAGGCTCTCGAGGAAAGCCTCGTGACATGTGCAGAACATCAATCCGCATATCTTGTATAATCACAATCTTGTATAAGCATAACTTAAATTTCTTTTGTCCAAATTTTATTTAATTTGTTTATTTTAAATAAATATCACAGCCATGATAGACTGTTTTGATCTAGAAATGAGAGGTTGCTATTAAGGTAATAATTTAGCTTCGGAATGAATTCATTATTTGGAATCGGTGCATTAGTTTATATTATTTATGAATTAATGATTCCTGTGAAACCTATATACTATAAACACATATATATATATATATCTATTTTTTGCACTTTTACACTTTGATATATATTGATATACTGTTAAGGTCAACTATCATATATGTTGGTTCTTAAATACTTGCGTCACATATCAGATATACTCTTCAAACCAGGTGGAAATATTTGTTTTTTTTTTTTTATGCTGTTAACACAGCTGAGAGAGCTTCCACTGAACACCTGAACCGGTGGAACATCGAGTTGCAGTTTGTTTTAGCCCTATATTTATATGCTTGATGCATTCTTTACTAAATTTCTACAGAAATTGGTAAAACTTATTGGATCTAAATATTTTGTGACTGTTATTTTTTTTTACTATATTGAATTATTTGAGAAAAAAATGCTGCAGGATTCGAATTGATTGTTTATTCAGACAATCGCTTCCGTTAAGCGTTCGGTGGGCAATAAAAAAAAATACTAATATATTCAAATTTCGTTTTTAATCTGTTTACTTGAAGTTATCAAAGGAAATTATACTGTATGTACCAACATATGTATGTAATAGTTGACAGTATATTATAAATACATATTTTTTTATGCAGGCCTTTTTTATATGCATGATGATTTCTTTATTGTATTTTTACAAAAATTTAATTACATTTATTGGACTTACATATTTAGTTTTTTTAATTTCATGTTGAATTGTTTTGAAAAACAAATCCTGCAGGCTTCGAATTAATTGTTTATTGAGACAAAAATAATTAAAATACAAAAATATTCAAATTCCGTTTTCTTATTGTTATAAAAAAAACTTTTTTGAAGTAATCAAATAATCATTTAATCAATATTGCCAAAGATTTCTGACATTCTAGAACTGTATTGAACCGAAATATAATCAAAAAACATTTCATTTTGTAAGGAAAACTTTCTGCCCTTTGATTAACAAAAGAAAAACTGAATTACAAGTATTGCCTGTCAAAAAAAAAAAAAAAAAAACAAAAAAAGAAGCTTTTGACAACTCATCGTATAATAAAACACGAAATTGATTTCGCAGCAAATGATATGCGAGTCGGAACCCTCAAATCTCGCACACGCCGAAACTTATGTCTATAATTTGAGACTAATGAAAGCAATCTGTAGCGAGGACAAGAACAATGATGAATCAACTACAAAGAAGCGAACAAAAATTCAAGTCAAGGGTTTCAAAACTTTGCTCATAAAAGTGGACTCATCAATCGTTGTGGGGCAAATCCCTGACAGAGAGGAATGTGAAATAAAAGTGAATCCCCAACTTGTTGATCTAAATCGAATTACCAGCCCGTGAGCTGGCAGCCAGCGCACCCGCACACCCCGGACTCACCTGCACGCCCAGCACAATCATGGACAGATAGAAGTAAACCACGAGCTTCATTCCGCCGGGTTTTGCGTCCTTCGCTGCACTAAAATGGACTGTAAAATTGTCAATTGGCGCTGTGTCGTGGCCTAGTCCTGGGCTCTTAATTAACCGACGGGACGAATTAATTTGATTAGTGCAGGTGCCAAAATCTTCAAGGTGCAGAATGCGATTCTTTTTATATTAAGCTAGTGCGAAGAGCTAAGCTGATTAAAAGGATTTGGTGGCACGCAACCAATAATTTTATTAGAGCGCAAATTGATGGCTATGAAACGACGGACGAAGTCACGTAATTCGCACTGGGATTGAGATTAAAACTGAACGCGTTTTGAATGCCACAGAAGCCGTTACAACTGAAAGGATATCTAAAGAAAGATATTGCAATCCGGTACTTCCGTTCGCTGGCCACACGAGACGTCAAAGCTGCCGCAACCGACGACAGAATGTTGGTCCTTATCAGCGGCGCATTTCCTTTTATAGTCCTCGACTCGCCACCACGCACCCACCCCCGGCCCCCTCTCTATCCACATTTGCGCAGGCAATGCGCAACATTTTCATTTTCATTTTCATTTTCTGTTCTCAAGCTAAAGAACTTTTTGAAAGCATTCAAAAACATTCCCGAGTGCTGAAATTTATTGCCCGCTTTCATTTTTCCCATAGATATTAATTGATTTGCCTTTTTGTGCAATTTTGCACTTTGCACGGCGCGTTTTGAATGGAAACTCAACACCCGAAGCTTTGCATTAGCTTTAACTGAAGCTTTCAGCCAGGGCTGCCAACTTGCCACAAAAAAAGTTGCAGCCATGTCGAAAGCTGAATAGCTGTGAAACGAGCGTTACTTAAGAAGAAATCTACTTTTATTGAAATTAGCTATAAACTACAAATATTGACTGGAGAACTCTCACTCTCTCTCTATCTCTCTCTCTCTCTCTCTCTCTAACAATCTTCTTACATCTCTTTCGCCGGCTTCTACTTTAAGCTGACGTCCAGTGCGGGCGCCAGGCCCATTGGGATGGGCACATTGCGTGGATGGTTGAGGTCGCCGCGATCGTAGTATCCGCCCAGGTGCTCACCAGGCACATGGTATAAGCCATAATGGAGGCCCGTGTTGGCCACCTGACAAATGAAATGATTTGCACTTGAATGCGACTCTTGCAAGCAACTTGGTTGGCCACCTACCCGCTTCAAGCCATTGATGGATGCCAGCAGCAGGGCCATTTTGGCCAACAACAGGGCCTTGCCACTGACAATAGACAGCATTTGGAATCCCATTGGCACCAGCACGGCGCCCAGAGCTGTCACCCCGAACATCATTGTGATGATCATGTTGAACCGATGCCGACGCACTCGAGCACTGCCCACTTTATCCGGCTTGCTCTCCGGCTCATCTGTGGATAATTCCGAGAAACGGTTAGGCAATTGACGTGCTGACCATAGGGGATGCACCTACCGCTGCGCAGGTAGCGCTCCGTGAGCTTGGCCAGATTGATTTGCAGCGTGTGCGTGGTCAGACTCTTGGCCAAGCTGATGGCCATCTGATCAAACCACGTCAAGTGCTTGAGGTCCTTGCGCTCCTCTTCCACATGTCGCGCTTGGCCACTTGTGGAGTTGGGCGCGGCCATCAGGCGCACGCCCTCATACAGCGGTATGTCATCCGCCGCCATGGCCTCCTCGAAGATTTGAAGACTGCGCGCACGGAAGCATGACCACAGGCCCTGGCCGGACCGGAAGCAGGCGCCCAGCTGCCGACGCAGCTGCATCAATTGGACTATCCAAGAAACGCGCGTATCCGTTGACTTATGCGCGGGACTCACGGGTGCCTCATTGCCTGCAACAAGTTGCAGCAGCAAACACACAACCAAGAGGCAGACACTTTTCATCGATTTCCAATGCATTCTGTGCAACTCACCAAAAGATCGCGTCGAGGTTCGAGTCGAAACTGCGGCTGCTTGGGCGCTCGGCTGCAGCTTTTTATGTGCCTCCGGAGCTGGTCACTGATTGGAAACTCGTCAACTATTTATTAGACGACTCCACAGCGAATACCTGGGTGCAGAATTAAATGTGTAACGGTCATAGATCGCATTGAATCGGCTTTTGACGGTCATGGTCAGCGAATGCAAGTCGAGTGGGCGGGACTCCGGGTCTAGTAAGCCACATTGTCAGAAAACTGTTGAATTCGAAATTGAATTTACCTTCGTGAGTGACCTGAAACCCACCTGGTTAGACATTAAATTACTTTGTCAACGCATCAGCTCGGACGTCATTGTATTCTAATCGTGTGCCTGCTAACTGTTGCAGTTAGCCATGGTTAAGGCGCCTCATTGGGCCTGGCCCGTACTTTCCAATTCGACACTGCGGAAAATAACTCACAGAAGGCTGAACTATTTTCCTCTTCATACTTTCTAGTTATTGGCTAGGTGTGCGACTATTTGTACTGCTTAATAGAGCATAACTTTTATTTTTATCAACTAAGATATCGGCTTAGTTAGCTTCGATTAGGTTACTTAATCATAGAAACTAATTGCAGTTAGCATTAAAGCTAAGAAAGTCTTAGATAAAAATATAAACGATAGCTTTAAAAAAGGTTATTCCTTTTATACTCCTAACTTATTGCATTCCAAGTAATCAACAAAAAATCGATAAAGTGTACTTTGAATGGATATAGTAGAATACCGTACAATCTTAGTTTCCGCTCTATTATTTAAATAGTATCATGTTTGCTGCTTATTTAAATTCCAGCTACGATTAGATATTAGCTTTATTGAACCCCCATAAAAGTACCGTGATAAAATGTCGTTAATCAACTATTTTAGACTAATAACTCTTTTATACTCCGAGCCCAGGGTAAAATGTTTTTGTGAAAATGTATGTAACAGGCAGAAGGAGGAGTGGCAGACCCAATAAATTAACCCCATAATATATTCTTAATCAGCATCAATTCATTCATTCGATTCAGCCCAGTCCGTCTGTTTGCCTTTCATCTGTCCGTATGTATGAACTCGTTAATCTCAGCAACTGCAAGAGCTAGAGACTTGAAATTTTATATGTAGGTTCTCCTATTACACGCGCTTATCGAGTTTGTTTTCGATTATCGATAACGCTCTTCGTTTTATTGTTATCGATAACACGTTTCAGTTTGTCTAGCATATCTCTTACATCTTAAGAGCTAGAGGCATCACTTTATATATATTCAGCTAAAGGAGACACAAATTATGCATACTTCAGATTGTGAATACCTCCCCTCCTTCTTTCATTTTGGAATATAGAAAGTTGAATCATGGAAAGGTGCTTCATGGTATCTCTTAGTCTAGCATACTTTACTAGAGTTTTCTTACTTGTATTTCTTACATTCACCGTATTGAGCTCTAACATTACATTATTATCAAAGGTTGAGACCATTCTTTTTGTTTTCAATTTTTGTACATATATTTTAGTTATATTCATTATACATTTATTAGCTAAGAGGTAATTCATTGTATCTTTCTTTATAACTGTTGAACAAATTCGTACTAAAATTAAGAATTTTTTGCTTAATTAGTTGAGTGCAATTAGAGACGTTCAGTGATTTGCTTTGCTTTGCTTTTCATCGTTTTAAACTTTAAACTATGCATCTAGTTAAAAAAGTTCACAAAGAACAGTTACAGCTGTTCTTTTCTATATATGTGTTCGTTTCGTGTGTGGTGTGTGTAGGTAAAACAGTTGCCGTTAATTGTGTGCCATAAATGTTTTCTATATATATACCTGTATGATATATATAAATAAATTTATATTCAATATTATATATTATATATATTTCAAAAGTTTTGTTACGTTTATTACAACATGTGGATGGTAAGAAAAGTATATTCTAGGATCTATAGATCAGATACATTGAACTGTTTCCATTTGTCCTAGACTGATTCTGATTGTGTGTAAAAACGCGTCCTAGCAAAAAATAGACATTTCATCTATAGCTGATCGGAACCGACATAAACTCCTTTCCTGTATGTATGTATATATAAATATATATGGCTACAACTGTACAACTTTAGACCTAACTGGCGCATTGTAGGCGATGCCGCCAATATAATCATGAGCCCGTCGCCGTTCCAGCCGCGGCAGAGGAGGAGGCGCCACGCCCAAAACGAGGCAGGTACAGGCCAAACTTGGACTCGATGCCCGTGAGGAGGGGAACGGCTGCGTGGTAGCCGCCAATGTGATCGGGCTTGGGCTGCACTCCGCCGAGCGTGCCGGTCAGTGGCAGACCCGGTTTGGTACCTTGGGAGCCCTTGGGCTGATTGCCTCCGAAGTCCACGTAGAAGAGACGCTGCAGCAGCTCGTAGGTCACCAAGGTGACACCAAATTGCGGCGACGAGCGGCAAACACGAGCTAGTGATGGGAAATGGAAGGCGATTAGGCGATTGGGAAGGACACACAGTTAACCAAATTTGTGGCTACTCACCAGCTGTGCCCTTCCAGAAGGCACGCGGTCCCTCCTCGGCCATGATCTTCTTGGTGGCATCCCACACGCCGGTGTACGTAGTCTGTCCGGTGCGAGCGGCGACTTGCAGTCGCGTCTTGATCACATCTGCGGGTGTCACCAGCGAGGCGGCAGGCACACCAGCAATGGCGCCAGCAGCCAGCAGCGATAGCGGATGATTGTAGCCATCCTTGTCGGCCAACGCCGCCTTGGTGTGTGCGTAGGTCGGGAAGTAGATCGCCGAGAAGTTCACATCGCGCAGCAGACATGCCCGGGCCCCCTTGTACAGTCCAAGGAATCCCAGTTCCCGGACCACGGACAGGGCACTGATCTTAGAGCCACCTGCGATCTCGCCAGCGACCTGCAGCCGAATTTTGACGATCTCCAGCGGGTTGGTGAATATGACCTGAGCAGCACCTCCACAGGCTCCGGCGGCGACCTCTGCCCAAACGGGAATGTTGCCGCGGGTGTCCGTCAGATTATCCCGCACAAAGTCATTGACCGTGAGCTTAATGGCCTTTTCGGGAGCGACGCCCATCAGCTGCGGGAGCAGGCCACGGTATAGTCCGAGGATGCCTTCGTGGCGAATCACCTGGTGGCGAAAACGAATGGGTTAGGATCATGTATGTGTAGGATTCAGATTTTGCCTACTTTCTTGAAACAATCCCAGGAGTTTCTGTACGCGATCTCTCCAATCATCGAGCCAGTGCGTTGATTCTGCATGCGCGTCTTAACCAGATCAATAGGATAGACCACAGTGGCGCCAGTAGCTGTAGGGGAAGTGCATAATTAAATTATTGGATGACTTAAATACTTCTTGTTGACTTACCGCCTGCAAAGGAGGCCAGAGTGAAGCGATAGGTGGCCTCCAGCATTTGAATCAATGCCGATCGATCGTTGGGACTGTCGACAGCCTTGATCTCGGCCAGGCGGTGAGTAATATGCTTCGTATAGTGCTCGGGTCCGATGTTGCTCAGGTCGCTGTAGTCGATGCGGCTGTTGGGACAAACGATTTGGGCATGTGGTTAGTCGAAGGATCGGGTTGCGGATATACCCACACATAACTATCTAAAACGAAAACACACCGAAGGGGTGATGCATGGCGATAGGGGAGTTTTCTTTATCTTATCATTTTGTTTAGGGTTTTGTTTTATTTATTAATTTTTGTTTTATTTTTTGTTTTTGCGGGAAGGGAATACCATGTCTAAGTAACGTTCTTTTTAAGGACAACAACACTTGCCTACTTGGAGAAATGGTTTTGCGTTTCCACCAGCTTCTAATAGTGTAATAGTGAATATCATTAAGTAAACAATTATGTAATTCGTTTTAATGCAAGAGAGAACAAGGGGGAGAGAGAGAGAAAGAAAAAATACAAAGTTTGAACAGTTATTACAAACGGAGAGACAATCACTGGATGTTACTTTTTTACTTTGGAACTGAGAATGTGGCTGACGAAATGATTTGCCTACGAATGAAATGGTTTGTGTTGTTGTTGTTGTTGTTGGAGGAGAAAGGAAGGGTTAGGTTTGGTGGCCTAGATAACGTACCCCGGCTGATTGACAGCCCCCGTCAACTGGAACAATATGTCAATTTCCAGTGGAGTTATCTGACTCATGGTCTGCGCCGCATAGAGCAGTTCGTCCTTGGTGACCAGCTCGGTGCGACTGCCCTTGGTGGCATGCAGATAGATTTGCTTGATCAGCTCCATGTTGTTGAGCAGCGAGGTAAATGCAATGAAATACGGAAAGCTCACTCTGTGGCCCTCAGTGACCTGCGAGATACGTTTATTATAAACAGGTCCTCAAATATAGACTGGATGTGGGATGTATTTACCGCCACCAAGTTGTCCTTCACATCAGGAGTGAGTAAATGCCGTTTGACCTTAACAATTATGTCCTGAAAGTCTAGTGGGGAGATAAATCCAGTGCCAGCTGGATCCTTGCTACGGAATGCCTCCATTGCGTGCTCCTCGTGAAAATCGTGCAGCAGTTGCGTAAATTCAGCATAGTTGATAAGCCGTTGCTTCTTCTATATATGTACATAAGAAAGTTCAACTTGAGGGATTTGATAATAAACACAGTTGCAATCGCATACATCACCAAAGTAGCGTTTGATAAATGTGCCATCTAAACTAAAGGGTATCTTTGAGTGCAGTTCGGTTTTTTGTACGACATCAGCGAAATCAGCTGTAATAAATAATGGAACCAGTTATGTTATTCCGTAGGCGATTTGTAAGTACATATGTATGTATGTGTGTATGTAGATAGATACCGTATGAGACAGTGCCATTGCCTTGGCGATCAAACAGCTGGAAGGCAGTTCTGTAGAGCGCATCGGGGGCGCAGAGCAAGCCCTCGAAGGCCTGAAACTCCGAAAACGATATGAGGCCATCTTTGCTCGTGTCCGCGATTCCGGCTAGCAGACGCACCGATTCCTGTAAATGCAAGGTTCAATTTTAATCGTGCTTTAGACCGTTCCTTAATTAGCGATTAGCCATTAGCAGACTTATCACACAAGTTCAACCCGCAGACTTCGGCCCGGTCGCACCTCAAAATCAATTCCAGTTGCGACTAGCCAAACATTTGATAACGAGCCACCAATTTAAATGCCGTGACGTCGACAGACTTTGGCACGAGGCCGACAAGTGATCGCGAGTGCGGATCGAGTGCACTGTGAATCAGTTCTCTCAATGAGATAAATACATACGTCCAGCTGCACGGGACACAGATTTATGCTACCTTTGGAGAGGTAAACGTTATCTCAGCTATGCTGATAACAACACCTCAGTCTGTGGGCTTAGGTCTTCCGTGCTTTGTTGTTGTTCATTGCTTATCGCATAGCAAAAGTTAGTGTGACCTTGCAATGACCCCCTGATGCGTCGTTGTCAGTGACACGGGTTTCGCTGTTGCTACTTACATCATTAAATGCTGACTCTGTGAACAGGCCCAGAAATTTGCGCACAAAATCCTCGCTGGTCATGTAATGTTCACCATCCTTCTGCAGCGAGGCGTACTTCACGAACACTTCGCGCAGTTTATCAGTGCCGGCGCGCTTCAGTAACGAGGGAGTCTGCAAGTAGCCAAATAGATAAAGAGATCAATAGGCGCACACACTTGTAAATATAAACGAGCTGCCTCTCTCTCTCTCTCAGTCTCTCTCTTTGAATGGGTAACAAAAGCAACACGTGTCATAAATACACAATCCCTTGGCTTGTGTGCGCTCTCTCTCGCTGTGGAAACATACTCACAGTGGCCGTTAGTGGCATTTTGTTTTAATTTGCAAATAATTATCTTAACAGTAGTTTGTTTTCAATGCCCAACTGCTGCTGCTGGCAGTAATTACTTCATCGACGTGCGACTGATCTAAACTGAACTGAATCGAACTCGATGTCTAACTGATTGCTCGAAGTGGCTTTACTTCATTCTATTGCATGCCAAAACTTGTTGAGAGAGCGCCCAAACTCTCGCTCTGTCACTCTCACTCTCTCTCTCTTCGTTTCTTTTTATCTTTCTAAATGTTTCTAAATGCCAGCTATTGGTTCTTCCGTTCTTGCGCTCTCTTTGGTAAGGTCCTCTCTTCGTTGCGCTCTTTGCCATTTCCGCTCATTTGTTGACATCATAAATAATTCTTTTACGGCTTGTTTGCAAACAATTTTGAAATTGCGTGAAGAGTAAAATTTGCAAGGGCACAATTTATGTGTTTATTAACACTCTTAATTATTTGGCGCGAATTATTTTTGTTTTCAGTGTCGATAGGGGTCAACGCTTGTAAGCAATTCCGTCAACATCGAACGAATCGCTTTAAAGTCGGTCACATTAATCAATTAATCCATTGACGTAACACAATTATCATGCGTAGAAATTGCTACTCGTTCACTTTTACAGAGCGCTACTTACAAATTAATACTTACGTGTACATGTACTCATACATACATTTGTACATATGTATTCATATATATGTAGACTCTTGCTTGCAATTAAAAACCGGGCTTTTTTCTAGCTCTGAGGTTGTACCAAGTACCGAATCTTTGATTTAATGCATATATACATTCATTCTTTTAATTTTAACTTATATTAATTTTAAAATTCCCCTAACATAGAGTTCTTTTATTGACTATCACATTATCTTCTTCAATAACACATTCGTTATCGTCAATACAGCATTCTTTATTCAAATCTACAAAATTGTTACTTTATCGTTACTTCCTAGAAATTTTGTTGTTTCCAAACAAAAACATTAATGAAAACATAAACAAACAAAACCAGAAGGAAACGCTAGTCAAATGTGCTCGACTAAGAGATACCCTAAACTACTACAATTGCACACCGCGCACAATGATTTATTTTCAAAAAATTGTGGAAGGGGAGGAGGTATCCAAATCTGAAGTATGCAAAATGTGTCTCCCTTAACTGAACATAAATATATACTACAGAAGCATATAATACCTCTAGCTCTTGAGATGTGGAAGATATGCTCAAAAAACTAAAACGCGTTATCGATAACAAGAAAACGGAAAGAGTTATCGATAATCAAAAACAAACTCGCTAAGCACATGCTATAGAAGAACCTGCATACAAAATTTTAATTCATTAGCTCTTGTAGTTGCTGAGATCAACGCGTTAATACATATAGACAGACGAACAGACGGATAAGGCGAAATCGAAAGGCTAAATTAAGAAAATATATTTAATTTATGTGGTCAGCCACGCCTCCTTCTGCCTGTTACACACATTTTCACAAAAACATTATACCCTGTAAACTCATTTTTAATGGCTTTAGGGTATAAAAACTGTTTCTACTTCTATTATAGTAATCTGTCCAGTAGGACAATCAACGAATTATAATTGCTTAACGTTAGCATTGTGATCAGATATGAAGTACCTAATGAGATCATTTTTTGTTTAGCACGGATCGAGATGTGGCAGTAGCGGGTATCTGCAAGAATCGACATTCCACATATATTAAAGAGTATACAGGCTGGTGATATGTCAGCAATAAACAATAACAACAACATTTGATTGCTTCGAAGTCAACAGCAGCATTATTTGATTGAGTCCTGTATTGATTTCAAGGCTTATCAGCTTATTATTATTTGTACAGTATTATTTGTTGTTCTAATTGATATTGTTTATTATTGTTGTGGGAATGTAGTGGAATATAAAATCTGGATAGTTCGTAGCAGACAGCTGGAATATGGTATAAATTACAAGTTTAATTTATAGAACAGTTTATACCCTACCCGAGAGTTTTTTTTTTTTTTTGTAATTGAAAAAAGAAACTTAAAAGACCTTATAGATTATAAATATTAAAAGTTCTTAACTTTATCTTCTATTTGCTTATATATATCTGTATTTCAAAATCATTATCAAGATGGTTGAGCGGAGAAAATTGAGAAATATTACAATTCATCATCCACTATGTAAGCCCTCTGCAATCAGAATATGTTAAAACTGACAAGATTATATAGACTGACACAATGAAAGCATTTTACTTTCACCAACTGTAAAGCAAAGAAAAACAATCCCCGGATAATCCCGTTGAATAAAGGATCAGCACAACATCAATCAACAGCTCGAGCTGAAGCCGTGAATAATAAAAGAATAACTTGTTTCCAGCTGTTATGTCAGGCCCTGGCCGTATGCAATTGCACATTGAACTTGAAATCCGACAAACAAACACAAATACAAACACACACACTCTCAAGTTTTGACTTTGTGTGAAGAGAAAATATTTAACATACGCCGTGTGCGCCCGGCCATGTGCTTGTATTACGGCATCACTTTTGGCCCGTTTGTTTCTGCCTGTGTTTGACTGAAAATTATAATGAGGTCGTTTGTCTGCTGGGCTTGCCACTGGTTACTGGTTACTGGCTACGGGCTACGGGCTACGGGCTCCGGGCAACGGGCTACGGGCTACGGACTGTTGCTCTGCAAAGTCAAAGTTCGCCTCACCTGCAGCACGCGTCACGTGTTACTGTCTACGTAGTACGTATCCTATATTAAATATGTTCGTGTTCCTATGCAAATTCTCCGCGACTGACAACCGACAAACAGCGCAAAAGTTTTGCAATTCCTGTCAAGGTCACTCGGGCTGTTCATTATCGCCATTTGGCCACAGTCATGACTCGATGGAAGACTCGTGCTGCCTCATTCAGCAGTAGTTGGGGACAAGCAGGAAGCAACAACAACAAAAATCGAATCGAATCGAATCGAATCGATAGCAAAGACAAAGTTAATCAAAGCTTTATAAAAGATCACCTTTTTTTTATGTAAATGCATTTTTGATAACTGTTGCTATAGGGATTAATTTCGCTATTAATACAGTTGTAGTCTATTGCAGTAAGCCTCACTATCACGAGTGCGAATAAGCTTTAATGTGGATGTGGCTGATTACGTATACGCAAGGTCGGTCAAATATTTCAATGACTGAAACAAACAAAATAAAATCAAGTTTAAAAAAAGATAAATAAAGAGAGATAAAATGAAGAGTTAGTCACATAGAAATTGAGCACATAAATAATAGATTGAGTACAGAGAGTGACAGCGAAAAACAAGCTGCGAATTTCTCCAATTCGGCGCTGGAAGTCCCGTTTGTATAAATAAATAAATACGAGCACTCTGTCATATAAATTTACAAGAAAAAAGAACTTAAACGAATGCATTATAAATAATACAAAATAAAATAAAACAAAGGCAACACACAAACACAGTTTCCAGTGAAAATTGAGCTAATTCTGTTTTTGCCTGAAGGTGATTTCGTTGTTGTTTGACATTAAAATGGAGACCGAGAGACAGCCGTGAAAACCATATGATGCTATAGCGAGCTTTTTCCGTATAGATCATATGATTGTGAATTTTCAATTTGTCTCTTTTCTATCTACTACATACATACATACATATTTATATATGCAGAGTGCTTATGTGAATTCAAAATATTGACAAGCAGTCGCGGTTTTCTGTCAAAGCTTTCGGAATAACATTACAATTCTATTGGACTATCATCAAAACATAATATAATCGTTGATTTCAATGATAAGCTATATTTACATGAGGTAGCTCGATGGGGAGAAATCAAAGAAAATTTAAAATTATGTGTGCAGACAATTGCAATTGATTTGAATTTTAAGTTATCAAATAATATAAATTTATATAACATAAACGAGTGCAATCTGGAAAGCAAGTTTATTAGTATTAGAAATATATATCTAAGCAAGGATTAAATAATACGCCCAACTTTTATAAAATGCTTTAAATTATTTTTATAAATATTTAAAAGTTTTTTAAAGCACACACAGACAAAACACAGTTTGGAATAATAATAAAAGAATTATTACCTCTTCCATATTTTAAACTAAATGAACACAATTAAACAAAGTCTTGGAAAACACTTGTAACGGAAACACTTGAAAATTCAGTGATATTTTCTGCGAAATTTTCGATAAATTATTTCAATTAAGCTCTCGTAATCTTTCACATTTGTTCTTTCTATACGCTCTGGAATATCGCGTAACTTAGCTAATTTATTCGCTGCTTTTGTTTACAACTCTCCGTTCGTTCGCCGCACCAACTGTTGCTGCGAGTGCAAATTTGCTGCTACTGATAATGCGAATGAGCTTCCAGATTCACCGATTACTGTGAATTTTCCGAATTCTTTCTCTATCTCTCCCTCTCTCTCTCACTCTCTCACTGTATTTCTGTTTTGGGGGCCAATAGATATATTTTCACTTCAATATGTATTTAGAGAAATATTGTTTGAATTTATCGCGCGATTCGCGTTGCTTTCGCTAGCTGCGTGCGTTTGCGACGCTTCACTTTTCCGTTCTGAATCAAAATCTGAGGTACTGGCAAAAAGCTTTTCCCAGTAATTTTTTACCCCCATGCCGGCGTCGCTGCCGGCGTTGACTGCAGCAGCAGCAGCGGCAGCAGTTGCCTCTCGGAACCCGGCGACTGGGGCTTACGTTTTTGCATTTGTGTTTGTTTTTGATATTATTGTTGTTTTTGCCTTCTCTGTGGTGTGCGTCATTTGTGAGTTGTTGCTGTTATTGCAGCATGTGTTTGTATGCGAGTGCATTTCATGTGCCACAACAACAATAACAATAAAAACAATGCACATTGTGTGGGGGAAGAACGTTACAGCTTACTTGTGGGATGCAACATTTCTAACACAATTAAATCAGTTACAAGTGTGTGAGCACGAGCACCCACCTGTGGAGCATAGAGAAACACACACACACATACACACACACAACTATACACATGCATGGTGTAAACAGGAAGTCGTTGCAGCTCTTTACAATCCCGTTACGTGAGAGCTTACCTGGTTGCATTTTGTACGCGATACTCGAAGCAATGCAAAAAGCTTTGCTATGCACCTCAGTTTCTGGACTGGGCAACAGATGAGTATGAGTAATTAGCTCCAGTCGAGATGAAAGTTATTAATAGAAATACTTAATACTTAAGCGGGAAGCCGCAGAATGTGTGCTTTTATTTAAAGCTCATTACAGTCATAGTACAATAAACTTTAATAAATATATCCATTACAAATAAATATTATGTTTTTTTTATACACATTCACAAACTCATAAACAGGCTCACTCACAGAATTTGTAGGAATTGTGATTTATTTTTCTAATATAGCAATATTCATTATTCTTATTATCTTATAAAATAATTGAAGAATTTACTGCTAATGCACAAATTGTATTCTATTTACTTTTATTGAATGGGTCTACAGAAAGTTAACATGTTTTGATATTTATCGTAATCGTGACCCATTTAAATAAACCATTAAGAAACAATTAACATTATTTTTCACTATTGTTTATAATTAAACTCTGCTAAGCTGCCAATGACTGCCATAAATTAAATACTGTCACACTCAGAAGCAAGCACGGCATAAGGAGGTACTTATATTTCATTAATAAATCAACTTGTGTGTCAATTTTAATTATTTGTAACAAAATTAGTCATTAAATCAGCGTAAAAAGTCAAGTTGAGTGCAAATAGGGATTATAATTCAGAGTTTTCCAAATATATAATTAACTTTTATATGTAGAATAACATGTCTGTAGTCAATGTGTAACTGTAATTAGCTGCTGGCAGCACGTGCGCCAATTCACAGTTGGAAAGCCTACAGGCCCACGTTGTGTATACGCCGTGCAGGCCGGCCGGACACACGCACGTGAATGGCGCATGGCTGGTATAAAAATAGCCAGAAACAGAGGAAAACGAAAAAAAAAAAACGTTTAGGAATATGGATAAATTTAAAGAAAGAGCACGGCGCGCAGAGAGAGAGAGAGTAGAAACACGAAAATAAATATGTACACGTTTGTGTCTCAGCATGCCGACAGGGCCAAATGATTGAGCTAACAAGGCTTTTAAAAAAACGAGCTGCATGCAATTCGATATGTAAAATTATGGAGCAGCACGACATGCCGCAAGGAGTCGAGTCGTGGAGTCGGCTCCAGGTGGCCAGAAGGCGGCTTTAAAATATGTCACTGTGGAATACTTTCACTGCGTGCGACCTCCAGCAGCTGATTGTGTCAGCTGACAGTCGTCCTTTTCGTGTCCTTTGAGCGCCAGGCACGAGCAGCAGTCGCCGAGCTCGACGGAAAGTTGCGAGCCACAATAGGCAAAACTCGATTTGACGAACAATCATATTATGATTCGTGAAGGCTTTTCTATTTTCATTTAAGCATTACAATTTCGTAGCTCTCTATAGTTCCGTTATCTCATCTTTGTACAAGTAAAAGGGGGTTCAAGTCTGTCTGCCATGTCAGTGCGTTAACAGAGCCTCACTGTACTTCCGTTACCTTGTTAGCCCTTTCCTTGATGGCTTTAAACGGCTGAGGGTGGGCACGTTAAAAGACTTGTTCAACTAACGGGATGCCATAGCAATAGTGTAAGAGTGTGAAAGCCACAAAGAGCAGATAAGTAATTGCACACATAGCTTTTAGCTGATTAAAACGCGCTTATCAGCGTTTATCTGCCAACTGGATATTATTAAAATAATTTGCCACTCGAGTTATTTTTCCACAACTATTTGAGCACAATATGGAAGTGAAATTGAGAACTTTAGTGTTGCTCTTAAAAAGCCGTTAAAGCTTTATTTTTACTCACACACACTCACACGCATATTTGTGTTAATTAAAAGCTTTAATTAACAGTCATTAGAAACATTAAGCTTACTTACTTCTTGACATTGATTTGGACCCAATTCGAGCATTGGCATTATATCAGCGATTGGTAAATAGCTAAGCGTAGGGCAACAGGGGAAGGGTATTGCCTGGCTGTGTTGCCGGCACGAAATCAAACTTCACAAAAACAACAACACATTACATTTAGTAAAGCTTAATTTTGTTTTCCCTTCTGCAGTGTTTAATCAAGGGCAAGGGCATATGGCAACAGCACACGGCTACGGCTACGACTACGACTACGGCTACGGCTACGGCAGGCGTACCCCTCCCCTTTGCTGAAGGTGGATAGCTTGATGGGCTTGTGTGTGATCCGTGCTGCTCTTTTATTGATTATTATTCACACCACAATTATAACTTGTTTATATTGCAGGCAATGCTTTGTAATTCAATTATTTTTAGCCTTGCTTGCGGTTGTAGAGTTCCGGGTCCTGCCTGCAGCTCGGAACGGACCGCACGAGTCGAGAAAACACACAAAACTGTGGGCGGGAAATGTAAGCGCAAAGGGATTTTATTGTAGTTGGGAAATTTTAGCAGACCTAATAAATAACATTGCCTTTCACGTAACATATTCTATTAAATGTAAGCGAGAAACAAAGGATTTAAGATTCCCAGTGAATGTTAACAGTTCAATATAATTATAATCTGATTATCTTGAATTACAAAAGTTTATTTTAAAACAAAGTACGCGTTTCTTTAATTAAGCAATGCAGTAAGCATCATAACACGGTTACCATTTTCTGGATTTTTATTAAAGCAACATGTTATTTTAGTTTCTTTTCTTGTATAATAATATAAGGTAAGTGTATAATTAGCAATATTTTTTAAATTTTAAATTTTAAATTAGCTACTATATTAGCGGTGTGTATAGAGTAGTGTAGAATTCCATGAAAGACTCAATAAATACATGCATAAATAAAATAGTTGTAATAAAAATATAAGCCACAATTGTAAATCACATGAAAGAATTTTTATAAAGCTGAATTTGAAAATGCGAATAAATTGCCACGTTTGAACTTAAAGCTAAAACAATGCAATTATATCTGTTCTAAATCAGCCCATCGATGAATTGCTTGCAAAAATATTATCAACATATTATGTCCCTATAGATACGATCCATTAGTTGTTTCTTTGAAATCTCTGTTTTCACGTACTTCTAAAATCGTTAATCTCTATAGTGTGTGTTTTCCGTGTTAGATCGAACGTAAACTTCGGTAGCAGCAAGTGGCGTCCGTTTTATTGTTTTGGTTGATTCGACGAGTGTTATTTTTAGCATTTGGTAAATTCGCTGCTTTTGCATTCAGGGGTTTCATAGGCATAAGCTGGCAGAGAGCTGCTGCTTTAAACTAAAATTTCTGCATACTATCTGCGCAGATCGACCACCTTGATCTTTAACTGGGCATCAATTTTGATGTGCTGCGCGTCCATGAAGAGCGGTGGATCATTGGGATGCGGGTGAAATCCAGTTTGCTGGCATTGTGCAATGTAGTCCAGGCCATATTGAGGCGTCAGTATGAAGAAACCAGTTCTAAAAATAGATTGCTCAAATTATTGCCGATATCCGATTCATTGGGAAAGCCAACAAAAGAATAAAAAAAAAATGACTCACGTGTTGTACTTGGGTGCACAGACGATGGCAATTGCCTCTGGCATCATCATCTGGTAAGAGCAGTGCGTGTGCAAGTCAACGGAGGACAGGAAAGCCGTTTGGCTAGGATGTGTCTGCAATGATGAAAAATCAGCCATTAGCCATGATTCTGGGCACTTCTCATGTCCCCACTTACATGTATCCAGCCAAGCGTAATGAGCTGCATTTGATCCTGGACATCAAAGATCTGCTCCTCGTGCATCGTGTTGCAGCTGTCGGGTGTCCCATGCTGCTGCGGCGCAATAATATGCGTAATATAGAGTTCGTTATGCGAAAGGTGGCCAGCAAGCACGCCGCACGTTTCGATATTTTTGGAGGTGTTGGCATGGGCCAACTGCAGGAACACGTCCATGGTATCCCCGGGCACAGAGACAGTGCGCAGCGAGCCTGCCAGCAAGGAGTCAGTGCGGTTAAATTGCGGCTTCCGGCTGCGATCAAAAGAAGGCTTCGACGACGAGCTGGAACTAAATCGATTAATCAGGTGCAGGAGTACCTTGTCGCTGTTGGGAGTACTCACTTGGCTGACTTGTCTGCGCCTGTGTCCGGAGCAATGGGCAGCAACAGACCAGAGCTGGGTAAGTTGCTGCGATGGGTGCCCGTCGGAAAGTCATTTGGATAAACCACCTGGTCGAGCAGGCCAAGTTCTGGTGCCGATGGCTGGTTGTTCGGATCCATTTGCACATGCAGATTGGCTGGTATAAGAGAAGGCACAGATGCAGCTGCTGCCGCTTTCCTATTGGCAATCTGTTGCTGACGCTCGCGCTCCTGTTCGCGCATACGCTCCGCCTCCTTATTGGCCAGAAACTGTTCATATTCGCGCTGATACTGAGCCAGCAGCTTCATACGCAACTTCTCCGTTGTGGGCATGATCTCGTCCTTAATCTTCTTATTGATGGCCTTCACCTCAGCCTTAACGCTGCCATAGTCCGGATGCTGTTGTATCCTCTCAATGAAGAGGGTCATGTAACGCATGTAGAGTATAAATGCGTTCTCATGGTCGCCTTCATTTAAGTACACGTTGGCCATGCGCAGGATCTCCGTTCCGGAGCGGTAGTAGCTGCAGGAGAAAGCGATGCATGTGGCATAAACAGCATAAACAGGCAAATAAATATTGTTGTTGTCATTGCTAACGGTTGGCGAACAGTTGGCTTGCCGTAAGACACCCACACACTCGTACACTCACTGGGGCATACGTGTGTGTGTGGGCTCATACACACAGGACACACACCAGTGCCAAGGGAGAATATCCTTCAAAAGACAAATGCGCATGCAAGGCCTTTTCTTGCAAATTGTGGCGTGACATTGAAGCAGGATTTCTACTTGGCGCCATAACGGTGCTTCAGAGCTCTAGATTTTACAACTTTTCAACTTACCGAGTTACTTTCGTATTCTTGTCGACCTCGATGAGATTCCCGCAGTGGGACAAGTTCTTCATTCGCTGCTCCGGCTCCACAACACTCATGTTCATATTATTCACGGCCTTCGACATGTTTTTTTTTATTTTATTTTATTTTTTCCGCTGGCTTCAATTTGGTTTTCTTGGTCCCTGCTTTTTGCTCTGTTTCACGGCGCTCCACATCAGCTTTACACTGTGCTTTGGGTATTGTTTTCATCTGTGGAGTTGCCTTGCCAAGATTTTGACTATTTTGTAACAATTGCAAGCGAATTACTCATTACGCAGGCGGTGGTTGCGATGGCGTCGCCTGAAAACTGTGAAACCAGCTGTTCGCTCAGAAATGAAATATATCCCTTTAACAGCTGCTTTAACAGCTGTTCATATGGACTGTTATCGATAGACACGATTGCTCTCAATAAATTCCCAAGGCACCTGTTAACGCAAATTTGAGCAGTCAGTTAATATTTAAAATGCCACAAGCAAAATAATAAAATACATCGAATAGTAGTTTGTTTATACTTGCTCACATTTAAAATAAAAAACGTATATGTGCTATAATGCGCTTAGCTGGCCCATTGCACATACCATTAATCCTTATCGCGCTAAGAATTATAGCTCAGCTAATCTTCATAAATCATAAACACACACACACATAAGCAATTATCAGTTAATATTTATAAAGACCCCCACTTGACCAAACTTAAACAACTGCTTCTGTACTATTATTAGTTAGTTATGAAGCTTGCCTGCGTCTTGTAGTGTGATCCACCTGGCCAAGATCTGGAAGTAAGTGACTTGAAAACCTAAAATATTTAGTTAAAGCCAAATACAATTTTTTTAAAAACTACGCATTGCCAAATTAATTAAGACTTACACAGAATATTTTGAGTTAATATTAAATGGTATTCATACCAGATTTAGGACTATTCGTTCGCAGTTCAGGTAGCTCAAAAAGTATTTTTTTTTAAGTTAATCTTAAGTTTGATCTGTCTGATAAGCTATCAATGTTATTGGCACGAGCGAGCGATAAATTTGACCACACTCAAAGCCCCGGTGAGCCAAAGGGCAACTGATCCGAGACAGAAACAAAGCCGCACACAATGGACACGATTGAACAAGCTGCGATAATGCACAGAAATTGAGCAAATGAACAAATGCCCGCATGATTGGATGAGTGGCTTACGAATGACTAACTGAGCGGCGGATGACAATCACTGTAAAGCAAAAAACGAAAACCATTTAAGACACAGCAAAATAATATAAATAAATAAACAAAGCCAAATGCAAAACCAAAAGCAAGCCCAAAACCCAAGCCATGGCACGGAGCAAGGCGAGAGACAAATAAAGCGATGAAGAGAGGAAGAGGGAGACACACACACTATCTCTCTCTCTCTCTCTTTCTCTCTCTGTGTGTGAGAGTGATTGCGCTTCCATCTTGGTCAGTCAGTGGCCCAGTCGCCGAGCAGTCGAGTCCCAACTTGGGCGCATTGCGGGCGTAATTTACAAATCTCCGGCGCAACGAAAACTACGCGACTTTAAGCCGAAATTCGGTTTCAGTTTCGGTTTCGGTTTCTGTTTCAGTTTCAGTTTCGTTTTCTTGATATTAGTTGTTGTTGCCATTTGTTCGCCAGGGGGCAGGGCAGGTGGGGCCAAAGTCTCATGTATGCGCAGATGAATAGACATACATACATACACATACACATGCATACATACATATGTATATGCCATCGATGCGGCGTGTTTTGAAATCATTTTCGCATTCGATTGAAAAACCGTGTCTGGCAATTAACTAACTAACTAAGGGAACCAAAAACAAGAGTTTAACGTGTTAAGCCGCTAATCGCGATCATTTTGTGCTATAATTAGAGAATTAACTGAGCGGCGTGCGTGAGATTAGCCGGAAGCCAAAAACAACGAGCATCCCATGGAGTGCATTCCGCTAAAGATATTAATGACTGCAACTCGGCTGCATTGAGTACTAATTGTTAATTGTTATTAAAATTGGCTTTCAACAGCCCCTCGAAGTCCAATCTAATCAGTGCCAAGGCAAAGGAGCTCGTTGCATAAGCGAAATAAGTGCCGCGCGTAACCTCGAAAATTGAACGAGAAGCTATCCACAAAGCGGGGATTGGATAAACAAAAAATATAAAAAAAAACATAAAAAAAAAAAACAGCCTTTGATAAGGCTCATCAACTGCGAGCTTCAGCGCCCATACGAACCGAAATCTTCTGTAATTCGCTCAATTGGATGCCAGCGGCGACGCTGACGCCGTGTGTATCCAGGAGATACATTTGAATCTTTTGTAAGTGGTGCGCACAATGGACTTCAACTAAAATTGTCCGAATTAAAATCAGATAAAAACCAATTACAATTCGGATAAAAGCAGAATTGAATATTCACTGAGACAAAAGGGCACACGAAATGCAGCCGAATGCAAAATATTTTCAATTTATGAAACAACGGGCAAAACTTAAAAGCTGAATCAATATCAAAAACAATTACCTACATATGTATGTACATATATGGTATGGTACACAATAAAAAGAAGAAGCTGAATTGTAATTTCGTGAATTACAAGTTTTTACTTATATCTCCGAATCTGCCGCGATGGCCCTGCAGCTGTTATCGTTGTGCTTTTGTTTCTTTTACCCTTTCAGTGGGTATTTCGATTACTCAATAAATTTGTAAAGAAGAAGACAGCTTCGATTTCACGAATAGTGTGCAACAATTGAAGCTACATATTTATTTAGCCAAATCCGTATAGTAGAAACTTTCACCTTCAATTATTTTTATCAAAGAATTCCCATAAAAATCATCGATCAATGTTAAGTTGGCGTTAATGTTTATATTAAAATATTGAAATTTTTGATCACTTTGCACTTCGCACTCTAAAGACAATCATTCGAAAATAAATCCAGATTTTTGTACACAAACTTTTGTGACTCCTATTGAAAGGGTAATGAAAGTTCGGCTTGTCACATTTACGTTGCTTTCGATGTTGTTGCCCACTGTTTTGGTCTTCGGCATATGAGTATGTATTTATTTAATTTTAGTTTTCAATGTCGGCCTGTCGACTGAATTATGCAAAGCGCGCGACAATCTCGATTGTACTTTCAGAGGGGGAGTGGCATGGAGTAGCATACAAAACAATTACTCACTCGATTTCCTATTTAACGCCTACTAAATAAAAGTTCTTTTGTACGAAACGTGGCCCGCATGCAATACAGAAAATCTATATACATATGCATAGATATGTATATCTATGTATATATGCATTATTTATCAGTAAATCAATGTGAACAAAAGGCGGTAAAAACCCAACTACTTTTGATTTCTGCTGTTACGCAGCAGCTAAGTGGCCGTTGGCTACTGTCCAGCAAAATGTTATATTAACAGTGACAATAACAGCAACATTAACAGCAGAAGAAGGCTGACGATTTCGCAAGTGATAAAAACCGGTTGCAGCAAAAAGCCAGTTGTTGCTCTTTTGCCAGCTGATAAGAGTGCAGCAAAAACAACAACAATAACAAAGGCTGTTGTTGTCCTTGTTGCTGCTTTTGATTTAATACGCACTTCTATTTATTCATTGGATGCATCTGACGAAGGCCAACGCGATTACAGACACCTCAATAAATTAGCATTTGTCGTTGGCCGACGACCGCTTTATGCATATGAATGCATGCATACACACACACATATATATATATATATATATATTTGTATCTATTGATGGGCTGTCTGCCTGAAGGGCTGGCAGTGCTTTAATTTTATTGTGTATCAGTTTTGCAATCTTGTTGCTAATATTTGCTGAATACTTCGTTGATGGACAGCGAAATTGGCAAATTTCCCATATGCTCGATAAGGTTTTCTCTTTTATGTTGTCATTAATTATAATCTAATCGGTGTCAATTGAATTGTGTAAAGTTAAATCAGTTTAAATGCTGTTAAGGTTATATTTTACCCATTTACCCATTTATTCACTGATTCTTTTTAGTCTTGAGTCGTTCACAGTTTATGACTGTTCGGAAATACTATAATAATACATAAAATATAATAATAAACAATATTAGTTTTATTTAATGATAACAATGTCGTAAGAGTCGATTCCTTTCACTAGAAGTTCTTTTATTCCATTAAAAATTTGTTAATGGAAATCAATCATTAAGTGATAAAGTAATTACAAGTAAGAAAAATTTTGACGAGTGTGCTCGACTAAGAGATACCCTGAACGAGAGCGAACATCGTCAGCCTAAGGCTTTTTGTTTATGATCCGAACTTAATGAAATTTTTGAAGTATTTTAATTACACTAAGCTATGTATCTTTCTGTATCATCTGTCAATCTTCTAAAATTAGCTATTTCTGAAAATTAGGGGAATGACGGAAGGTGTCCAAAATCTGAAATGTGCAAAATATGCATATATATATGTATATATATATATATATATATATATATTAAGTTTGATACCTTTAACTCTTAAAGTGAAGGAGATGTGCTTGAAAAAAAAACGTTTCAACGATAACAAGAAAACGGACAGAGGTATCGATTATCAAAAATAAGCTCAATATGCGCCTGCAATAGTAACACCTACATAGAAAATTTCAAGTCTTTAGCTCTTGTAGTTACTGAGATTTACGCGTTCATACATGCGGACAGACGGACAGACAAACAGACGAACAGGACTAAGTCGACTCGGCTGTTGATACTAATGGTATAATATATGTAAATACTCTATGGGGTCTGCCACATTCAGCCTGTTACATACATTTTCAAAAAATGATTATACCCTGAACCCATTAAAAAGGGTGAGCAGGGTATTATAGCTAACTTGCTTCATTGTTATATATATAACAGTTTTCTAAGTACTTAAAATCGTTTTAATCTTGTAAATGGAATTGCAGGTAAACTATAACAGTAATTAATGAGCGTGATTCCTGCAAGAATGTCTAATTGGAACCTTTGGCTGGTCACGCTGCTTGCGCTCTCCGGGCTCGGCTGCCTGGCCAGCGCATATCGAGTGGGCGTCGGACGTGCTGACATAACTGGACCGCCAGTGGAAATAAATTTCGTAAGTTGCTTGCAGTCAGTCGAGGAGCAAGTGAATCACCTGTAGCCTGCTTTACAGATGGGGTATGCGAACATCAAACAGGTTGGCAGGGGCCTGCACACGCGCACCTTTGCCCGCGCCTTCGTCGTGGAGGATGAGAAGGGCCACCGCGTGGCCTTCATCAGCGCCGACTGCGGCATGATGGGCTATGGACTCAAGCGGGAGGTGGTGAAGCGTCTGCAGGCACGCTACGGGAACCTGTACACCACCGAGAATGTCGCCATCAGTGGGACTCACACGCATGGTGCGCCTGGCGGCTTCTTGATGCACCTGCTCTATGATATTTCCATTCTCGGCTTTGTGCCGCAAACCTTTGAGGTGATGGCTCAAGGTCTTTACCTGGTAGGTGGCCACTGTCTGGCTGAGGCACAAGCGATTAGTTATTAATGAAGTTCAACCCTTGCAGAGCATCAAGCGCGCCACGGATAACTTGGTGGATGGTCGCATCTATTTCTCCAAGACGGTGCTGCTCAATGTGAACATCAACCGGTCGCCGTCCTCGTACCTGCGCAATCCCGAGGAGGAGCGTGCCCAGTACGAGTATGATACGGACAAGACGTTGGCGCAACTGCGCTTTGTGGACAAGGAGAACAATCTGCTGGGCGCCTTCAACTGGTATGCGGTGCATGCAACCTCGATGAACAACACCAACAAGCTGGTGACCAGCGACAACATGGGCTACGCTGCTCTCCTGCTGGAGAAGGAGTACAATCCCAATAAGATGCCCGGCAAAGGGAAGTTTGTGGGCGCCTTCTGCTCGTCCAATTTGGGCGACGTTTCACCGAACATCATGGGACCCAAGTGCTCCATTTCGGGCAACCAGTGCGACATACTCACCTCCCACTGTCCCACCGGCGAAGGCGAGTGCTTTGCCGCCGGACCAGGACGCGACATGTTCGAGAGCACACAGATCATAGGCCAGCGCCTGGCCGAGGGAGCACTTGGCCTATTGAATGAGCAGAGCCAGGAGTCGACGGCGCGCGAGGTGACGGGGGATGTCCGCTTCATACATCAGTTCGTGGATATGCCCAACTACAATGGCAGCACCTACAATCCGCTCACTCGCAAGCTGGACAAGATCAGGGGCTGTCAGCCTGCAATGGGCTACAGCTTTGCAGCAGGCACCACCGATGGACCTGGCGCCTTTAACTTTGAGCAGGGCACCACCACCGACAATCACATGTGGAACTTTGTCCGGGACTTCATAGTGCCGCCCACTCAGGAAGATATCAAGTGCCACGAGCCAAAGCCCATTCTCCTGGCGACGGGTCGAGTAAGTGGCTCCCTTTATATGTAGAAGTACTGTGAGTTAATAATTGTGACCCTTTTAGGCAACCTTCCCCTACGAGTGGCAGCCGAAAATTGTGTCCAACCAGATTCTAAAGATCGGAGATGTCATCATCGCCGCCGTGCCATGCGAGTTCACAACTATGGCTGGCCGTCGGCTGCGCAACCAGATTCGAGCTGCTGCCTCGGCTGCAGGTGGAATCGATACGGAAGTGATTATTGCCGGCCTGACCAACATCTACTCCAGCTACACGGTCACTCCGGAGGAGTACCAAGCGCAGCGTTATGAAGCTGCGTCCACGATATTCGGACCGCATACGCACACCATTTACATGGACATCTTCGAGCACCTGACCAAGGCGCTGATGCGTAACGAGACCGTGGACGCGGGGCCAAGTCCGCCGTATATGAACGATGTGATGCTATCACTGAACACTGGAGTCCTCTTCGATGGCCATCCCATTGGAACGGACTTTGGCTATGTGAAGACCCAACCGAATAAGCAATATGGCATTAATGACACAGTCAAAGTCACCTTTATCTCGGGGAATCCACGTAATAATCTTTTCACAGAGAAGACCTATTTTTCAGTGGAGCGTAAGATCAACGAGGATCGGTGGAAGATCACGTATACGGATGCCAGCTGGGAGACAAAGTGAGAGCCATAATATCTATCTATTTAGCAAAGACTAAAACTCCTTATTTACAGAATGATCTGGCATCGTACTAACACAATTCTGGGCTTCAGCGAGCTGGAAATTTACTGGACCATCAGTCCCCAGACACTGCCCGGGGAATACCGTATACGTCACTCCGGTGAATATAAGTATATACTCGGTGGAAAATATCCCTACGAGGGTCTGTCGCAATCCTTTACTGTCACTGAGGATTAGTAGTCATGTTGATCAACCAAAACTAATCCGCGTATTTATTTACAATTCATTTGTTATGATGAAAAGCTTTACTTTTAAAACAAATATAAAATGAATGCCAAATTTCTTAGAACTTAAATAAAAACAATTGGAAAAAAATCTGCCATCAAGTAGAATTACATAAGGGATGAGCCATTTTATATATACATCATATACACGTCATTAACAGTTATTGTTTTTTGATAACTTAGATAATAGTAAGCAATTTTATTAGTCTGTTTTTACTTTTAAATCGCGCGCCATCATGAAAACATTCCACAAACAGCTGATTTATTGGGATCCACATCTGAGCACATTCGGCTGGAACCTGTTTTAATGCAAATGGAACGTATCTGTATAGCTCTCAGTACGAAACACAGCTGAAGACGAACGAGAGAAAATATGTTGTTGCTCTCCCGCTCAGACTCTCACTCGACAGCAATTGCCTATGGAATGTATCCACATGCGACTGAGGCGGCAAAAATATCGCTTTCAGTTCCATTCTGCGGTGCTGAACGCGCGGACGCATTATAAATAAGGTCCACAAAACAGTCAGAAGCGAATATAAAACAAAGGCAAAAAACAAATAAAAATCAGGACTGTCTAATTCAAATACGGACAAACACAAATGTCTGTTTATCTGTGCTTATTGCACATATTTTCTTAAGTGCCAGACTAATCGCGACGGCTTGTAAATTATAAATTCGAAGTGCAGTGCAAGAAAAATTGTTAAATTCAAGACGACTGCAGCGTGTGTGTGCGTGGAAGAACCCCGATTAACTGTAAACAACCGGTGAAGAGGCATCGCTTTATTACAATAACACAATAACAGAGGGAAACACAAGAAAAGCGACGCCCACGCATTCATTTTCTGTTGCAACAACGGCTGGCACATCGTTTAAGGGCAACAAGTTCCCGGGAAAATCAGAGTTGATAGACTTGGTAAGTGCGGGCGGACGAGCATCGATCAGTGGACAAGCTGACGTGTTCTATGCAAGATCGTTTTGTCGGCGTCCAGCTTCCGTCCTGCACTGATAAGCGGCTTGCCCCCCCTCTCTCATTCGCCCTCTTTATTGACCGACTGATAAAATGTGGGTCAACTCGAAATTGAATTCGTCTTTCATTGTGATTAGAAAGAAATTTCCAGAGGGTTCTACATACGTCATAAAAGAAATACGAGTTCCTCATGTCTAAAGTTAGTTCACTGATTCTATATACATACATACATACATATGCATTCAAATATTGTCGCTCTGCTGCGCTATCTCCGTCTCTATCGTTGTTGCTGTTGCCCACATGTGTGAAGGCAATTGAAATGATGCCGCTGCTGCTGCCGTTGCTGCTGCTGCTGCTGCTGCTGACCGCCACACGCGTAAAATGCTCCCAGTTATGCGATAAGTAAAGTATCTCAAATCGAAAAATAGTGTGTTGGCTGTGGCGGGGGAAACGGAATCAAAGGGGCAATTGAAGCCAGCCCCCGAGTCACGTAGTCAATTGCCTGCGTTTGTTGTGCTATGTTTTTTTCTTGTTGCTTTTGGACCGCACTTCGTCAGTGTTTATGTTCCGTGTTCACTGGAAATCAACCCCTAAACAAATTCCACACTGGAATGGAACCAGAACTGGAACAAGTGCAGCAGCGTTGCCACATTCGCCAGAAAAGTGAATGGAAATTTGAAATTAGGTGCTCGATTTGACGTATAGGATTCCAGTAATAATCCTAAATATCTTAAATGCAAATTATTGATTTATTTATCACAAATTCTAAAGTTGACAGCTATCACAGAGTTGCGAAATTCCAAATTTGTCCTATATTAGCGTCTCATTAATATATCCATCGCATACTTATTATTTAATACATCTTCATGGGGATAGAAATTTAAATATGAGTGCTAAAATGTCATATAAGACTTCAGTTGGTACACATACAATAATAATATTAAAAATATTTAAAATGCAATTAATATATATTTACAACAAATACTAGAGCTGCCAGCTTCAAATTCAAGACTCTAATTATACCGTCTCAAAATTTGTCTCTATATTAGCGTCTCATTAGTATACCTAATGCATACTTATTATATTTTAATACATCTTCGTACATTTATAAATACACACCCAGTTTTATGAATATAAATGGAGTCAATGGTCGACAATTTATTAGAATTTATTAATTTTAATAATTGGCTTTCAGGTTTATTGTACTCAACCGAGAGGGAATCGGCGTTTATTTCGAATAAGCCGAGATTTACCCGATGTTAAGTTGTAATATATGAAAGATTCAATTGTTTCTATTATTTCCAGTTTGTTTGCAACAACTTGCAAAACAGTTACGTAACTTAGTAGAAGTTAAATTTGATACACAAATCTATAAATATAAATAAACTGTTTGTAAATTACAATAATTGATTTCTTCGATTCACTTCAATGTTGAATTCATTTTTGTTTTGTTTTTTTTTCAATTGCTGTAAGTGGAGCAAGTGCTGCGCTTCCCAAGTCCAGAGGAAAGCGAAAGCAGCTCAAATGCCAAAAGTGGTATGAAAATAAAATTAAGTCAAATGAAAGCAAATGAAATGAAAGCGTTGCCCTGATTGTTGGCCCACTTTGTCTACCTGCCCCACTCAATGCTAGCAAAAACCACTTCCTTGCAAGAGTCGCCGCACTTGCAGTTCCACTTCCACTTCCACTTCCATTTCGATTCCCACTTCAGCTCCGTCACGAGTTTGTTGTGTAATTACCTTCAGTTTTAGCCAATTGTAAATTGTTGGCAGCTGCCTTTAGCGGCATTTATCTTGCGCATCTCTTAATACCCTGTTGCTGTTGGATATGGTAATGGGGTATAATCGACTTCTTCACAAACAAAGCAACTGCTTTTAATAATGATAAAAACTTAATTAAATTTAAAGAATTAAACCTCACAGAATATTGTAAACAGACTGCAACTAGGTATAATAATAGGAAAAATGCATTAAAATTCAATTTATGATACATGTAAATAACAATTGATTTTTATCTATAATTATTAAAATTTACGTAATTGATCAAAGCAGAATTTCTAATCGAATTTTTAAGTTATCTACAAATACTTGATTTAGAACTTGCCGAAGGGTATCTTCTAGTCGGGCAATCTACTGTGGGGTTTTTGTTTTTAAATAATCTATTTAAACCGGTTAAGCTGCGATGCCAACCGGGTAGTTATGCCGCTTATGTTTACAGCTTTCAAGGTGAATTGGCAGGCTATGTAAAAATGATGCGCGAAGCATATTTAATGAACAATTCATCATTAATAATTAGCAAACTTGTTGGATGCACTTGAAACAGTTGGGCATTAGAAGCCGGATCTGGCGAATTTCAAATTTTTAATATTTAATGCTTACAAGAATTTCCGCATTGAGTGGGGTTCAAGCTCATGATGGCTTCTGACGCTTTAATGGCAATTAAATTACGGCCGATCAAATTGAAAAGTTTTGTCACCCGCCAGTAAATGCGAAAAATATTCAAATGAACTTGTATATACATAGATATACATTTATTTGTATATGTATGTATGTATATGTAATGTGTTGTACCTTCCACAACTGACAGTCTAACGGTTTTGGCTCACACAAGACGCATCTAACAAGCGCGAAAATTTAATTTGGAACCCAAATTACCGAAACGGCTGTCAATTTGATTTTAATTATGCATTCCAATTGCCAAAGCAGCTCAAATTGGCCCGACCAAGAGGCGCATCCAATTGGAGTCACAATTTGGCCAACTGGAATTACAGTCAGCTGGGCAGGTCAGCTATTGGTATAGCTCTGTCTAGTATTTGGTTGGCATTAAATGCCATTGGGTACGTGTGGCATTAACGAGTCGGAGACAAAGACAAAGACTTGCCACAAATGTCAACAGCGGCGGCAGCTGCTGCTACTGCTGCTGCTGCTGCTGCTGCTGCTGCTGCTGCTGCTGCTACTGCTGCTGCTGCTGCTGCTGCTACTGCTGCTGCTGCTGCTTACAGAGTCCAAATTGAACGCCACATAAATGTCAGCTACTGAATTATGACTGTGGCAGCCTCAATGCCTCACGCCTGAAACTAACGAGCAACTGGCAACTGGCAATTGGCAATGTGCAACGTTCAACGGGCAACGGCCAACGTGCAACTTGCCTTGTGGCAGTTGCAACAACATTTCCCGGAGCAATGGCGGTCGCATGACATTTGCACCTGAATAATGATGCCGCAGCTTCGTTTCAAATTTTCTGATTGCACTTTAAGCCAGTACAATGGAAGTTCAATATAAACAACTTCCATATGTTAAAAGCAAGTTAGTCAATGAATAGTATCTATGTTTGTCCTCGGTTGTCTAAATGAGTCTGTCTGTATGTCAGGCTATGTATGAATGTTGATTTTCCGCAACCAATTTCCCAACTTCCAACTTCTATTTGAGGAAAGGCTTATTTATCAATTTTTGAACTATTGTAGAGGTCTTTTTTTACTGTTATATGATAGTTTTTCAGTGAAATTAAAATTCATACTTATGCTGTGGATGGGATATATGTATGTATGTAGTTGGAAAAAATATATTACTTGTAAAATAAATAATTTAGAATATATGGTAGATAGTTTTTCAATGAATTTTAAATTTGTAGCTTTGTTGTGGATGGAATATAGTTGTAAAACTGTAAATCTATATTAAAATTACACTGTTAGTTAAGGCCTTGTACTACACCTGAATTCGAATGCGTGTTCATTATTAAATTCTCTCTGTTCTTCCGGCAAAAGCTATAATATTAAATTATTTTTCTTTTCATGTTTTTTTTTCATGTTTGGCTTAGGAAACTATTTTTCTACATTGATCCCACGTTTACTTTTTGTTTTTTTTTATTTTTATTTTTAAAACTTTAATTCTTATTTATAAAACACTTTGTATAGAAAACATTATATGCATAAGCTTCGATTTATTCATAAATTTATTTAAAATTAAATAAGTTTACATATCTGCTATATATATGTATATAGCTTATTGGTATGTAGAATCCACTTCTATGAGCCTTCACTGTACGTAGTTTGCGCTTGTTTCGCTTCATTTAAATTGGTTTGCAGCATTGAAAAGTCAAAGGGACAGGCAGGAAGGAAAGTGGAAACGCGCCACCGACTGCTGGATGTTTCTGATAAGAGTTGCAACGCATGTCATGTCTTGTGTGTGTGTGTGTGAGGGTGTGTCGAGTGTGTCGGGTGTGTCGGGTGTGTCGGGTGTGGTGTGAGTTTGAGGTGACCCACAGCAAAGGGTTCCACATAAACAGTAGCAGGTTACTACGGTTAAGGTTACGGGTACGATTACGCCGGGCCTGTCTGCTAAGCTCGGCAGGTGCAATTGGCACAGGTGCAGTTGTGGCATAAAAGTGCTGCATTTAAAGAAAATTTGAGACACACACTTATTTAACATAAATAATAAGAAAACTGTCAGTCAGTCAGTCAATCAGTCAGTCAGTCTCTTGGTCGGTTCGTCAGTGGGCCATTCAGTTCATTTAGCTAATGTGCTTCGTCAGCACAAAAAAGTGCATTTCATAACTTAATTGCAACAAAAAAGCGCAAACAGTGTAATTTTTAGCTGCTATGGAGAATTGCAGCAAATGCTGCTGAGGCAAGAAAGAAGAAGCGACTGGCGGCAGCAAAAATAGTTTGTTGCATAACCAAACAAACGCATTGGCACCAAGCACCAAGCACCAACAACAACAACAACAACTACGAGAGGTTTTTAAACAACACGCAAGCGAATTTGCTGAGGCAATGCGAGTGGCTAATGGGGCGTGGCACTTGCCGCAAGTAAGGGCCATCATTCGATGTTGAAAGTAAATGTAATAATATTTCGTTTATTTAGTTTATGAAAATTGAATAACACGTAGTCTAATTTAATTGTGCGGAATATGAAAAATTCAATTTTAATTGAGATGGATTTATAATTAATTGAGTACAAATAATATTATTAAATGTGTTGTGTAATTGTTTACCGGGATAATCAAATCAAAATAAAAACATTAATTATTAAACCGACAAACTTAATTAATAAAATATTGTAAATAAGTTGTTGATGCATTGAATGCAAAAAGTTAAAAATGAAGCTTTCATTCCCGTTTATTTTTTAAATCAATATTAAATTAAAAGTTCTAAAAAAAGAATATAAAAACTTTCTGCTTAGCAATTTATATAAATCCGTTTTAGTGTTGGAGGAACTTTAACATTTAAAAGTTGATCGAATTGAGCAAGAAGTGAAAACAGGAACGAATTTTAAGAATTAATTTAATATTTTCCTCATTATAATAAACATTAAATCTTGGCTTCTATATCGTCGTGATTATTTTATTGTTGTCATATTAACATAATTTGACTGTCAAGTGTCTTCAAATTATTCTGTTTCATTCATTTGCATTTTAAAACTTTAGCAAATTCAACTTTCATCGATTGCATATTGTTATTTTTAAATACATTTTTCTTAAAACCAACCACACAAGAGTCTATGATAATGTCGAGCCTGACATTTGAGTTTAGCCTGGATTGTGCATTTTTTGTTGTTGTTTTTAATCTTCAATTTATGCAGCTCAGGAATACATATAAATTCGATTAAACAGCTTATTAATATTTTCTGTTCATGTGATCAAATTTGGAGTACGTATTGCTCTGGTCCGACTAGGAAATACTCTGTACTCTATATCTATATACTAATACTTTCTCTAAAAAATCATTTTTGCTAGAGTGTGGCAATATAGGCAACAAAAATCATTTAGAAATTTACTTTAATTATTAAAATGTATAAATTTGATATAATTCATGAATTTTGAGTTAATTACCTATACTATACTATACCTTTACTCTTATACGGATAGACACCCATTTACATACTACACATATACACATACATTTATACTCTTAAAGGTCGAGAAAAAATACTCTCTGAGTTCTCAAAACATTTGCAGAAGACAGCTTTAACCTTCGGCCAGACGTAGATAAAGTTTTCATTCAAGAAAAGAAACTTCTTTTAATTTAACACTGTGAGCAGAAAAGCTAACTAAAACAAGAAAATAGAATTGCTTAAAATTCTTAATGTTTTAATCATAAATTCTTTATGCTCTACAATTATTTTGCGCACCAAAAGTTTTATGGCTGAATTTTTTGTTCTTTTTGATGTGCTGTGGAAAAAGATGCAAAGGTGCTGGTATAACAAAAACATGGCCAGAAGAAGAAGAAAAATAGAACAGACTTGATGAACAAACAGTTCAGTGAACTCATTAAAGAAAGCATTCCGCACGCGTTTCATTTAATTTCTGCAGCAACTGCAAACCTATAAAATATTATTTGCATTTTAATAAATGTGTGTTGAGTAACATTCGGCCGAGTACCGTTAATGATTTAAATGTTTAACAATACATAACAATGCGGCGCTTGTTCAGCCAGCGGACTTGCAGCATCAGCCACGCGTATCCGTCAGATACATTTACATATAAATGCGGCTGCGCCCAAGCCTCGAAACGAAAGTTCTTTGAACTCTGTTTCATAGCTGAGCGCTGCATTCGAGACTTATCACAAAAGCAAAAAATCAAATTCGATGTTGTCACAGAACTTTGTAACTGTCTAAAAAAAACCGTTGCTGCATCCATTAGTCGTCCCACATTCTGCTCTCTATTGCCTTTTACCTGTAGCCCAATTCTAATCAAAGGTAAAGCTGGGCTATAAACTGGAATTTTATGCTCAACCGGTTTGACGATCAAAACTGTCCTCATTTATCGAAGGGGAATTATTTTAAATCTGTATCTCTAAGCAGCGGGTTCTAAAGAATATTCAACAATATTTATACTAAACAATTTCAAATGTTCAATGGACTAGTATTTAAATTATTGATTATTGAATCTCATAATTTTCTATAAATGTGTTGTGTATGCTATGATAATGGGTATATAAGACAAGTTGAAAATATAATCCTAATCTACTTCTTTGCTACTCATATGAAATACACGCATTGCGCAATTCCTTTAGTTAGGATTACATTTTGATTGTAAGAATTGCAAATTTGTGTTCAATTAAAGTAAAAGATTAATTAATTAATTAATTAAAGATTGGGGTGTCCCTCAACCTGGAGACTGTTGGACTCCAAATAAATCAATAATTATCCTCTTATAGTTAATCTGATGGCTGAATCTGGATAAATAAATGAATATTATAAAAAATTAAAAAAAAAGTTAATTTTTTTGTTGATAATTAAAATCGTTAAACTTTCTATTGGGTTAAATCCAACACATTTAAAATATTGGTTAAATCGAAAGAATTAAAAAGAATTATTTTAATTCATTCTGAATTGGAATTTAAGGTCTTAATCAGGCCCTAACTTGTTGTTTTCAATCGATATTCTGGCTGTTAGTTCATTCAAGTAGCATATGATAATTTTTATCATCCTAAGATCGAAAGGCTTAGCCATAAAACAGGTTTTAGCACCAGGGCAAAGGCAGACGCATCTACGGATTGAAATTTGTCAACTGAAGCGAATTTGGGAATGATTTATGTGACCAATTAAGATCGGAGTGCAGGTGTAATATTTTGTCATATTGAGAAGTGTGCGGTCCGTTTGTTGTTGTGTGTGTGAAGTGTGTGTGTGTGTCTGTGTGTGTGCTTGGTGTGCGGTCTGTATGGTGCTTGATGTGTGGCATGCGGCAGACCGAAAGACGAACTAATTAATTCTGATTAATTGAATGGCATTTTTGATGACTGCGATGTCCTTGCGAGCAGGCAAGCGGAAGCTCCTGTCGCCTTTAATTAAAATCTCCCTTTGCTTGAAATGCAAATGCAAATTCAATCTCATCGGCAACCAGAAAGTTAAAGGCGGTATTTATCTTTAATATACGATTAAACAAGTCGCTAATTAATCGCAATATTCAATTTATCTGCACTTAAAGAGATACCGTTAAATTGAAACGGGATCTCGTCGTGTCATATCGATTTGAATGCTAAAAGAGTCGTGCATATAAATTAATCGATTCGAAATATGATTCCAATTTTAATTTGTTAGTAGATCAAATCGGTTAAGGCATTTATTTTAGTCATAAATACTGTGAGTATTATTTGTAGATCCACAAGTAATACAATTTTCATCCATGAATTAACTTGTTTCGTAGACTCTTAATTTATATTGGTAGATACAATCAATGTCATTTGCATGTGATTAAATACATAAATGAATGAGATATTTAATTGTGGCTTAGCTTAAATCGAATCAATTTGAAATAAATTAATAAGTGTAAGATTAACAATGTTTAATGACTTGATCCAAATTCACGTTTTTAGCCATAAATAATGTATTGTTTCTATATATTAGATATTGATTTTATATGCAGTATTTCCCATGTCTGCTTAAATTGAAGTTCAGATATGCTAATTGACCGTGTCAAATGTCTATTTGTATTTCGAATTGGAATTGGCATATCCAATGGCTTATATATAAAGGCTGCTTTACCTTAAAACTAGTTGTATTACTGAAAATAAAAAAAACAGATTCATACAGGGTATCTTTTTGTCGGTTACACTTTATTCTCTGAACTCCCACTCATTCTGTTATTGACTTTATTTTTTTCGCACATTACGACAAAGAGCAATAAACTGAGTGCCATAAAACAAAAACGTTGTATAGCTGGCGAAATTAAAAAATAAATCTCATTAAAACAAATTGCGAGGCCAAGTTCCGAAAGACGTTTCGAGTACCGTTACCTGTTTCCGAACTGGAAGCCATCCACCTTTTATGCGAGTATCTTAAAGATAAGCAGAGAGCCCGTCAGGCGGGAAGCAGGATATTAATCAATACGAAATCTGATTTCGAGCTCAGTGAGTTTCCCACTGGAGCAGAGTTTGTTTGATTAGGAAGCTATGCATACTCGTCCATACATATATACATATATGGCTACGGTGGCTAATGTAAAATCGATGGCCAAGTTAGTGCCGCGGAATGTGATTGGTCAGCTTCAGCAGGTGATTTCTTTGGGGACTGGTAATTGGCGTTGCAGTTGGCTAATGAAAATGCTATGCAAATTATCAAGTTTCTACAAATTTATTGGATCCACTTACATGAAATGCAATTGAAATGTCTTAACTCGATGTCCTTGCTTCGTTTTGCAGGCTGCACGATGTCGTCCTGCCTGCCACTGCAGTTGGCGCTCAGCGTCGTTGTCCTCGTCCTGACTGGCGTCGAGGTCCGCGGGGAGCTGTACACGGCCCTGGCCGAGATGGAGGAACTACTTGAGACTGAATCCGTATTGATAAGCAATTTAGAAGGCTACATTCGCGTGCAGGAGGACCGGCTCAGCTATCTGAAGAAGTGAGTACCATGCAAAATATCATCTACTGTCTGCTCGCTTCTCAAATGAGTTTAAATATTAAATCAAGCATGCAACGAGTAGCTTGCAGCTTCAGTTACGTATTCTTAAGTAGCTCTGAATTTTAAATACTTACTAGGAGTGAGTGAACGAGCACATCGGAGGGAAGCTTGAAGCATTTCAAATAAATATTTATATAGCTTCAAGCTTTAAATTTTCAGTTAAATCTGTGATAGAAGACGAACCCTTCAACATTGAATGAACTTATAATACTAACCACACACTTCCATAAACTATAGGGTCCTTTACCTTAAAAAGTAACACACCTGCTGTAATATAAAAGATTTTGTAAAGGTATACATATAAACAACATGAATGTTAATTATTTCGTTGGCATTTTTAATACTTGAACAGTTCTTAAAAGTGAATTTTATTCTATATTTAACAATTATACTTACAATGATTAAATTTGTATTATAGTAAGGAGCATATTAAATTGTTATATATATATATATATATATATATATATATATATATATATATATATATGTATAGTATATAAATTAGTAATATATTACACGGTCGACGCCCGATAATTCGAATTGGCAAGGGAATAACATTTTATACGAATTTAATGGTTTACGGTTTGTCGAGATTTCCATTTAATGGGGCTCAAAAATGATTATTTAAATGAATGGGGCTTTGTATTTCAACTGGAATACCTACAAATTAATTAATGCATTTTTTTCAATAATTAAATATATATGTATGTTGTCTGCCTGTCGCATCAGTCGAGGGCAGGATATGGATACTCAGCATATTTTTCGTGTTTCATACAATCTTCAGTAAAGGATCATAGGGAATGCTAGGCAGGTGAGACTGTAAGGTATTCGCGCCAACATACTTAGGTGTGGCTGTCACCGTATTTTAGCCACGTGCGTGTGGCAGCTGTTGCATCTGCTGCAAGCAGTCAGATACCTAAACCTAAACCTAAACCTGAAATTCATGCATTGTCGTTTCTATTCATGCGGCGCCAAACACACAACGATGGTTATTTACCCTGCATATCTTGAGCTACCCCTGGCATAAGTATTCTATATACTTGAGCATATTTGTGTGGTAAATGGTTGTTGTTCCTGCCCCTGCCCGCACCCCTGCCTGTGCTCCTGCTCCTGCTGGCAGCGGAAGGAAGGACGTAGATGCAGGATAAAAGACACAGCGGATGCGGTGAGGCAACTCCCCTAATCAAATGTGCCAGCAGACAGCAAAACAAGCTCGAACCAGGACCCCGACCCCAAGCAGGATCTATCTTATGTACTTCATAAGCAAAGGACACCGCAGAGGGGGCTGGCAAAACAGCTGTCAGCTGTTATTGAGGATCTGCGCTGTCTGTCATTGCATCGCAGTCGCATCCTTGCAGCACAGCAGCTCCTTAGCTCTGCTCTCATTAATGCTGCATGTGGCTCGTGCCACAAGCTGTTGGCCTGCTGCACGACTCGAATTAAGCGCAAATTTAATGTTAAGTTCGATTCTTCCTTTTGGCATCGGTCGAAATTGCGGGCATTTTCCCCAGCTGTGCAAATGCGCATTTACACAATCCTTTGACAGCATCCTTTGGCGCATAAATTTCCGTAAAACCAAAATTGAAGCCTTGCCGTCGTTGGGGATCTGCTCGCAGCTGTAAGTTGTCCTTGCAGGATCAACCTTTGATTTGATTTGTTGTTGTTGTTGTGTGCGTTTGTTTTGTGGGCCTGTCGCCGCCTGGCTGCAATCCAATTAAGTTGGCCAACATAGATAAGCTGCACCACACACACACACACACACACACAGACTAATAAATGTAAAAGGGTGTGTGTGTGTGTGTGTGTGTGTGGAGGGTTCACACTTTTGACTCTCGATAAGCGCACAGCAAATGTAACGGTCGCTTGCGCCTGGGGAGTATCGTATATTACATAGAGTATATAGCTTCTTACACATATACATATATATGCATATGTGTATATGTGTGTATAAACTATATGAAGCCGCCGTCTGTTACGCTGTTATGAATTGAGTAAATACAAATTCAAAATGCTGATAAAACGCAAACGCTTGCAACGCCGGCTGCGGCATGGCCGAAATTCGTTTCAACCCTCATGAGCAGCCGCTGTGGCAGCAACAACAGCAACAACAGCAGCGGCGGCAGCAAAAACAGGAGCAGATGTTTCTAGCACAACGGAACGCGCCAAACGACGCCTGCCCCTAGCTGATGTTGTTGCTGTTGTTGTTGTTGTTGTTGTTGTTGCACAGTTGTCTTGAGCACAATTATTGTGTGTGTGCTTGCTTGTATATAAGCCAAGTAAATGGTTATACTTTTATGAAGGGGGGTCAGTGCAACGCACGCGTCGCTGCCGTCGCTGCTGCTGCTGCCGATCCACTCGACTGCGCGCCGGCGCAGGAAATTGCTAGTCGAGGAGCGACTGGCAGCCGGCGTCGCAGTTTCAGTCGAGTCGCAGTTGTCGTGCCGTGCGGATCAGTCAGACAGCCAGCAGCAGTTAACAGTTAACAGTTAACAGTGATCAGTGATCAGTGATCAGTGACAGTGAACAATTTTGGGACACAACACATAAACGTTTGCTAGTACAGTGCATCCATGTCGAGGCACAATTATACAAATCCGGCTTTTTGCCAGAACAGCGAATTCTATCCGGCGACTCCCAGCAATCGGGTTGAGTCCATTTACAATCGCAGCCTGCAGCTCAACTTCAATGCAGTGCAGCGATCCGCTCAGGTGCCGGTCTCACCTTGTCGCGATCCGCGGGAGGGACCGCTCCGCATGCAGCGTAGCATGTCGACGCGTTCGGTGACGCGTAAACAGTACCAACAACAACAACAGCAGCAGCAGCAGCAGCAGCTGCAGCAGGAGCAACAGACTACCAGTGGCCGCTATGCTTTGGTGCCCCTGGAGGATCTGGGATCCGTGGCCAGTCGCTATGCTATTGTGCCGGGGCAGGCAGCGCAGCGGTTGGCCCGCTCGCAGGATAACCTCGATCGGTATGGCTCCCGGCAAGGTCTTCAGTCCGATGAGGAGCCGCACTCCTTTCACGAGGAGCCGCATCAGCAGCAGGAGACGCAGTTCGCCAGCTTGCCGCCAACATTGAACACGTTGCCGGCCAAGCCGGCGCCCAAGATCAAGCACGCCTTCTCGAGCGATTTTGGCAGCAAAACATTCCTCATTGTGGACAAGAACAGCAATCAGCGCTATCAAATGGTGCCCACGGCGGAGGATGAGGAGTTGGTGGACGAGAACCAGGAGATCATCCAGATGCACAACGGACGCGCGCATCGGTATGCGGTCATACCCGCGGATGCGGACGACGAGTATCTGGCGGAGGAGTCCTCGGCAGCGCAGCAGGAGACCTGCTTGAGCCACACGGAGCTCAGCCAACAGTTCAGCATGCGCACCTCGACGCCGCAGCAGCGCAATGCGGCAGCTGCAACGCGAGCGTTGCACGAGTTGCTTTCCACACCCCGCAAAATGCAACCACCACCACGCCTGGCCCACTCCACGCCCCGCAACGCTGCCCACCACGAGCAGCTGCAGCGCGAGCGTCGCCTGCAGCTCTACCAGAGCCAGCAGCACATTAACCTACACCAACAGGCAACCGTGTCGGTGGCGCCGTCGCCAGCGCTGCCGCTGCGCCAGCAGCGACTCTCGCCCCAACGGCTGCACTACGAGACGGTAAATCCGGCTGCGCCGCCGGCGAAGGTGCCGCACCAGCTGGCCAGCGATCGCACCATGGCGGTGATAAGTCCGCGTGTGCAGGGCCAGGAGCAGGATCTGAGCAGCCTGCAGGGCAAGTCGAAAGTGAACAACAACTCGTATCCACAGAAGCTGGCCAATGCCACCATTACGCTGGCCATCATCTCCCTGATGCTTGTCCTGGGTAGCACCATGAACGCCGGCCTCATCATCTACATGATCGCCCACGTAAGTGTGCCTCAGGCCCCGCTTGCATCGATCCTCTATCAATGTGCCACTTTATCCTGTATTTAGCTCGGCAAGTCCTTCTACCTGCAGTTTGGACTGGTTGCCTCCTTTTGCGGCATGGGTCTGGGATTTCTTGGTTTTCGATCGCGCCAATGCGAGTGGCTGCCAAATCGCAGCTACACCTCCGGCTACATTCTGGTCACAATTTTCTGCCTCTTCAAGTGCTGCGGCCTGCTGCTTATTCTGGTGCTGGACCCATTCCCGGGATTGCCCCTCCACGATGTCACCTCTGGTGTCATACTGGGCCTCTCCACCTTCACCATGTTCTTCATTGGCCTGGGCGTCATCGGCAGCCTCTGGTGCTATCGCCCGCCGCCCGATAACCGCGTCAATGTGGTCTAGAAACTGTTATTTTAAACGTAGTCTTAGCGCAGTTTTAGTTTTAGTTTCTGTTTTCTTTTTAGCGAGCGGCATCCGTAACGGCTAGAAGACCAAAAAAAAAAAAAAGGAATAATATTCGTAAATGGAGTTCATGAAATTCCATCAGCGAATTTTGTTTTCAGGACTGTAAATATTGAATCATGGCGAAAATCTAGAGAAATTTCGGTTGTAATTAGGTGTAAGGCACGTTCTTTTCTTGTGAGGAAAAACAAATACTATTTTATAATTTATTGCTTAAACTTTTGTCTAAGAATTGCACATGAAATAAAGTTATTCAACAAAAGTACGCACGTAAAGTATGAATAAGGTTTCATACTCATGTTTTATTTCATATTTCTTTTGGTTATAATAAATATACTGGATATATTATCTTGACTCCCTAATATTTGTAGCGAAGGAAAGCTAACTCAATTTGTCTAGCTTTAGAGAGAAATATACTTATAATAAATTGTAAGTGTATTCTTTTTCCTTCTCTTTTATTGTTTAATGCAATTTGTCTCTCTTTATCCCTGTTTGTCAGATTTTCTCCCTATTTTTGTCTACCCTTTAAAACACATTTGTTCTCTCTGAAGATTATATGGGAAACTCCAAGATTCCCATCTATAAAAGGCAGTATTTTATTTATACTGATTGGTTTTCAAATCGCATTTAAATCTGAATAGAAAAATACTAACCATTTCTGCATTTTTTTTCTCAGACAAAACTGAACTCTTTTGGCTGATTTTAAATTTATAATAAAACATTACTTTTTATAATTCAAGCCAAATGAAAATGAGAAAAATGCATGTAAAAAAAAAAGTGCGGTGTGACAAAATTTCTATATTAATTGTGTTTATATATTATTGAATGAGAACAAGCCGAGTCGATCTGTATATATCCATAATAAATTTCTATTTTTGTACCTTATGAATGAACCCAGTGGCATGCTTTGATCTAAAAGTTCAGATAGATGATGGGGTTAATATTATCAATATTAAAAAAAAAAATTAGAGAAGATCAAGAGCTGTATGAAGACTTTTAAGAAAAAAAAAAAAAACATATCTCCCCTTTGCCCACATTTTCAAATAGATTTGTTAATCAAAAATAAGTTTGATATTTACATATCAGCTTTATCAAATCAATTGTTATTTATATAAATTACTATCCAAACAAGATTAAATTAAAAAAAAAAATGACTATCAATAAATAGAAAATAAACTGTACTTTAGTTTGCTTTTAGCGAAGGATATTGAAAATTGCGTTATAGATAAACAACAAGAAAAAAGTTTACTTTAAGTTTGCCACAAGTTTGACCGAACACGTACTCGTAATTTAGTTTGTAGTTACGTAAACACAATGAAATTGTTTTTTAATCTGTTTATAAAACTTTGCACTCTTAACTTTAGCAAAATGGATGAATACCAAAGAGAACATGCGGATGCAGCCAGCGATATAACCGCCTACGTTTCGAATCCGATCAATGCGTATTTGTTGACCAAGCGTCTGACCACAGATTGGCGGCAAGTGGAGAGTTTCATGGGGCACGAGGTGGGCACAGGTAAGATAACGGTTGCTTTCATACTCAGCTGAACTTTGTAATCCGATTTGAATTGTTTGTTCTCTTCTGTTTTTTTTTTTGGTGCGTTTCACAGATTTTGTGCAGAACCTTACGCAATATCGCAATGTGTTGAAGTTTCCCTCCGACGAGGACCTTAATGGAGCGGCTGTGGCGCTGCTGCGTCTGCAGGACACTTATCAGCTGGACACGTCCAGTGTGGCACGCGGCAAGCTGAATGGCATACAGTACAGGTGAGTGCATGCAAACAGCTACAGCTTAGCTTTTATAAGATGGACGGGGACTAACGAACGTGGGCACACACATTTGCGCAGCACGGAAATGTCGTCGGATGACTGCTTCGAGCTGGGCCGGCAGTCGTACGTTAATCGGGACTACTATCATACGGTCCTGTGGATGAACGAGGCCATGGTCCGTATGCTGGAGGAGCCCCACAATCAGACGCAGAGCTTTACACGCGCCGATGTCCTCGAATACCTCGCCTTCTCCACCTACAAGCAGGGTAAGTACACAGAGCTACGTGCCCAGGTGGGAATGGCCATTTTGGCTGTTGTTGGCGACAGTCATTTGTGCGGGTGTTTACTGTCGTTCTTATGTTGTGTCCTGACTCGTTTGCATGACACTTTCGACACCCTTCACGCCCAGGTGACCCTTGACAGCAGTGCCACTTGCCGCCTTCTTTTGCATCTATTTGCCACTTGGCCATTTGGCTGCAGGAAATTGCACTTTGCTGGCCCCTTGCCAGGCGAACCGAGCCATGCAACACTGCTCCGGCGATTAAGCCCGGCGTCGTTAAGTGCGAAATTTTGTTGCCTCTCCGCAAAAAGCAATGACAATATTGTGACTGGCTTAGTGCCAAGCCGGAGTCGTTCAGAATCACGTACCTAGCAGAAGCCAGCAAATGCACGTAATTGCGCAAACAGAAGTGCGGTTTATTAATGCCGCACAACCCCGACTGCTGTTCAAGGAGACACACCTGAAGCTTACCCTTAACTTAGCTCCACACATTTGTCACAGCGCAAAAACTTTGTATCTATGACTGTATCCATATAGACATATATGTATCTTTATCTATATCGATATCTATATCAGAGTACAGGCTGATGTGGGCTCCCTTTGCTGTATACTCTGTTTGTAAATAGTAAAAGAGTTTAATCAAGTTTTGATTGCAATTTAAAGATACACATATATCTATATCCATATATATATCCATATATATATATATCTATATCTATATCTATATCTATATCTATATCTATATCTATATCTATATCTATATCTATATCTATATCTATATCTATATCTATATCTATATCTATATCTATATCTATATCTATATCTATATCTATATCTATATCTATATCTATATCTATATCTATATCTATATCTATATCTATATCTATATCTATATCTATATCTATATCTATATCTATATCTATATCTATATCTATATCTATATCTATATCTATATCTATATCTATATCTATATCTATATCTATATCTATATCTATATCTATATCTATATCTATATCTATATCTATATCTATATCTATATCTATATCTATATCTATATCTATATCTATATCTATATCTATATCTATATCTATATCTATATCTATATCTATATCTATATCTATATCTATATCTATATCTATATCTATATCTTTATCTATATCTATATCTATATCTATATCAGAATATACATGCGACTTACAGACTTATGTGAGCTCCCTTTGCTGTATACTCCGTTTGTAAACAGTAAAAGAGTTAAATCAAGTTTTTATTGCAATTTAAAGACAAGCCTAGGTATAAATATTCACCATCTATATAACACACAGTAACTTATCATCAAAGAACTAGCAGTTTTTTTTTTTAATATATTGTTATGTATATTAGACAATTTTTAGAGTTATAACTAAATGACAAGATAAGACTTTTCACTCTTGCACTTCAAACACTTCGAGCAGAGTATCTTACAGTCTTAAACTTCCGCTCTTCATATATGTTTTGTTTGTTCTCTCTGCTCTGCGCTGCGTAAAAAAATGACTGCAATATTTATGGAACGGCTTTGGTAAACGGAATTGCCGTCATATTGTGGAATATGTGCAAGGAAGCATGTGCTTCTATTTCAGCAACGCCCTGCCCCACCCCGCCCCCTCCCGACCAGTCTGGCAGACCTAAAAAATAGTTGCCTTCGTTCAGGCGAGGGCACATGTGTCAGAAATGTTGGCATTGGCATGCAAAATGCAAATTTAAGTTTGCAGCCAGGTCGGGCTTGAAGGCAACCAAAATTTCATTGAAATTAAGTGGCCCGCTTAAAGTGTCTGGCAAACTAATTAAGGCGAAAGCAGAAGGACTTCTCATTGAAAACTATCGAGGCAAGTCTGAGACTAAAATGAATGCGAATAATTTGAAAGTTCTGCTAGAAGTTTCATAAGAAAGCCAACAAGCACAAGCAAACAAACACGAGTTGCAAAAGCCCTAAAACTTTGTCTTTGCGGTTTTTCTGTCACTGCAAATAAAAACCTGAACATATTTGTTGGCCATTTTACCATACGTTGTATCGCTGTGGCTGTTGGGCTTTGGGGCACAGTGTGGCACAGATAAATAATTCATAATGCATTTAACATTTGTCAAGCAGCGATGGGAGCTATAGCCTAATATATTATTAATGTTGGTCTGAAAATTCAACCAACTGTAAGTTGTTGAAGCATTGCATACTTTTGTGCGCTACACAAAAAATTGTTTATATATATATACATACATATTACATATATATTAAAGACAATTGTTGCTGTGTGTTTACTGTTAGTTCATTGTTTGGAGCTTCTGATTAAATGTGAATTAGGGGATTGAGGGTAACTGAAAGTCAAGGTCGCATGAGCAAAACATAGCATGCTTTTAGGCAGTAATTAATTCAGTCCATTTACTTACCTTTCTCTCACTCAACAACTTAACTTGAATTGGAATTGGAATATGGACGAGCAGGCAATGTGGAGAGCGCACTGACCATGACAAACGAGCTGCTGCAATTGCTTCCGAGCCATGAACGGGCCAATGGGAATAAAAAGTTCTACGAGAAGGAAATTGCACACCTGAAGGAGATGCGTAAAATGAAGGGCGACGATGGTTCCGATGAAATGCCTATTTCCGATCTGGTATTTTTTTGTAATAGTTCTTCTCAGTTAGTACTTTGTTAACCTCTCTCTCTCTCTTTGATGCTAGCCCGTGGCCAAGACCGATCCCGGAGTCTTTGATATAACCGAACGCAAGGCATACGAAATGCTCTGTCGCGGGGAGCTGAAACCTTCGCCCGCTGAATTGCGTCCGCTGCGCTGTCGTTATGTGAACAACAATGTTCCGTTTTTAAGGCTGGCACCACTTAAGCTCGAGGAAGCCTTCATGGACCCATACATTGTTATTTACCACGATGCCATGTACGACAGCGAGATTGAAATACTGAAGCGTATGGCGCGTCCGCGTTTCCGCCGCGCCACCGTCCAGAACTCGGTTACGGGTGCCTTGGAGACTGCCAATTACCGGATTAGCAAATCCGCTTGGCTTAAGACCGCCGAGCATCGTGTGATTGGCACAGTGGTCCAGCGGACCGCAGATATGACCGGCCTTGACATGGACTCCGCCGAGGAGCTGCAAGTGGTTAACTACGGCATTGGTGGCCATTACGAGCCGCACTTTGATTTTGCTCGGGTAGGTCTTTGTTTTATACAGCTGAGGAAAAGTGTTTAATGTTTATATTTCTTTTACAGCGTGAGGAGAAACGCGCCTTCGAAGGCCTCAATCTGGGCAATAGGATTGCCACCGTGTTGTTTTATGTGAGTTACGAAAGTCAGAATTATTCAATTGAACTTCTTTTTATAACCTTGTTCTTGCTTTCCAGATGAGTGATGTGCAGCAGGGTGGCGCAACAGTATTTACCTCGCTGCATGCGGCTCTGTGGCCCAAAAAAGTATGCCACATCTTGGCTAATTCAATTCAATAATTCATTGAGTCAATGATTCTGATCTTATTCCAGGGCACAGCTGCATTTTGGATGAACCTGCACCGCTCCGGCGAAGGAGATGTGAGAACGCGACATGCAGCCTGTCCCGTTTTAACAGGCAGCAAATGGGGTAAGCTACAAGCAGTATTTATTGCATATCCATTCACCATCTAATTACTTCATTTTTTGCAGTGTCTAACAAATGGATTCACGAGCGGGGCCAGGAGTTTAGGAGACCCTGTGACTTGACTGCGGATCATGGTGATTTTGCCATCTAATGACAGAAATCTGAAGCTGATGTTGGAATCTCATTTCGAAACGGTCCTTTCTTCAAATTTCCCCCACTTTGTGGTCTAACATATCTTTAAGGACTTGCAAGCCGGATATCCCAATTCTATTCCTATTGTAAATACTCAACCTTAACTACAACATCTACAAATGGGAGGCCCGGCTGCTGGCAAAACACACTTACTTTCAACTACATACCATTACTTGGCATTAGTTTTATTTTAGGAATGCAATTATGGAATTTATTAACTTTTGTACAAAAAGTAGAAACTAGAAAATAATCCGAATTAAACTGAGCAAATGATGCGATTACTGAGAATAATAAATAAATAAATTAATTGTTTTATTTGAAACCAGAAGGTTTAATTTACTGAAACAAAGCTTACTAGAAATTCTTCCTCGTTAATGGTATTCGATTGTATAGGTTTTGTTACCATTCATGCATATGTGAGTTCTGAAATAGATAAAAGGATTTTTCGAAAAATATATAAAAAGAATATATGTATACACTATTTATACACATATACATTTTATATGATTGATGTGCCTCGAGTCGCATGTGCAACTAAAATATAAAATTGCACCGAATGTGTTTTGTTTGGACAGTTGAATGGGTTACTTTTCTGATCTTGGATTCGAATTGCTACGCTTGAATACGCTTTTAAACTTAAACAGTTATGCATGGTTAATAAAATATGGATGTCCGCATATAAATTGACTGAAATTTGATAGGCTTAAAAGAATTATATTGTAAATATTTTTACAATTTTTCTAGATTAATTTACGTATCGATTTTCTCCTTAGATCGAATCAAATAATATTTTACCATTACCTATGACCTATGGATGTGAATGTGTGAGATCGAATCATATAATATTTTACCATTATCTATGATTTATGCATGTGAGTGTGTGAGTAGTTGTGTGCAATATTGGACCCAGGTTTGGTTACGTGGTTAACGTGAATATTGCGCGTTACATGTTGCATACTTTCCAGCGCGCACAAAAAATTCAATTTACGCGGCCCGCCTTGTAGCCATGTAGTTATGGCCAGTGGGAACAACGCGCTGCGCCGCGCGGTTAGGAGGATGATGCATCTGATTTATTACATTCCTCTTAGCCAGAGAGCAGCTGCACGGCATTTTCTATTGGATTCCACATACAATATTTCGTGCGTGCTGTTCAAACAAAATGGGTTTCAAATAAATGGAAAGAACCACATTTGTTTGCTCAGCCAGAAACACAGTTGTTACCGCTTTGACGTATAACTGTATACGGGACAATTCCAAATTGAAGCTCCATATTTGGGGAAAAGAAAAACAAACAGTCTGGCAGTCGCTTGAAAATATATACTGAAATGCGTTCATTAGCCAATAGATCGTTGGCACGATCTCATCTTGGCAGCATTTGATAATGGCAAACCAGAGAATTTGTGTACATGTGCTCCCGCTGCTGTCTGCCTTGATCTGGATCCCAGTAAATGGCGAGTACTACTCCTCCATCGATAGCATGCAGAGGTTGCAGGCTCTGGAGCCGGAGCTGGTGTCTGCCACGCATCTCTATTTGGCCGAACGACAGCAACAGCTCGACGTGTTGCACAGGTAAAAAGTAGTAACCGAGCTATTGGAAGATTCTTTTGACTCCTTCTTTGACAGATTTGTAGAGCAGGTTAAGCGAGAACATGCAATAACACAGCTTGAGCTGCTGCAGAACGAGCAGTACTTCGATCATCCTCTTAGAGCCTTCCGACTGATCAAGCGTTTGGTCGTGGACTGGCAAGAGTTTCACGAGCTGTTGGCGGCGGATCAGGCAAAGCAAAGTGAGTGCAGACCTATTCCCAGATAAAATGAACATTCCACATTTTCAAATGCAGACTATCGGATGGCGGTGGATGAGATGTTCGAAATAGTCGCCCTACCAAACCAAAGGGAGCTGCAAGGCGCCGTCGAGGGCTTGCTTCGACTCCAGCGTGTGTATAACCTAACTGCCAATGAACTGGCCAAGGGAGTCCTCAATGGAACCTCCACGGATACGGCGCTGCTGTGGCACGACTGCTTCGAGATTGGAGTGCAGCTGTATGAGCTCGCCGAGTACGCCGCTGCCCAGGATTGGTTGTTGGTGGCGAACAAAATGCTCAGCGAAGTTGATGGGGAAAACGGGTTGAAAATGGCCACAGAGGTCCAAGAGTATTTGGCCTTGACCTACATTGAGTTGGGTGAAAAGGATAAGGGAGTTGAAGCATTGGAAAATGCGCTCTCCTGGTATTTGCCACAGCCAGCACATCCAGCGCGTCACACACTCGACTACTTGAGCAACATCTCGCCAAAGTGTCCCAAAGAGCCAACACAGTTAGCCTGGTTTGCCAACTACTCCCAGCTGTGCCAGGGCAAGCGATTGCCAGAGCCAAAGCCTAATGGCAGTCCATTAAGCTGTTATTTGGACTTTAAAGGTCACGTGCGATTCACTCTGTCGCCGCTGAAAGTGGAGCCAGTGCATCTGAATCCGGACATACGCGTCTACTATGACTTGCTCAACGATGCCCAAATAGAGCACATCTTTAAAGTCGCAGACCAGTTTAAGAGTTTTCGCTCCTCCGTGGCCGGCAACAGGGTCACGGACCAGCGTGTCAGCCAACAAGTTTGGCTCAACTACAGCAGCCCCATTTTGCGGTCCGTCGGCGACTTGGTGGGCGCCGTTTCTGGATTGAATATGGCCAATGCCGAGCCAATGCAGTTGGCCAACTATGGCATTGGCGGCCAATATGCACCGCATTGCGATTTCTTGAAAAACCTGCCGGAGATCTACAAGTCAAGGGGCAATCGCATCTCCACGAACATGTTCTATGTGAGTGCCAACTAATACAGTCTGTATCCCAACTCCAGCTAAGCTTAGCTTCAGCTTTCAGATGTGCTGCAGGGAGGCTATACGGTCTTTCCCAAACTGAATGTATTTCTGAAGCCCACGAAGGGAGCCCTGGTTATATGGCATAATCTGCATCGATCTCTGGACTTAGATACTCGCAGCCTGCATGCGGGCTGTCCCGTTCTGGAGGGCGCCAAGCGCAGTAAGTCTGATAAGATCCTTGAGCTCGTTGATTGCATAACTGATATTTGTTACAGTTGGCAACATTTGGATTCATTCGGCCCAGCAGGAGTTGCTGCGACCTTGCTCGCTTAATTCTAATGAATAATGCTAATGAATAAACGAAAATCATCACATGAATATAAAACTCACTTAACTCTGAATGTAGTCTAGCTTATATATTGGTATTCACATTTGATAGCTATATACATTACTTGCTACTTGAAGTCCTTGTAGGGCAAAGAGATCTCGTGGTCAGGTTGTAGTCCGCATGGCCTTGCCTGGTCCTGATTGCTCAAACGGATCCACACATTCGAAACTGGATGCATACAGATAATGCTTGACTATAGCTTAACTGATTTTGTTTTATTTCTGTTTTACTCACTCCATTTGCTGCCTTGCAGCACCGGACAAGCTGCGTGCTTAGTGCGATAGTCCGGATGGCCGGAGCGATGCAAATTGTACCAGAAGAGAAGGCTGCCCCGTTCCGGAGTGACGAGGAGTGGCAAGAAGGGGAATGCGGTGCCTCCGCCTGCTTCCACATTGGATAACTACGGGCAATGTTGTCAAAGTAAACGGTGTTCGAGAAGAATTAGGAGTGCACACTTACGTAAAAAATGCCCGTGGCCAGGCGATTGGTTTTGTATTGGTGCATGCTGTAGTCGAAGGAATCGGGAAAGCTGTCCATGTGGGGCTCGTAGTGGCCGCCAATGCCGTAGTTGGCTATTTGCAGGGCTTCCGCGAACCGCATGTCCAAGGCTGATATGGAACTCATGTGCTGGCTCACCTTTTGCATGATTGGATGCTCATCGTACTCGAAGGTTGTGCCTTGGCTGGTGCGGAAGTTGGCCGAGATGTGCTGACTGTCAGTGAGGCTATAAACCTGTGAACGCTGCAACTCGGGTCGAGCCAATTGCTGCAGCTCAAGCGTGTCCTTTGCGCTGATGACGTCGTGCACCTGTATGATGTAGGGATCCAGATGGAGCTCCTCCAACTTGTACACCAAATAGTTGGATCTGCGGCCATTTCCACTGTGGAAGCGACAGCGTAAGTCGCGTTGATCTGTGGGACTGGGCTTCAACTCCTCTCGACAGACCTGCTGGTAAATATTGAACTCCTGGCTGATGTGGTAGTCCTCTGGACTGCGCACAACCTCATGCATGAGTCCGCGCTTCACGCCCGCAGAAATAAGCTGCTCCAGATGGGCGCGCCGCTCAAGCAGGTGTAGCCGCTGCTCCGGCTGCACGGCCAGCAAATGATTGATGAGATTGAGTGCATTTTGGTTGTCGCCCATCGATTCGTGGTAGCCGACGACCGTCTCCATGAAATCCAGTAGAGCCGGCTCCTCGCTGTAGCTCTGCCTCGCCAGCAGCTCCATCGACTGCTCCAGCCAGGGCACCGTGTTGTTGAAGTCGCGCATCGAGTACAGATGCTGGCCCAGCACAAAGCAATCCTGCCACGACATCGCGGTACTGTAACGAGCTGTCGAGTGTGATTTGTGATTGCCACTACTCACGCCCATGGCCGCCGTCACTCACCCGTACTTGACGCCATTCAGGATGCCACTCGCCAGCTCTGCCACGTCCAGCTGATAGGTCTGCTGCAGTCGCGTCATCGCCAGCGCCGTGCCCACAAAGTCATCCATCGTGGGGAAGCTCAAGTTCTCTCTGTGGCCCGCCATTGCCTCGAGGTAATCTATTATGTGCCGGCCCGGTTGAAAGGCGGTTGAAGAGCAGACAAAGGGTGGTAAATAGAAAACAAGTTAGTCAAATAGATAATGATGGCATTTCCTTGTGAGTGATGCCCCAATCTGATACCAATCTGATACCAATCTGATACCAACTTGTGCGACTGTACTCCCCCTCCACGCTCTCCTCGATGGTCTCCCAGTCGGTGTGCAGCCGCTTTATCAATCGGAACGCATTCACCGGATTGTTCAGATAGTCCTCCATGCTATTCGCGGCGCTCAGATGTTCCGCTTTAATCGCATCGATTTCTCTGCAACACAAATTGTAAATCAATCTATGAAATTCCTTTCCCTTTTCTTTGCATAGTCAGGTTATAAATCGTTTCATATTTTCCACTTTGCATATTCAAAAATTAACATATTTGAATTATTTGTTAGGTTTGGAGACATTTAAGTGTTGCGGCTGTGCATGACAACCAATTTATAAACACTTTGGCTCAGTGCCTGTCTTCAATTAATCAAAAGCTAAACAGCATGACTATTAGAACGAGACTAAAACGAATTCCTGATACTCTAGTTGGCATGTGAATGTGTGAGTACATGTATGTATGTGTGCTCCAGAAATAACTTGTTTCAACAGTGCTCCTGTATGCGATTCTCATGAACTATATCTTGTAGTTTAAATCTAAGGGGTGTGGGTCTGCCTCTCATTCACTCCCTCTCCCTATTTAAATGTGCTCGTGATTGTAGGTGAAGGAGACAACATTCGCCTGTGCTTCAGAAACAACTTGTTTCAACACTGCTCTTCTTTGCGATTCTCATCATTATAACTTTTAGTTTAAATCTAAGGGGTATGTCTCTGCCTCTCATTCACTTCCTCTCCCTATTTAAATGTGCTTGTGATTGTAGGTGAAGGAGACAACTTTCGCCTGTGCTCCAGAAACAACTTGCTTCATCACTGCTCTTCTATGCGATTCTCACGAACTTATGTGTATAGCTTGTTGTTTAAATCTTAAGAGGTTTGTCTCTTGCCCTTCCTCTCTCTTTTCCCCTATTAATTTTTTTTACTTCTCCTCATCTAATGCTCTTTCTATTAAAACGTGCAGCAAAATTAAAATACCCGAAGCAAGAGTATTATTATCCGCGAACAGCTTAAATATATATAATAGGATTTATTTATACGCTTGTTTTGCACACTTCTTTATTTTTATGTTGTTCTTCATTAATCGGGAATTAAATGTCACCATAACTTTAAACGGCAATGTCGCACAATCTGTCAACTTGATTGTAGTTGATTTTTATCGGCCATTCATTTAGTGGTAGCACTCGTTTGTTCCCAACAATCCCGTGCAATAAATAACAAATTATATTGTTACCGTTCAATTTCTCTATTTTATAATTTGTGCTACAGACTGCGATGCTATATCATGGTGTAAACGAAACTGAAACGTGTTCCTCGAAACTCAATTCGATTAGCTATACAATAATATATTTTATTATTATTTAAAAATTTCATAACGGTGCTTTTTAAATACTGCATTCGTAATATATGTGGAGCCGGTTTGCACAGACGTGCAACAAATAGGTAAATAAATTAAACCGAATTCTGAAGATATTGGGAAGCCTTTTGAGACAAAAACAAAAGGCTGACAAGTCGATGACACCCAACAGCAGCAACTGTGCTTTTCAAAGATAACACTCGCTGGCACTAGATTATAAAAGTTAAGCATCAAACAAGTGCCGAAACGGATGGCTAATTGTATATTAGGCAAATGGCTTTCGGAATTAGCAGCTCATAAATTGAGAAAAACGCATTAAATGTTTGCAGCGCTTTAATGATGAACAAATGTTAATAAAATCAGCCAAGGAATATACAATATTAAATACATTCGCTGTGAACGTGTGTACTTGTACCGTAATGTGAACCGGTTGGATGGGTATACGAGAGTGTACTGTAATTAAAAGAAATAAAAAATAAAGATTGCCACAGGCGAGTGCTTAGCAAGAATTTATCCAAAGCTTACTTAACAAAAGTTACTTTCGGATTCCACTGAGGCTCGACAGTTGACACACAAAAAAAAAAAAAACAAAAAAAAAAATAAAATAAAAAATCAGGGCGTTCATAACTGCTCAGCAGTTGACTTCGATGAACAAGAAAATAAATACGAAACAAACGATTTGTGTGGGATGCCTCTGCATATGTATGTACGTGGGAATACAACATTTGATTATTAAGTTTTAATTATTCATAAGGTCAAGCATTCATAACTAATGAATTTTCAGCTTAAGAACTCGAATGCAGCTTGCTTCAAAAAGTAATTTTAGTCTGGAGCTTTGCATCAGTTTGTGCACAAAATAAAATCGGGTAAGGCATCCAAATGAAATAGAAAGATAAAACCAGATTGGTCAAAGAACTCTAAATCACTTCAGAGCCCACTAATTAATATTCCATTAGGTGATTTGCCAGACTTTATTAAAATGACTATAAAAAAAGCCGACTTGAATGAAAATAAAACTTAGCCGGTCTTTCCCCAGAGCACAGACTTACCCCTGAAGTACATCAGCATGTTCCCTTATGTCGTTGACATATTTCTGAAGCTCTAACATAAGAATCACCTCCGTGCGTAGGAGTTGCTCCAAGCCACTGGTGGAGCTGAAATACTCCGCATTGGCTTGAAAGACCTGGAGTCCAAGTAATAGAATTGCGAATCCCGTCAATATCTTCATCTTCATCCCAATTTGTGTTGGAAATGAAGATATTCAAATTAAATTTGAAACGTCTTCAGTCTTTAAGTCTTAGAGCTCGTGCTGTCTTTGCTTCGGCGCTTCGTTAAGAACTGCTCGAGCTCGATCTGCTTTAATAACAACAAACACTCTCAGCGGCTCGTTAGTCTACCAAAAGCTCACAGCGTTGGTGGTGCCTCTGAGCTTAAGCTTTAGCTGTGGTTTCTTATGAGTCCGGGACTGCGGCTGTGGTCAAAGAACTGCCCTCGAGGCCCATCGTCAGGCTTCAATGGGGAGAATGTCTGCATGATAAAAAGCACACAAGTTCAATAAACTGAAAAGTGGCCAACTATCTCTTAACTGTTTGCTTTTTATCTGTCTGGCAATCAGAAATATCATCAAGTCCACTTCCTAGTCATTGATCATATAGCATCCAATATCCGACATCTTTCCTTTTTTTTTTTACTTTTTAGTTAGTTACTTTCACTTAGCTGCTCACTCAGAGAGTCGTCATTTCTTAATTTCATGCAAATGAGCCGCTAAAACTTTGCCCGTGAACTTGTTTATGCAAATTACCGGCAAAACTGAGCTTCACTCAATCCGGATTTTAACTCGGGGTTTGTTTTGAGTCAAAATCGTGGCAGACAGCAGCTCAAGCTCTTAACCCTAGAAAATCGGTGGTTGTCAGTTAGCATTCGTATTTAAATACTTAAACAATCATTTCTTATAATCACGCAAAAAAATTAAAAGCAAATGCATTGTAGGAATCAATATGTTTATTTTATTATATCATAGCCGAGGGAAACTTCATGGTCCCGGAATACATCGCAAGGACGAGCAAATGTTTGTGTAGCCTCATGTATCCAAATGTTGGCGACTGTTTAAAATGTAAATAACGAGAAAACGTAGCTTATTTAATAAAATTATAGATGACATAAAATGGAATAAATAAAGAATGCCAAGTGTGAGTTGTATTGCAATGACTAGTTAGCAGAAATTCAATAAAAGCTATGAAACAGGCTAGAGCTAAAAACAATTTGGGATGTATATAATTAAAACAACTAAAATAATAAATAAATAATTGACCATTTGAAATCTGATGCACAAGAATCTCAGTTTTAATAAATTCGAAATCGAATAACCTTTGTTCAGTATGCAAAATCAACAGCTCTTGCGAACAGAAATTCTTTCATTGTAATCTAAATCAGTTATTCTCTTACTCATATACTTGGACTACAGCTAAATTGTTAGCATTATTAAAATTATAATGAAATCCTTGCTTAACTTTACAGTTTTTCTCTACTTGATGCTACAAGAGTTCAACCTAAATAACTTATCTGCTCAACCATTGTGCTAATTCTGAGAACCCAGTCAGGCTAATTTCTAACATTGTTAGATAGGCTGTTATTAACAGTTATGAAATTTTTGTTTTTTATTCAGTACAAGTATTTACAGAATTTAGTTTTGGATGATTAGGATTGAGATTGGGAGATTAACTGTTAATTCATTTCCAGTAGAATAATACTGAAACATTTACGACTAATGTGGAGCAACAAATGCGACTGTAAAAGAAGGACTTGGCAATTTGATCTATTTTGATCTATTTCAAATTTTTATTATATATGTTTGTATATTTATAAAAATGGGATGTAGTTGAAAACCATCTGAGCTAGAGGGGAAAACACAACAACTATACATTAGCCTGAGATTCGACTGTCTGAAATATCAAATATCTTTTATATCTTGTCATTAACCGCTTGGAAATAAAAATTTGTTGTATATAATACCGATAATACGTATTAGTTAGAGTCCGACAATTCCACACAGGATTCTCCATCCATTTTTCTCTCCAACACTAAACCGTTTTTTATACATTTCATATGAATTTCGTGTTGATTAAGCAGAAAAGGTCTAGTTTGTAGCTCATAATATTATTTTCTTGTAGCTACTATTCACATAACAATATAATATTAAGAGTGAAAAAAATATAATAAAAAATAGATCCGATAATTAATTTGTTTGAGACGGGAATGTTGTATGCGGAGCTCAAGTGGAAACTCGACGTGCAAATGTTGCAAATCTTTTCAAGTCTTAGTTTGATGACTTTGGTTTCATTAAGCTGTAACAACAATCTAGATTAACGTAAGTATTAATAGTTTTTTTTTCTGTGGCCTATAAAGGAAGGCTCGGATGAGCCGAGAAAAAATATTTTTGTCCAATTTTTGTTTAAGACAATGAACAATTTTTAGAATTCGAAAAAAAGTAATTAAAATGTAAGAAATACATCCAGTTACAGTTATATATAAACAACTTGTTGTGCAATTTCCGGTGTACCTGTGATTTAAATCCCCAAAATCTATTGGAAACTGGGTTTATTGATTAATGTAATGCAAATATGCTTATGAGCCAAAGATTAAAACTTAAAGTATCTTTTATCGCATTTCAATGGCTTAAGTATAGACAAACAGATACCTATTATATTAAATAACTTATTTACCGTTTTAATTGTTGAATAATGAGTTTGTGAAGTTGTATATAACATGCAGAAAGAAGGCTTGGCAGACCTTTAAAAGGTCACATATATATATATATATATATATATATATATAAATAAAAAAAAAAATTATATATAGAAATATATAAGAAATATATATATATATATTTATAAATATATAAAGTATATATTTATATATTGCTGATCAGAATTAACAATGTTGTCAATTAAGCTCTGAATATCTATTTGTCTGTCCGTCCGACTGTCCGAATAAACTTCGACTTCAGAATATATAAAAGCTAAAGACTGAAAATTTGATATGATGGAATAAAACCATAGCTTGTGAGTATGAAGGACTGAACTTATCAAACTACACTTATATTCTCCTGAAGCATTTTAGTCGCATAAACATCTTCCAAATAGTATAATTAAGAATGAATAAAAAACAAAAAAGTTATATTCTGGCGCATTTTTGCAACCTCTTTTATAATAATATACTGAAATAAATGGTACTTCCATGTACTTCCATTTTAATGGGTTCGCGGTAAATATGTTTGATAATTACTTTAGGGGTGAATTTAAATGGAACTTTTGGTAACTGATTCGGAAATACTCACTCCACTTGCTGCCCTTTAGGACGGGACAGCCCGCGTGCTTGGTGCGGTAGTCCTTGTCGGAGGAGCGATGCAGATTGTACCAAAACAGAATGTTGCCTAGCTGCGGACGCACGGCGAAGTTGAGGAAGGGGAAGGCTGTGGCACCACCCTGCTCCACGTCCGAGAGCTGCAGCGGTGCGTGAAAGTAACATTTTGGATGAGGTGGGTTCAGTGTGAACTATGCCATTATGTCAACTCACATAAAATATGGCCGTGGCGATGCGATTGCCCTCTGCGGCGGGATAGTGCCGCGAATCACGGAAGAAGTCCCAGTGGGGCTCGTAGTGGCCGCCAACGCCATAATTTGCCACCTGCAGTTGCTCGCTGTAGGTCATGTCCAGCCCGGTGGCATCGCCCACGTCACGCAACATCCGGCCCATCGTCGGGTGCGTACTGTAAGGCAGCCACGCGTTCTTGCTAACGCGGAATGCGGATTTCATACGTTGACCACCCGGCAGGGGATTAACCGTCGAGCGCTTCATATGGGGCACAGCCATTTCTCGCAGCTCGGCAATTTGCTGTGGCCTCAGCATGTCGTGGTAGCTGACCACCAATGGGTCCAGACTGTGCTCCTCCAGCTTAATCGGTGACAGCGTCCGATATCCGTGCTTGCCCCTTACATACCGACAACGGAGGCGACGCTGCACAGCAGCAGCGGGACTTACCTCTCCGCGGCAGACCTTCTCGTAATGGGCGAACTCCTGTGAGAGCTGCGGGGTCAAGTCCAAAATTAGTAACTTTGCTACAAAGATAAATCGTGTCGGAGGTCTCACTCTGTAGCCATCATCCGGTTGCCTTGGCTGCGCCCCATACCCGGCCTCGTCCTGGACCGTGTTGGCAGCCTTATCACCCAGATGCCAATTCCGTATGCGGGATGGATCGAGCTCGAGCACGCGCTGGCTCAGCTCGTATGCCGTGTCGAAGTCGCCTAAAAATCGCTTGGTAAATATGCATGAAGTTCGCCGATTGCTAAGCGAGTCTGCTCACCCATACGGAATAAGCTCTGCGCCACCATTTCCATGTTGTTCAGGAGGACGGGCTCCGGGACGCTGGACTGAGGCTGGTGGCGCCGCAATCGCTCCATGGACTCGCGCAGCCACACTTTTGTGTTGTTGTAGTCCTCCATTTCAAAGAGTTGTTGCCCCAGCACAAAGCAATCCTGCCAGCTCATGTCCGTGCTAAAAATAAAGGCGCCACACAAAATCGAAATGAATATGAGTGCTGCCTTGCTCGACATCGACATCGACACACGACACCACACTAAAGCAAACTCAGGGGCGGATTTCGAACAGTTATTTAGATTTGTATAACCAGGCGAGATTATTTCCGATCTATAATATATATACACATATACACTCCCCTGCACTGTTATAATCCGACCCTGGGCACACACAAATAGTGTAGGTGTGCGGATATTATGTGTTTGTAGTACTCATTTATTTTAAGCCTGAGTGGTTATTGCTTATTTGGGTTACGCCCTTCGCACTTCGCCCTTCGCCTTTCCTCACCCGTATTTGATGCCATTCAATATGCCGGCGGCCACTTGAGCCACATCCAATTTATAGGTGCTCTGAAGGCGAACCAGTGCCAGGGCGGCACCATCCACATCCTCCTGGCTGGGAAAGTTTAGGCCATAGTGGCTCGTAATGTTGAAGCCTGAAAAAGTTCATTTGAGTTTCGTTCTCAATCACTGGATTGTTTGGAATATGGGGAATGCGGGATACCTACGCAGTTGTGTGCTCATCAGCTGGACACGATTGTCCAATTGTTGCCAGTCGTTATATAGACGCTTCATCAGACGATAAATATTTACCGGATTGGTCAGATAGTTCTCCAAGTCTTTAGCGGCCAGCGCATGCTCCAACTTTATGGCCGACAGCTCTCTGTGGATCAGGTTGTGGATATTGGCTTAGACGAGTTTAAAACTCTAATCATAATTTGATAGCTACCAGTTTCGTCGATCTGTGGGCTTTGTCGTCATAGACATAAGAAGCCCAGCCGCCAAGACGAATGAACTTAATTAATTCTAATTTATTTGCGATTCAACGTGATTCTAAGCGCAACTTCTTCTACGATTAAGCCAATAAAATTCAAACGAAAGCGAAATGCTAAATGTGAAACTGTTCGAGCTTGTCAATAGTTGTTTTTTTTTTTTTTTTTTTTTTTCAGCGGAAAATTCTGTATGCATATGTAGTATATTTTTATGGATAGTTTATGTTAAATTTGGATTATTGAATAATTCAAGATCATTTGAAAATGGAAGCAGATGACATTCAACTAACTGGAAGCTGATGAACAATGGATGAAGTTTCAGCTAGGATTAGATAAACAATAGTTTTTTATATAGTGAATATAGTTGAAAAAACTTTCAAATAGTGATGGCAACTAAACCCTTAGACTACATACAAAAAAAAAAAAAAGAAACACTCGCCAAGGACTGCACAAGTTTACTTTTACTTTCCAGCATTTAGTTCTACTTTTATTCTCACCTGTCCAACTGCATTAAAGCACTTTTGGTGGCATCCAACTGCGCACTCAACTCATTCATCAAAGTGTGCTCCGTGTGCAGCAGCTGCTCCAGTCCGGTAATGGATGAGAAATAATCCGTGGCCTGGCAGTAGCTCAGGCTGGCCAGCACTAATAGTGCCAGCAGATGTGTATGGAACCGCATCTTAACTTCTAGTAATATATATTGTATCTGTGGGATATGGCAGCAGAAACTATGTTAGGCGTCCGAAGTGCGTCGCGTCTCACAATAAACTGATCGACTCGGCTCGAACATCCCCACGAGAGATCCGTGAATAAAACAAGTGATGACAGACATTTTGGCACACGCGATTAGAAGATCGGATGCCCGCCCGACCAGGTGCTAACTACATACTACACTATTTGCATAACCAATTGATGTTTGCCTATGCCTCTGTCCATATCTATGTCTATAGCTATGTTTATGTCTGTGTCTATGTCTATTTCTCGGTGTCTGTCGATGGATATGAGAAATAGGTAAGCTTTATAAGCCACTCTAATGAAGAGCATACGGGTTTCGGGGCGATTAAGCATGTTTTATGGCTTTGCCAAAGCTGATTTAGTGATGCTTATCATTAGCTTTAGCTCGTTCTCGTTTTCGCTGTTGACCAGCCCCGAGTTCTAGTTCTCTACTCTCTACTCACCTGCGTCGCGACATATTGTTGCCTTTTTCGATGGCTTATTAATTCTGGCTAATTAAGAACGCGTTGTTTGATATTTAATAATGGGCAGTGTTGGAAAGCGCTGCTCTGCACATAAACAAAACATAATAATACCCTGTTGACTAAGGTTTGCAAATGTGGCTTGACACTTAAATTGAATTGGAATTTCTTTACTTTGTATTAAGAGCAAAATATTATTACATATAAAGGTTTTAAGTGATATATTTATTTAAAATTATATATTAATTGAAATCACAGATGAAAATGGAAATTTAAGCTTTTTCTCATTTTATTAACATTAAAAAAAAATAATTATTAAGAAATGAAATGATGTATTTATTTAAAATATTTTAATTTCGACTATTTATGAAAAATAAAAATGATAATTTAGATTATGTTTCTCGTTTTATTACCATTTCAGAAATAATTATAAAAAATAAGTTATTTCAACTGTTTATTAAAATGAAAATATAAATTTAGAGATTGTCATGTTATTAACAATCCAACAAAAAATAAATATAAAGAAATTAAGTTATATGTATTTGTAATTAAAAAATTGTAAGTGGTTATTTACACTATTTTTTAAAAATGAAAATGTAAATTTACAGTTTGTTACTCGTTTTGTTAACATTATAAAATATAATGACTAAGAAATAATAATTAAGAGTTTGTTTCTCTTTGTATTAACATTTCAAAAAATAATTATAAAAAAATAATTATTAATTTATTTAAAATTGTTAATTCTCTTGTTCAACTGTTTATTAAAATGAAAATATAAACTTAGAGTTTGTTTCTCATTTTATTAACATTATTAAATAAAGAAATTAAGTTATACGTATATGCATAAGAAAATATGTTAAGTGTTTAGTTACACTATTTTTTTTAAAGTTTTGAGTTTGTTTAAAATTTGATTAACATTTCAAAAAATAATTATAAAGAAATTAAATAACTTATTTTATTAAAAATTATTAATATATTTATTAAAAATGATTAAGTGATTAGTTCAACTCTATGAAAAAAAAATTAATATCTAAATTTAGAGTTTTTTTCCCCATTTTATTAACACTAAATTATAAAATCGATCAACTTTTAAATCGAACAGGGTATGTTGATTGGTTGGTTTCTTATTTTATTTATTAACGAGCAAGTAAAATTCTATAGGAGTGCTTTTGTTTGTTTTAATTGACATTTAATTTACACAGATATCTAAAATGTTTAGCATTCGAAATGATATTTTTGAGCGGCTTTTACGAGTTTTTAATATTGATTTTAACTATTTCCTGAAACCCACTGCCAAAAGGCATTTAACCAAAAGTCGACAAATGACCAGCTCGAATGTTCATTATGAGATGCTGTGGTGCATAAATTTTAAAATCTGTTTGCACTTTAATTAGCCAGCAGGCCATGCCGTGAAAAAGGCAGTAAATGTCAGATGAAAGTGCAAATGAAATTCAATAAAATGTCAACATTTCAGATTTTATTTATTTCTCTGCGGCAATTAGTAAAAGATTAAAAGACGAATCAAGCAGCTTTACTTCGTTATTCTGAAACATCGACCGGCCTCAACTGAGATGCGTCCATGCCGCTGCAAAAGTCAAACAGATCTGTAGAGCTTATAAAGGAGGGTTGCTGGACTCCCCTACTTACACAACTGGGCTCCCAGCAGTACCGGACAGACAAGCTGGCGACTCCGGTAATCCGACCTCCACGTTCCAGAATGTTCACTTACGCTGCGAATGGTCCAGTAGAGAAGCGAACCCCGTGGGACACACACGCTGAGCTCCAACTGTGGAAAGACAATGGCGCCGCCCAGCCGGGCCTCTTGCAGCTAATTGGTGGAGAGAGATGATAATAGTCCAATTAGTGACATATTAACTAATCATTGTATTAAAATGACGCACGTTGAGCAGCGCACGTGCCGTGTGCTCCGCTGTTGAGGTGTCGAATGGCTCCTCCGGTGGCGTCACGTGCTCGGGGCTGTGCTCGTGGCTGTGCCGACGTGCCTGCCACAACTCTGGTTCAGCCTCAACAATGCCCAGTTGATTATGGATGCCGTGCATCCTCCTCTGCGCCAGCTTAGTGAACATCAGTGGCTCGAATGCGATGCTTTCGGACTGCTGCTGAGGCGGCATCTCATCCATCATTTCAATTAGCTGCTCCGTCCGCTGGGCGCTGAGCACATCGTGGTACAGCATAATGAATGGATCCTCACTTAGTTGCTCCAAGCGCAGCATCCGTAGATTTGATACATCTTGTCGACACTCTGCAAAGCGACTTCCCGTTGTGCGATGCACCGCGGCGGATCGGCAGAGCTCGTCGACAATCAGCTGCTCAACGGGCTTCGTCTGCTATAGATTATTATAGATAGAAAGAATTTGAGTTAAATAAAATATGTAATAAACAATAAATAATAATATTACTGCAAAACTATTCTTGATGAAAACTATCCACAAATAGATACAATTTTATCGAATGAACTCGACTTGTAGTTTGCGAGCTAATTTCCTAACCATAATAAAAAAACTTAAAATGTGTAATTAAAATTAAAATAGCTTTAAATGTGTAATAGGAAAAAAGTTAAATATTTTCAAATGTGTAACCATATCGATAAACATTTTAATCGTATTTTCTAGATACTGGAGTTCAGAGTATCGATGGGATATATTTTGCAGACGTTAAAGGTAAACAGGGAATAAAGTAACAGCTAAGCTTGCTTAATATATCTTTCAATACGGTTAGATTTCACTATTTGTAACTTATTGTGAACGATTCATACATTAACTTGGAATACTTTAGTTGGAGTATTTTACAGAATACTGTTAGCTTTCCTATATATTGAGCAGATGCTAAGAGTTAACGGTGAATTACATTACAGCTTAGTTTGATTAATCTTTGAATAGTGTACGCTTTCCTTATTTGTATCTTATTATGATAGATGAATACATTAACTTAATTTTGAGACATTTAAAAAAGATTTTTTTTTTTATAATTTTAGTGTAGAGTTCATAGTGGTATGTAATATATTTTACAGAAGTCAAGGGTAAACGGCGAATAATTACGTTACAGCTAAGTTTATTAAGAATATCTTTGAATTCTGTTAGTTTTCCTTAATTATATCTTATTTTGGAAGATGCATAGATAAATTAATTTTTAGACCGAAGGTCCTATAAAAGTCATGTGAAATATCATATTAAATCATATAATAATTTATATGATATTTTATCCTTGCATACTGTTAACTTTCATTATTTCTATCTTATTGTGGTAGATTTATACATTAAATTAATTTTTAGACCAACAATCGTAACAGCCATGTTAAATATTATTTTATATAATTTCAGTCTATAGTTCAGAATGGCATGTGATAAATTTTGTAGGCGCATGATATTAGATTGATTAAGATACCTTTGAATACTGTTAGTTTTCCTTATTTATATCTTATTATGAAAAATTCATACATTAACTTAATTTTTAGACCAAAGATCCTATAACAGTCATGTGGTATATCATTTTATATCATTTCAAAAGGTTGTTAGCTTATATATATATACACTTTGTAAAACAGGTAATGGAGAGAAGAATGCATACGCCATAACATAAATAATTCTTCTCTTTGTTTTTTCAACTTCACTAACAGTTTTGCTAAGCGATTACAAATCGGATTATTGTTTGTTTGTTGCATAACATTTGCATAGTTGCATAGTTGCATAGTTGCATTTACCTTCGCCTTGGGCTTTCTTTTAGTCACAAATTTCTGAGAGCTTTTGTTTGCTTCTCGTTCAATTGTGTCCTTCGCTTTCTTCAAATTTTTATTGGCTGGGAGCAGCACTAACAACTCCTTGACCGTTACGAGTGCACTTGAAAATTCACCTAAAGTTGCGAAAGTATTTCTAGAGAAATGTTAAAAGTTTTATGAATTGTATGAATTTCGATGCGATGCACCTGCACGGCAGTCCATGTTGAGAGATGCCTCCAGTATTTTCACTTTCCCGCGTTCCAGTTCAATGGCGGATGCTGTACCGTTATTCTCAGCTGACAGTATTTCCATCGCCGTCTGCAGCCAGTGCTTGGCCACGGCCAGGTCACCATTTCGATCCGAACTACGTGCCATTTCCAGACAGTCGCTCCATGACATGGCCGAACTGCCAAACGGGAAGTAAATATTCAATTGTTCTTTCCTCTGGAAACCTTACCCCAGCTTGTGGCCATGTACCATTCCCATCGAGAGAGTGGCTGGCTGCAGGTCGTAGACGGATTGCAGACGCAGTAGATTGAGCTGCGCTGCCTCGTACTCCTCCTCGGTGGGCAGCTGCAAGTCCATCTCATAGTCCGGCACGCTTTTGGCCAGATTTTGCGTTGCATTCGCCTGCTGCTCCAGCAGAGGCCACACGCTCTGGAATCGCTTTAATATGGTGAGCACATTTAGGGGATTGCCCATATGCTCCTCCACCCGGCTGCCCACCAGCTGATGAATCTGCTCTATCTCTGCGGTCTCTCTTCTAATCACCTCCAGCTGCTGGTCTAATGCATCAATATAGTCTCGCAGCGCATCAATGATCGTGGCTTCGGTGTCCAGCAGCTCTCGCAAGTGCTGCTCGCTGCTGCCACTCACAGCTCTTGGCCACATCAGTGTTAGCCAAAACAGCCACAGTAAACGCTTTGCCGCCGCCATTTGCATAATTAGCCGTGGATTTTGTTGTTGCTTTACCGTTGGGTCGGGTCAATGGCTGGCGAGTTCTTCTCTTGGAGTTGATTTTGCGTGTGTCAATGTTTTTTTTTATCCCCCCTTTGATGATAAAATTTCAATAGTTTAACGATTGACCAAGCGGCTTGCCAGCTGTGGCATAACTGAAACCAAGAAGCTTTGAGAAAGGTGAGACTGGCATCTCTCTTATAAACTTTATCTTCAGCAGAAACTTGTTTGTTCGTTTCTTTCGTTCTTACAACTGTTTGCTCACTTTGTTGTCGACAGAATTCACAATTAACCTGCCCTAAAAATAACTCTGGAATTGTCAGAGGCTAGAGTTTATAAATTATTTTATATATAAGCCCGTCAAGTTATTTGATGCCACCCAACGAATTATTTCGCTTGCTTCTTCCATTTCCAATAAGTTCGTCAGCTCTGCAAAACTTCTTTTCATACTCTTTTATAAAGTTTCTCAGAAAGGTAAACGAGAGTATAAGTTTTCACTTAAAGTATTTAAACTATTAATTAAAATTAAATTAATACCACTGGGTGTGAAAAAGTAATAATAAAATTAGTAACAAGTAAGAATAATAAAAGAAGTGGAATAGATACTCACGCATACCAGCAGAGCTTAAAAGGTAAAGATTATATAATTATGGTCTTCGATGTTATAAAATATGCTTAATTTGGACTGCTCTTAGTGGGCGTAACTGAACAAATTGATTTCTTTTAATTAGCGGTATTTAATTGCATCCACGTGCAAAGTTTTCACTTGTTTTGCTTTCCGATATCGAAAAACTGCAGGCTGAAGTTCTTATAGATAAAAAACAACAGTAGTTTAATATATATTTAATTAAATGTTTTTCTTATTTAAATGAGATTTGTATTTTGAATAGAATGGAATGGTGAGAATTGGGAATACAAATAATCGCAAATATATATCAAGCTATTAATAATTTTAAAGTAATTCATAAATTCCCCCTCTGACTTGTAGTTCTTATTTAATCGTAGTTGGCCTTAAAGCCATATCACATTTATAACCTTAATAGTTCATTTTATGTTCATTAGTGTACATATCAGATTTATAACTTGAGTGTTTATTCAATGCTCATTAGTGTACTACGCATTAGATAATAGTTGACGACTTACAATTTGTCCTGGCCAACAGCTTGCATTGCTTATTAACTTAATTACCGGATAGCGGCAATCATGAAGCGAGTTGCACGGAATCATTTTCCTATGGCAAAGGGCAAAGGGCAAAGGAAAACGGGTTCAAATCACAAACTATCGACCTGGCGTCTTCTCAAGCTCAATTATTTCAGTTCTCACTTTGTTTCATTTTCTTCATCCATTTTATCGAGACAAAGGATGCATTGCAATTCAGAGATAATGAACTCTGAAATCGTACAGAATACACCCAGGGCTGATTTTAATTCAGATAAGCAAGCATTCATATATTCAAATGAGGACTTATTGACTGACAGATGGACTCATTAGTGATCCATTTCCCAAGTCAAACCCTAATGCTGACATACACTCGCATTATATTTCAAGTTTGGTGTGTGAGTTAGAGCATAGATGAATTATGGATTGAATTAGGTTCCTTAAATATAAATTTTTCAAAATTATTAAATATATATAGAAATGTACAAATTTATTTATATACGCAATGCATTGTATAGGTACTTAAGTATACATCTACCCTTTTTGTATAAATGTAGCTTTGAATATGGGTAAATTTGTTAGACTGCGAATGTACGCATCTATTTATATAAGTGCAACTCTATTAATAAATGTATGTTTCATATGTGTGTGTATTTAAGCAAACACGTAAATTAAATATAGCTATTGTGTGGGTGTTTCTGTGAATACTTCAGAGTTTCTGCTAATTGGACACTTCCGACTAAAGGAATCTTTTAGCTAGTTCTTACTTAGATATGAATTCGTATTTTCTTTAATGTACCACACTAAAAGTAGATAAAATAAAAAAAAAAATAATACACTGGTTAAAAATTAAATTTGTATGTGGTTTATTTTTGAGTTTTTATAAGTTGAGTGTAAAATTTTTTTAGATTCAGGTCTTAATTAAATGTTCTTTATTTGCTATTTAAAAATCCTTTTTATTTGCTATATAGATTATTATAATTAGTAAAGTTGATTTTATAAACTTTGCTGTAAATAAATGAATAAAAGCAAATAAACTAATAATTATGCATTATGCATTTTATTTACAATAAATTTAACATTTGTTGGTGGCTATAGATCTTCTTTGAGGTTGGATACTCTGATCCGATCTAGTGTCATTTCCTTCTGTAGCAAGATTTTATTATTGAGGGCTGCCTCGTGATTGGGTTCAACTTTAAGGATTTCGTTGTTTATCTTATTCGCAAGCTTGTTGTTTCCAATGTCCTTGAGGACCGAAGAGAGCTGTTCCAGAATTCGTAATTGACTGACATCAGGAAACGTTGAGGAATCGAGAGATGCTCGCTGGCGCGCTTGTTGAAGCCACTCGATTGCATATTCATATTGGTGCAATTGATGCAGATTGCGTCCGATGACGTAACAATCGCTGGCGGATAGTGTGGCATTCTCTCCCCGGTTTTCGTCTGTGAATAGGACATCGTTTGCCAGCTCCGATGTGGCCAGCTTTTCGCTCTCCTGCATGTTCAATAGATCTCGAGTTGCGTTCAGCAGCTCCTCGTCCGTGGGGTGCTCTAAACTGTGCTCCTCCAGCTCCCTGGTAAGCTCTTGTTCATATTCCGCATAGCTTCCGTTGGAGAGCAGAACGTCAAGGATCTGATGCTTCCAGTTAATAGCGAATCGGCTTATGGTTAGCACGGCATTCAGGGGGTTACCAAAGAACTCTTCTGGCTCTTCAATAGATTCATGGATATTATTAACATTGTCCAAAAAGCTAGGCGACGAATTGGATAATTGAGATATATTTGAGAAGTTTTTCTTGTGTGAACATTTTTTCTTTTCGCACATACCCATTAATAGCCTTTTTCTCCTCCTCCATATTTTTTAAATACGTTTCAAACTGTTTTACGTAAATAACCTCCAAGTTCAGTAGACTTTGCATTTCGTTTGTGGCTTCAGCCTCATCTTCACAAAGACTCTCTAAGCCCAAGCCTCCCACTCCGAGCATCAACAGAACCGTGCTTATTCGAATCATATTAACCGAACTACGCTCCAAAAGAAACTACTAGCTATGAAATTGCTGGAAGTACAAAATACCCCAAAATTTGAAGACTTTAGAAGTCTTAGCAAACATTTACACAGTTGCCCGTTATTTCTTTTGAGTTTTCGATGCATCTGTTAATTTCTACTCAACAAACATTCATATAAAACCAAGTGTCACATAATGGTCGTAATTCTTTACACTCTCTTCTCCATTTATTGAAACACAGACTTAGAAATCCAAATAGAAATTCTCATTTACTTTTAGATATATTATTTCAACAATATAAATGAAGCTATTGAGCACGTCTGCAAATAAAAAGAATATATTAAGAGAGTTTAGGCATCCCTATTGGAAATAATTGTATCATTTAGTAATATGCTGTATTAAAATATATTTTTGGGGGAAGGGGTATTCAAAATTTCTGTCTCCCTTAGCTGAACATATACATAGTAAGTTTGATACCTCTACGTGTTATCGATAACAAGAAAACGGAAAGTTATCGATAATCGAAAGTAAACTCTATATGCGCGTACAATAGGAGAACTCACATACAAAATTTAACGTCTCTAGCTCTTGTAGTTCCTGAGATCGACGCGTTCTTACATGCGGACAGACGGTCGGACGGACGGACAGGGCTGAATTGATTCGACTATTGATGCTGATCAAGAATACTTATACAGTAGGGGGTGTGCCACGCCTCCTTCTGCCTGTTCCCTGTTAACCCATTATAATGGGCTTAGGGTATACAAATACATGGGTACACCCTGGGCTGAAATTCTTCAAGAAACATTTACTAAATTAATTGTTTCACCTCTTTGGGGGTAAAATATGTTTGGTTAGACTACCTTGAATTGAACCCACAGGTAGTTCGATTGATGCGTGCGATATCTCATGGATTTCTTTGCATATAAAGCCGGCTAGAACGTAGACTCAAAACCAGTTAGTAGGAACATTGAACCCTGGTTCTATTTATGCTAGCCATATTCGCAAACCGGTTTTGCTTAATTAGTAAAAAGCGACTGAAAATATCACTGGGAATTATGTAATGACCATGACCATGCATAAGTTATCGATCGAGTCATCAAGCCACAGGGTCAATCGGCGAAATCAGTTGACCGGGAGTCGTGGCTGAGAGCAGAGAGGTTGCCCATTATGGATTTCTTGAAGTTCAGTGCGGTGCTGGCTGTGCTGTCAATCCTCACCTGGTACGGTGCCAGGGCTGAGTTCTATTCCTCGGTTCATGCAATGTCGAAGGTCTTTGGTTACGAGCAGAAAATGCTGCAGCACATGCAAAGATTCGTAGCTGATAATGAGAGCAAATTGGATTTTCTGAGAACGTAAGTTGAAACCGAGCTGGCACTAATATAATTTGATGCAACTGAAGCAATCAACCAACCAACCAACCAACCATCTGCAATGACAGGCAGCTGGACGAATTCGAGCGCGAACGTAACGAGGCGCAGCAATTGGGCGTGGCATACTTTGAGAGTCCGTTAAACAAATATTTACTGAGCAAACGCCTGACGGTCGACTGGCAGCACGTATCGAATCTCATGGCAACAACAACCGGAGCGAGTGGGTGTTCAATTCACTTATGTCCAAACTTCATTATGTATACGCTCCGTGTGCGTTTGAATTACAGAGCCACTGAAACGCTTGCGGCAATTGAGCCACCAAGAGAACATGCCGGATGCTCGGGAGCTGGAGGGCGCCATCGATGGACTGTTGCGTCTTCAATTCGTTTACAGGTTGCAAACCAAACATGTGGCTGCCGGAATACTCGACGGCGTGGCCTATGGGTGAGCCAACTGAAATGTGGCACATTATTAAATTGACTCTCACCTCTCGTCACCTTCGTTAAAGTACTCAACTAAACGCCCAGCACTGCCTGGACATAGCCAAACAGGCCCAGCGGGATGACCATCTGCAGCTGGCCCATGCTTGGCTGCTCGAGGCGCACAGTCGTTTATCCGGAGCCGATCGAGCATTGCTGCAACCACTCATTGTGGGTCACCTAGTGGAAGTCAAGGCCAGATTAAATGAGGGTGTGAATAATACTCTGCAAGTTCTTAAGGATCTGGAGCCCAGCCACTACTCCCAGTCGCAATTGGATGAACTGATTAGAGCTAATCCTGTGGACGAGCATGCCGTGAGTGCAAAAATGCATTACGCCGAATTTTATTCCCTTTAAGTTAACTTTAGCCTTTGCCGGAGGATCTGACAAACTTGACCGAAAGCGAGTTGTACCGCCTCACCTGCAGTGGTCACATAAAGCCCTCGCCGGCGGAACTTCGCGATCTGCGCTGCGGGTACATGACCGAGACTCATCCCTTTCTGCTACTGGCGCCCCTGAAGGTCGAGGAGCTCAGCCACGATCCGCTGCTTGTGCTCTACCACGACGTTATCTACCAGAGTGAAATCGACACGCTGTCCAACCTAACCAGAAACAAAATTCAACGTGCCACAGTAACGGGTAAAAACGCATCCGTTGTCTCCAACACACGCACCAGCCAATTCACCTTCATCCCCTACACCCGGCACAAAGTACTTCAGACCATCGATCGCCGTGTGGCAGATATGACCGATCTGAACATGAGTAAGCTACAACTAAAGCTCTAAGGATGTGCCTGTCGTGTAATCCATTCTCGTCATTTTCAATTGCAGTTTATGCCGAGGATCATCAGCTGGCCAACTATGGAATAGGCGGGCATTATGCAACGCATATGGACTGGTTTTATCCGCATTCCGTAAGCTATGAACTGTGGATATTAAATCGAAGTCCTTCTAATCTTTTTGACAGTTTGACACTCAGCAGGTATCCAACTCGGAGATGGGCAATCGCATTGCCACAGTCCTATTCTATGTGAGTCCATTTGCAAGTCGTAGCAAGTCCTCCGATTTGAATGCATTTCCGCATTTCAGCTCACCGACGTGGAACAGGGAGGGGGAACGGCTTTTCCGGCTCTGAAGCAGCTATTGAAGCCTAAGAAATATGCGGGTAAGAGTTACGGCTCTGAATGAGAGTGTAAACCGGTCCGCATAACGGAACATAACTTCGCACTTAGCTTGTAGCCCAACTAGAGTTAGAGGCCGAAAGTTTTAAAATATGTAACAAATCCGGCTATAATCATCATTAAGTGGCATTAACAATAACCTTGTTTTTCCTGAATCCAGCCGCATTCTGGTACAATCTGCATGCATCAGGTGTGGGCGATGTGCGGACAATGCACGGTGCCTGCCCCATTATTGTGGGCTCCAAGTGGGGTAAGTTGGAACTCGTGTATACCAGTGTACACTAATACTAGCGCACTCTTCTATATTCTTACATAGTGCTCAATCGCTGGATACGAGAGTTCGTGCAATCGGATCGCCGACCGTGTCACCTGTGGGACGACTCGCTGGTTACTTTAAGCCAGCTTTTGGAGATGAGTAAGGGTCAAAACGAATAAATATATATGGCTACGTTTTTAGTTTTAATAAGTAAAATTCATTTGTTTTTTCATGAAGTTTCCTCAGATGAAGAAACTTCTTTAAATAGTTGACTTTATTTCATTTGCCACATATACATTCATAATTTAGCTAAATTAAATTCAACATTTATGTATTTGCATAATTGCTAGTAAGTAGCTTTCATACGCCATGTGGGCCCACAAAAATAGTTGCCTTTTAATTGCAGCTGCCGGTATTTGTTCTAAAAACATTCCGTTTAAGCTACGAACTGACAAAACTTTGCTTATGTTTTATTTTTAATCATTGTGTTCCATAATATGTGTGTATTTGACTAAATTCAATATGATTTAAAATAAACATTTATTCAAGATACCTTTTTGACGGCAAGATTTAATTTTCGCTCATATTTATTTTGATATTCATTTGTATAACATTTAAGAATTGCATCTCACATCGATAATATAAACAACAATGCATCAAAACATTTATTTTTATTTCTTTTTAGGTTTTTTTTTATTCATTTTTAAGCATTTTTTTTTTTCATAAATAAAATAGTTCAGTTACTTAGTTGTGTTTTTTTTTTTTTTTTGCAAATTTGAGTTTGCATTTTAAAGGACACCAAGTGAAAGTTTTTATAGTTTTTTGACTATGCAGTTTGACTTGTGTATATAGTTGTTAAATTCGCTTTTGTTGAAGGGTTTTTTTTTTTTTATTTTAATTTTTTCTCATTTGATAAGTTCTTTGTGGTGGGCATTTTGATGCTAGGTTTAGTTTGAGTTATCATTTTTTTTTCAGTGCACTGGTAAACACTTCCAAAGGGATTGTCTTATAGGGGCACATGTTACATACATACATCAATATACAAATAGTTGTAGATAAATATATTTAATATATAGTGTGTGCTTGTGTATATGACACAGTTTGACAATAACCATTGAAATACACATTTAAAATTTGACTAATTTCTTTTAAATGTTTCATTTAAACTTAAATTAAACCTCCTGCCGCTTTTAAGCCGTTTGTTTATTGAAATTACAGTTTCTTCAATATTTAATTACCATTTTTCTTAATATTTTTTATACACCTATAAACATTTATATAATTCGCGACGCATTAAGTTCACATCAATATATGTATTATGTCTGTATAAAGAACATCTTCTTTTTAATTGTATATGTATATTATATATATGTATATAAGTAAGTAGAGTTGATAAATATTTTGTATTTTGTATTTTGTATTTGTGTAATTTCGCTTTTCAATACTCAATGTTTCTTTGATATATTTCTTCGCTCCTCTTTGTTGCTTTGTTTCATTTGTTTCTTTCATTGTTCGTAAATATATATTTAATTGGAATTTGTGTTATAGAAACTCACATCGAGATATACTGCCTGTTGAGAGGCTATAAATATGCATAAAATTTACTATCCGACTCGCTTTGATTTTATTTCATACGCCATCGATACTCATCACGTCCCACTCCAACAGCGTTGCTTGAAAGCCGCTTAGATCTCGTAGTTACGGAATTTATTGGCCACATCGGTGTTCTCGGAGCCCCACTCGGCCTTGCGGTTGCCGTAATAGAGTGCGGCCCCACCCTCGGAGGCGCGTCGATGGGCCGGATTCGGGGAGGCGGCCGTAAGTCCGCCGGAGCTGCAGCCAGCGCCGGCCGGATCGACTCCGGCGGCAGCCTCCGGTAGCATGCGGTCCTTGGTCTTGGGTGTGGCCCAATGCATGGACTTGGATTGAATGGAATACAATGATTATTAAAACTGTCTTCTGCAGTTACGCAACTACTGTCAGAGCCAATGCATCCGATTTGCTGTACGTGTATTTACATAATATTCGAAATTTGAAACTGTGCTCTAAACGAAAACCCGGATGCATTGGCTCCTCGTTGGCATGCACGGCTCACACTTAGAACACTTTGGATGAAGAGGCACATTCAAAAAATACCACAAAATACGAAATACGTAAATACTGGAGGTACTCGGGCGGACCAGAGTCAGGCTTTAGACTGGGAGTTTAAATCAAAGTTGGTTACAAGTTAAATTTAAATCAGATTTTCGGTTTTATTTGGTTTGAGGTCTCGTTTTTCTCGCTTTTCTCGTTTTTCTCTGTGCCGTTCACCACTAACGCAAAGCCTAGCAACTAAATGAGAACTTTCTGCCAAAGAAGAATCTAACCGCGATTGCCACTGGAGTAAATTTGGCCTAAAACAAATGTCAGTTTTCCTCCATGTGCGCAAATTGCTGCAACCTCAAAACCAAAGTGCAACCAGTTGTTGCCACAGTCGCATTCCTGAAGCCAATTAATTGCAATCCCCATCCCCTTCATCACACAGGACTCAGAGTCCTTTCAACAGCGATCATCTACGCAAATTAGAATTTAACTAGTCCCAGGCATGTGGATTAATCAAATTAAATATTCTACAATGGGAATGCGAAAATAGAAATTCATTTGATTCGAATTTCTTTCCAAAGAAAGAAACCTAACAATTACCGAATGCCACAAATAAAGTGGAAATATTATTATTATATATATTATATATATATTATTATTACGAGCCACGTTTAAAAGGATAGATTGGAACACAATTGTAAATGCTCGTTGTTCAACTATTTAGAAAACTTATGCAATTCATTTATCATAAAAATTATTATTATTATTGATTTTCTTTGACGATACTCAAACAGATTTATGGTAGATAATGATTGGTATGCAGTTGATTCCCCGATTTCTAAAAAGGTCCCATTTACAACTTAGGCCTGGCACAACATCTCATTCATACCCTAGGCTGGAATTCGAGACGGAGTATTCATTATGGACATCATCATGATCTACCGAGCACTGAATATTTTAGCAGATATTCTGCGCAGGCTAAGAAACTACTTGATGAAATTTCCAAATCGAGTTGTACCCATTATTTTCTCCAGAAGATTTACTCGCTTGATGGGAGAGTGACAGGCAGACAGGCAGACAGACAGGCGGACATTCGATGCTGTTTCTATCCAAATAAACTTCACCCACTTTTTAAATGAAACCGAAAAAACGGCACACGAAAAAAACAGAGTTCCTCGTCGAATTACAGTTTCTGGGGGATTTGAGTTTACTTCTCTGTTTCGCTGTATTCCTGTTTATACGCATACCTCTTTATCCACTTTCTCGGCAATTGTGTATCTTCTCACCTGGCCGACGTGCTCCTTCATGCCCAGCCACTGTTTGTAGCTCATTGCGATGCCGCTGTTGCGCCACTTGTCGTACACGGCGCGCTTCTCCGGATCGCACAAAGTCTCCTTGGCTTCCTGTGAAAGGAAGAAAGGAAAAGTTTTCTAAATACTTTCTTGTTTATTTACATTGGCCGATTGAAGTCAAATTTGTTAAGGCCCCAAACAAATAGCAGTCAGCCCTTCTTTTGTTTCATTTTGATACGGTTTTACCCATTTCCATTTCCCATAGCTTGCGAAATAATCAATTTGTGTAGCATACTTATTAGCATGACTGTGATTAACAAATAGGCCTACACAAATACACACACACACACATTTTTAGTTACACACTCAAGTGGCTTTGACAGCGTATCTGGTATATATATATATTTATTATGCCAAAGCTGCCTGCTGGTATTTGATACACACTCAAAGGACACGGAAACACACACATTCATGCACATACACGTACACACACAATGTTTCTGAGATTTTATTGCTACGATTCTTACGTGATAATCAAATATTTTACTACTCATTGATTATGTGGGTCAGCAAGCAACGTTTCAGTTTTCCTACAAGCCGCAAGCCGCCTGCCGCCTGCCACATGCCACATGCCGCATGCTGCTTTATTTCCCTTCAATTAATTTGAGCCTAAGGCTCTGTTTGGTATTGCCAATAAAGAATTAAGCCAGAAGGCTGCCATAAATAACATTGACATCAGAGGAGAATATTATTTTACTATAAGACTATTTCTGAAATGAAATCATAACATAATCAAATGTGAACATTTTATATAATACTCTACTTGAAATGAGGCTCACATATAGAACGTACAACTGAGCGCAAAAAAAGGTTTTTTTTTTATATATATTAGATATATACTGTTCTTTTATATTCTTAAACCGGATCTCTGTTTAAAATCAACTCAATTATTTGACAATTTATCTAAATCTCAATTTTTTTTAAATTTACAAAAATATTTATGATTAATAAAAATATGTAAATATGTTTAAAATAAATATAAATGATTCTTCAGCTTCCTTTATATAAAAATTGCTGATAATATATTTGGCAAATATGAATTCATATAAGATATCTGTAAACATTTCATAACGAATAGTTAGGAAGATAATATAAAGCTTTAAAAATATCAGTGTATTTGAACACTGAACAGAAGTAAAAACTTTAAACTAGCTCTTTAAACTAATTAAAATATAAATATATAGTAAATTAATTTAAGTGCTTAAAACAGAAGTAAAAAATGTTGACACACTCTTTAAACTAATTTTAATAAAAATATAAATATATAGTAAAGTAATTTAAGTGTTTAAAACTGAAGTGAAAACTTTAAACATGTTCTTTAAACTAATTTAAATATACTTCGAACATTTTTTAATTTGATTTGGAAGCCGTGAAATCTCAACATTTGACTTGAAATGCTTTATGGCCGCCATCAGCGTTTGTTTTATGGCTTTGACGTTACAGCAACCATAAAAAAGTCTGCCAACCGAATGGCAAAGGAAAGCAAAACGCAGACACAAGCACGGAGAGGAAACTCTACAAGCTGCAAATTTCATTTGTTTTTTTTTTTTTTATTTTTTTGTTTTTATGGCAACTTCGAGCTGAGGACCCAGTTTCAGAACTATCATGAATAGAAGAAGAGACTCGCTCGACTTGTTGCCATTGCTTTTGGCCAAACGCGTAACAAGTTTTATTGTCCCTGTTGCTGACAGGACTCTAATGAGCAGCGGCAGAATAAGGACGAGCGAACGTCAACTGTTTGGCTAAGTTGATGTTGTTCCCTTCCCACGAAGGCGTCTAACAATAGCCTCATGTATGATATTAACATATGTATGTGTGTGCGTGTGTGTGTGTGTGTGTGTGCTCGTATATATTTTGATGATGCTCTGCTATTTTGCCCTGACACAGCGGAAAATCAATAATCCTTTTCAAAATAGTAGCTATGTATAGGGTATAGGGTATAGGGTATATGGTATATGTAATTTATTTTATCTACTTGCAAAGTGCTCGCGATCTCTGACGGTCTTTGTTATGTGTAAAATTCAATTTGAGGTTGAGTGCAAATGAGTGTGTTTCTGGCTATTCAATTATGTGTGTGCGGGTGTGTGTGTGTGTGTGTGTGTGTGTAAAAGTGTGCGGATGAAAGTGCTTTGTTCTATGTGGTTTTAAGCATTCACCGAATGACAGGAAACCATTTTACTTGCCTCACGCACATTTCCCTTGTTCCAGTGTGTCTGTGTCTGTGTCTGTGTCTGTGTGTGTGCGTGTGTGTGCGTGTAGTTTTTTAATATGCTAACTGGGGGGCTATGTCTTATAATTTATTTGAGTTGGGCAAGTAGATCAACAATGCTTTTAGCTCCGCAAACTCAAGTCGAAGCTTTCAACTTAAATAAATTACCCTCGGGCCGGGGGAGGAAGTTCTGCCAGCCGTAGCTTAAGAACCCACCTGATGGTACTTTATTAAATATGTAAAACGCTCAACGTTTGCATTTTTGTTGCTTACCTTCAGTTGCTGAAACTTGGCCTCCGCCTCCTTGTCGCCGCTGTTCTTGTCGGGATGGTACTGAAGCGCGAGAGCCTTGTACTCGGCTTGGATTTGCTCCGGCTGCGAAAAGGTAGAAAATGGCGTAAATTAGTCAAATTGCAATGGAAAACTCAGTTGTGCCCTTAATTAACTAAGCATTTGGTGGCATCAATCTTGGAAAAGGTTCACGCATTACATAATATCAAATTTGTTGGGACATACAGATTTTATGTTATTCCCAAGATGAACATGAATATGAGCAGGAGGTGGATGAGGATAGGAATGGATAAATGGCAACCCACCTCAACTGGGACAGGTGAGTCAAGACGCCGAGCAGGTGTAACCGCACGACAGGTGAGCCTGTCAGGAACATGGAATGCTTCACAATTGAAACATCAGGAGCGGAGCGGAGCGGAAGTGATAAGTCCCATCGAATATAACAAATAAACATGTGGTGGACCGTTAGGCTGGAAAGGTGTAAGCTGAAAATTTGCGTGTGGCATGAGAAACTCTTGCAGGCTTGAAACTCGACACAAATTGGGGCAGAAATGGAATGAAAATAGAAAACAAGACTTGTTTTGACACTGCGACAACCTTGACTACGGATCCCGCCTACGAATGATTAGTGGCAAGACTGTGGCAACAATTGAAATTAATTAAGCCAAAGTGCTTGCAGGGGCAGCAACAAGTTGCAACAAGTTGCTGTCGGGCAATAACATGCAGGTGAAAGCTGGCAGGCAGGCAGCATTAGCCAGATACTGTTGGCCAAGTTTGACGGCTGGCAGAAGCTGCCACTTGTCATAGCAGCCCGAGCAACAAAAGCACATTATCCTCTGAATGGAATGGCGGTCGAGCGGTACCAGGACTCACAATTTTCAAAACAAAAGCCTTTTGTTGTAGTCTTATTTTTATTTTTTTTTTATTTTTTTTTTCTTTTTTTTTCCCTGAGCTGTTGATGAAAATGGCTTTACGTGCACAATAACAAACGCTCACAATGAATGCAAATGCTGGGGACCAACAATTGTTGTTGGCCAGCAAGTCACTCAGTCAGCTATTCATAACGGCATTAGTTTAGACCCCGTTTTCACTTTCAATTGTCTGCATAAAATAACGACCTTCTAAGCTCATTAATTATATGGCTCGAATGCGTATGTATGTATATATAAAATTGTATACTGAGTGATTTTGTAGTCGCCTCCGTTTGCTAATAAAGTATTTTACTATTTATTTGCGCACGTTGAATTTGTTCTACTCAGCTAACGGTAACGAGGCGTATAATTAATTTCAACGCAATTTGTATTACTCATGTGCGAAAGCACACAAAAACAAATGTTATTGACGCAGCAGACAAGGACGCTACCAGAGTAGTGCTACACACACACACACACACACAGGTATACACAAGCACACACAAGCGCACCCACACACATTACCCCCACCCACAATTTACTAAATGAATCTCTAGCATACCTTCACATCTGCCTCTGTTTACATTCCTGCGTAATGTCTGCTAAGGGCGTAGTATATATATGTGTGTGTGTGTGTGTGTGTGTGTGTGTGTGTGTGTGTGTGTGTGTGTGTGTGTGTGTGTGTGTGTGTGTGTGTGTGTGTGTGTGTGTGTGTGTGTGTGTGTGTGTGTGTGTGTGTGTGCTGTCAGCGAGTCCTTTCACTTCAACCAATCATGGAAATTTGATGCCAAATGCTCACACATAAATGCACACACACACACAAACACACACACACACACATACAAATGGAGTGTTGACAGTTTGTTTTTTTGGCAGTCTATTTAAAAAGTTGAAGCTTTATCGTAACAATTCGTGTCACTGTTGCACAGTGACACAAAAGACTGCCTGTCACCCCCCGCTCTGCAAACATTTTTCCCAACTTTCAGTCACAATAGCCATGGAATTATTAACAGTTCGAATGAGTCACAAGCACAGTATGCAAATAATACAGATACAGAGATAAACTGTTATACTATACGCGATTGAATTGTTAACGTTCTCTATTGCCATTGCAATTGAGTGTATGAATTGCATAATGCAATTAAAGTGAACTAATTAATATTAAATCGATCAATTAGTATGCATCAGCATGAAATTAACTGTACCGAATATCCATTTGATTATTCCGCACTTCCTCGGACTGAAATGCAAATGAGCGCCAAGAGCTCAACCCAATTGTTCATCAGAGATTTTTTAGTACAGTTCAAAAAACAAAAAATAAAAATCTAATCGAGTGTGCTCGACTAAGATATACCCTGAACCATAAATGCACGTGAAGTATGCAAAAAGTGTGTCTTCTTTAGTTAAATATATAGTTTAGATATATATTATACCTGTAGCCCTTAAGATGTAGGAGATAGGCTCGAAAAACTAAAAGGTGTTATCGATAACAAGCAAGCGAAATGAGTTATCGATAAGTTATCGATAATCCAAAACAAACTCGATAAGCGCGTGCTATAAGAGAACCTACATAAAAAATTTCAAGACTCTAACTCTTCTAGTTGCTGAGTTCGACGCGTTCATACATACGGACAGACGCACACACAGATAGACGAACGACTCTGAATCGACTCGCCTGTTGATGCTGATCAAGAATATATATAAATTTGAAGGTGTGTGCCACGCCTCCTGCCTGTTACTTACATTTCCCCAAAAACATTATACCCGGTTAACACAGTTTTAATGGATTTAGGGTATAAAAAAGCAAATACATATGCATGTGTAGACATGTGTATGTGTGCAAATTGGCAGTGACATATGCAAATTTTCATAAGAGCATCGCATAAGTTTATCTGGACACAATGGGCAACTATTTTTACTGGAATAGAAACGACTCGGTTTCGAGCTCAGCTGCAGACAATTCAATTTATTTGCGGCGCAACAATTGATCTACTAAGCAACTAATAAAACTACATATACATATTTACATATATATATATTACTATATTTGTATATGTGTATAGGATGGTATCATGTGAAGATAAAAACTCATATTACAATGAAATGTTATGTAATGATTAGTTTCTTATTAATGGAAAGAAAAAAGATTTTTTCTTTTTTTCTGTTAATATAAATATGTAAAGAATGTAATAGTAGAAGAAAGCTCCAGGTATTTACTGTTGGAAAGCACTGTTACTTATTAATTCAAAAAAATTGATCTTTACATTCATATATAATAACAGGCAATTCGTATATATCTTGATCTATATATGTTGGGTCTTTGATCTCAGTGAATATCTATTTAAGTTTTGGAAATAAAAATGGCCCTTTTAATATGTCTTATCAACATTAAAATATCTTAAGTTAAATAAAAACGTTGGAACCCTCAACACGAAAATAAATTCTAAAAAAATATATATAATATTTCTAATCATACGCTTCGTATAATTGATCTTGTATTCTTCAATTTATATATATATAAGTAACTGCAGTTAATTTCGTTCTTCAATCAATCTTTATCTCCAAATGGTACAAATTTTCATTTTAATCGGCGCCATTTCCCTGTCGACATTTCCCTGAGAGTTAGACTCTGGGAAAGCTCGTGCATAATTCAATAGACGGCTCAACATGATGCAATCGACAGCTTGAAAAATTGCCAACATTAAAATGTTTACAGGTGGAAAATTGCGGCAACGTCAAAACATTTTTCATGCCATTGAATTTGATTAAGTCGTAGGTTGGGGAAATTGGCTTCAGGTTATGTTCATGCGTTCCCATAATTCTGTTATTGAAATTTTCCGAACTAGAAAATTTGATAGCCCCAAGCAAAAGGCGAGTGCCCAAGTATCCACATAAATACTTTAAGGCCAAATTCCATTAAGCTGGACACAGATTTTAAAATTCTGCTGACATGTGGCTAAAAGTGTTTCTGTGTCAACGAAAGAGACCACATTTGATATGAATATGGCCAATGACAAGCCTCTTGTCAGCCAGTTGACAAAATAAGGTTAAAGCTGAAAATAATTGCCAGGCTTAAGTCAAGCCCAGCAAATAACACACACGTGCACGCACGCACACACATAAACACTCACACATACAGGAAAAGTAACTCCTGTTAAAGATGATTTAAAAGGGCAGCCAAAAGTTTTCCACATGACACGAAGAAGCAGCTTAAACGCAATTATTTCTGTTGGCCATGTGTAACAGTACTTAATTGCCAAGTAACAGCTACTAACTTGTATTTCAAAGCTGTTGACGCATTCAATTCTTTTAATCCGGCACGATTCTAATTCTGATTGTAATTCTGATTCTGATTCTGATTCTGATTCTGATTCTTGCGATTGATTGCGATTGTGATTCTAAATGCGAATAAAAGGCGTAATTGAAACTAATTCTCAAAGTAAATGCCCGGACGCGCAGAAAGCCAAGTTGGCAAAAGTCGACTTGTATTTGATTTTCTTTGTATGTGTATCTTCATCTGGCTTTGTTTATCTTGAGCTGTTTGCCTGCAAAACCGTTGTCCTTGTGGCTGCCAGCTTCATCCAGCTTCATCCTCGCCACAGCTCGAGCAAAAGTTCTCGCACTTAATTCAATTAAAGGCAAATTAAATTTTTGGAAAAAGTTTACTGTTGCCGGCTAATGGCGATGCCGAGCCTGGTAAATATTTGGATTTGCCGCTCATCTCATTATGAACTTAGTTAATTATTGGTTTTAATTAAACTTTCAACTCTTACCGAGGAGGTCTCATCGCAGTGGAGCAGAGCGTAAAAATCCTCATTGGGACTGCGTTTATAGTTGATGATGGCATCCACAGCGCTCATTTTAATGGACTTTTATGCGACGAGTTGCAGTTAAACTGAGTGTTAAAATGATTAAATGGAAGTTGTTTTAAAAAGCAAATCTTTATTTGGTGAGCTGTAATTTAGTACTTCTTTTTTATAACTTATAGTTTATGGCTTAGAGCTTCAAGTTTATAGTTATTAGCTATGCAGTAAAATATATTTTTATTTTTATTTTTTTTCAGAATGTGCTTTCTTCTTTGTTTGCTCTGACCATTATTTGTTGCCCTGATTCATGGGCAAACAATAACAAATAACAAATAACAAATACTGTTTATTCTGTTTATAAATCGTGTTGCTGGTGGCCCAGCTCAAGCTCAAGCCTCTCCAAACAAGTTTTATAAAATTGAAGCCACAACTGCTGACCTTCGAGTTAATACAAAAAAGTTAAGAACAATTAACAACTAAAACATGTTAAATAAATCGGTAAATAATAAACGCGCGTTAAATAACGAAATGTTCTTAACAAATGTTCGGCCTTGTTTAGTTAGTTTTTAGTTTAGCTTAGTATTTAGTATTGGCCACTTTCACTTAGCATCGAGTTGATTAACACTTTGACAAAACACCGCACAACAGTTTTTTTTTTTATTTTTTATTTATTTCTTGCATCGCGCTCTCACAATCAAAACAATTCCGCAGAAGAGCATTAAATGAGGCTGCGGGGCGGAGAGATGCGTTCAAGGTGTTATTGTCACTACACATAATGCTCTCCCACTCCCTTTCTCTCTCTCTCTCCCTCTCTTTCTTTGTCTTTCTCTGTCTCTCTGCAAACTTGACTGTTTTTTAGCTGTGTATTTAGTGTGCTTATTACATTTGTTAGCGCTCACGATGTGACTGGCAGCACGTCGAAATTCAAACTGATTCGACGGCCAGCGACTGGGGCTTTGTTTGGCTCGACTTGGCTTGGCTTACGCACTGGAAGAGCTTGCGTCGGTCTCTGCTGAGAGCCAGCCGCAACTTTCGCTCACCAAAAGTTGCAGATACGCAGCCAGCCCAGCGAACTTTAAAGCACCTTTTGACTTTTTGGCCGCCTTCCATGTGGTGATAAGCGCGCTTCTTTTAACTGCCGGTTAGGGAATTACGCAGTCCGTGATCAGGAACTGGTTAAACCTAATGCCAACTGACTCACTGCATTTGGTTGGGTTACTCACCCAAGTTGAACAAAACCCCAACAGTTTTCCCAGTTAGAACGAAACTCGGCCCGTTCTTGCACTCGCTAAGCTTTCAAGCTCAGACACTTCCAGTTGCGAAGCTTTCGCATAACCGTATGCATGCTGTGTGCTCTGCTAAGCCACAAAAGCTTCCCTCGGCGTTTGCCATAAAAAATATTTTATAGCAGTTTAAATTGCCAACGGCCACTTGTACTTCTCTCAAATTTAAAATACCAAATAATTCTAATTAGACTCTTCCAAGTTGTCAAACCCGCATTCCTTAAATAGGAAATGACACATTTTCGGCTCTGCCGGTGCCAGATAATACTTATCAATCTGCGGTCATCGAATGAGAGGGTGGAGGGAAGCCCACCGTTCGAATGAGATAGAAAATCGGTTTTCAAATTAAAAGAAGCAGCCAAGTGTGGAAAATGCGAAAACATTTTAACGACAAACAGAATCGAGAATGTAAACTGTTGCATGCCTTTAGGCATACCGCAAAAGGCCATCAACGAAAGTTTTCGTAGATCTCGCCCCTTTCCAATGGGCGGGCCAAAAAATAATTTCCGTCTATAAATCATCATAATGTCTTGGCAAAGGCCCAGCATATGGTAGAAAGGTGGCACGGCAAACGAAATGAAGATGAAACAGTTTGACAGGCAGCTTAGAAAGCAGAGCTTGACTGCGAATACGGCCGGGCCGAAGTTTATGCTGTGCGTGTGCATGCCTGTGTGTGTGCATGTCGTCTACAAATTGAACTGCTCTGAACACACACACACACACGTATAGAAAGATAGAGAAATAGAGGGAGGATGCCAGAAAGTAAGACTAAACGAAACGTTTTAATTAGACAAAAGAGCTGGGCAACTATTTATTTCCTCTTCTATTTGCCCGGCTAGCAACTGGCTTCTGGCAAAGATACACAGATAGCGAGGCGGAGCAGGAGCCACAGCCAGAAACAGAAACAGCAACAGCAACAGAAACAGCAACAGAAAGAGAATACAGGGACAATTCCTGACAGCTAGGACTGCAGCAGCGGGCAGAACACAGACGAGCATATCGGCTGTCGTGTGTGCATTTGTATTGAAATTGGAATCAGTTGCTAACTGCATTGCGTTTCAGTTAAAAGCAAAACAATTTGCTCGGCCACCAAACTGTTTCTCAATTTGTGCAGGATATTTGTTTGCCAATCGCATGTGTATCCTGCAAATAGATCTGAGTGCCGTTCGTGCCAGTTGGGTTTTGGCATCTATTGGATACCTGCCGTGCGAATTGCATTTTTTTTATCTATGGGACACTTAAAAAATCTTTGCATGCGCCAATTTAAGTAGCAAAAATATTTATTTCCTTTTTTATTTTTTTTTCTATCTATGGGATACTTAACAAATCTTTGCATATGCCAATTTAAGTAGCGAAGATATTTATTTGTATTTATTATTTCTATCTATGGGATACTTAACAAATTTTTGCATGCGCCAATTTAGGTACCTAAATTATTCATTTATATTTTAAAGGAAACAACAAATATTTATTTTTTATTTAATTAGAAATTATTCAAAATTATTTATGTCTATTTTAAAGGGTATAACAAATATTACATAATTATAAATGTATTTTTTATCTGATAAGAAAGAAGTATGCCAGATTATTCATTTATATTTTAAAGGAAATAACAAATATTAAAAAATAAATACATATTATTTTTTTATTTAATTAGTAATTATTCAAGATTATTAATGTCTATTTAAAAGGGTATAACAAATATTAAAATAAATACAAAATTGTTTTTTATTTAATACAAAAGTATTTAAAATTATTTATTTCTATTATAAAGGTATACAAAATATTAAAAATACAAACATATTTTGTTTATCTAATACGAAAATATTGAATTAAAAAAGACATTTATTGGCAAATGTAATTAAATTTATTTATTAATAATTAATTGTTGGCAAATGTATATTACAAAAATATTACATAAATATTACAAAAATATAAATATATATATTTTTTTTAATTTTTAAAGAAGTATTCAAGATAATTTATTTCTATATTAAAGGGTATAACAAATATTAAAAATACGAACATATATTTTTATCTAATATGAAAATATTGAATTAAAAAAGACATTTATTAGAAAATGTAATTAATGTAAATACGAGCTTTGAATCAAAATCTTAAGACTCCAAAAATGGACTATGAAACCAATTGTTATACCCATATCACACTATAAATAACCATCGGACATGTGTCAAAAATAAATCCTTTCGATTTTTAAACGATTTAACACAATTGAACATTTTCTATAAGTACACGAAAATGGGCTGGGAAACGTTCGGGTGTGCCTCAAGAAATTCAATGGGGAAAATCTGTTGTGTCTGGAAAATTGCCATTGAGCAGGGCGCACATGAGTCCGAGAAAGCTTCTGGGCAGGCATTAAGATGCCAACCGCTTGACTGAGTGCATCTGTTCTTTATGTGATCGTCTGGTCTGTTCCTTGGCTGCTCCTGGGTCAGCGCAAGTCAACGACACTTGGAGGAGAAAACGGAACGACAGATTGTTGGTCTTATAATAAAAAGTACTTCAATTACTTTGTGCAATTTACAACTGTGTAACTGCGTAAAATAAACAGAATAAGCCACAGCCAAGGGGTGCAAGGGGTGAATGGGGTGTTAGGGGTGCAGGGGGTGCTAGGGGTACAAGGGGTGCAGGGGGTGAATGGGGTGAATGGGGTGAATGGGGTGCGCTGCTAGGTGCCTGTTGCATCCTCCACATGAGCGAGTTTTTCTTTATGTTGTCTTCATTTATTTTGTTTGTTTTTGCGACTGTCTTCGCTTTGTTTTATTATCCATTTTGTCTTCCCCTTGCTGTCTGCCTTATAATTTATTTATGCATGTGTTTTATTATTAAAGACTTCTCATATAATTTTCGCCCGTGACGCTGGCGTTGGCGTTGGCGTTGTCGTCAATCCACAACCCGCAATGAATCGCTGACAAAGGAATTACTTATTATTAATCTGCGCGAGCTGATTATACGTCAGCGTCGAATTTTCCAGCTGTTAACGGGTTCACATTATCCTCTATTCTTATCCTTTGCCTGTTGCTCTGTAATCTGCTGCAAAGCTGTTGCTTTGACAGATTTCTTCTCAATGGTAGCCAAATTGCAGCTGCTCGAGACAAGTAGTATAATCAGCCATGTATCTACAACCAGCTGTATCTGTATCTGTATCTGTATCTGTATCTGTGGCTGTATCTGAATGTGCATCTGTATCTGTTGCCAGATATACAGAGATGTGTGTGTGTCGCCTTCTATTGCTTGGGCTTCTTATTGCGTTGAGCGGCCGAAAAGACATTTGTCGAGCATTAATTTTAGAATATTTCATGTCATGCGTTTATTTGGCGCTTTGTTTGCACAGCTCGAAGCGCTTGTCTTTCATACATCTCTCAGTCGATTTTACAGGAAGTTCGCAACGCCTCAGTTTTGCATCGGCAATACGAATATGGGGAATACGAAATGTGCTGCCTGCACTCGATAGTTTTGGCCGACTGCTAGACACCCTGTATGCGTATGCAGGCGTATGCCAAATGCATCTCAGCTCAGGTGAAACAAATGCCTTTTGGCCAGACGGCCAGACAGTGAGAAACCGTTACAATCCCCTAGCAAGCGGCTTATACTTTGTTGCCTTAATGTTGAACTCTCTAGCTGCGGGTATCTTAGCTTTGGAATCAAGCTTAAAAACAGTTTTAGGCGACTATCAAAGGCAAATAGTTGGGCTTTTAATCATAATCTATTTGATTAAGCCAAATATTTTAAATTTGAAGAGCAAGCGGAAAATATTTACCATATATAATAAATATATTATATATATACAAAATACAAATTGTACGTGTTTTGTATAAATTTATGAACATTTTCTCAATAATAGTTTAAGATATACAAGTGCAAGGTATTTATGTGTCGGCACTCTCACTCATGCTCTCCCTCTCTCTCTCTCTCTCTGTCTGTCTCTGTCTAGTGTGTTGTATTGTTAAGAAGAGGGCGAGGGGGTGTGTACAAAAATAGCGCCAGCAACGCACGTGGAATGGGAGAGCAGGAGAGTGGGGTAGTGGGGGAGGGGGGGACCAGTTACAGATTTGACATGCGTCACGGCTCACGCCTCGAACAGCGCCACTAATTGCAGTCCGTGCGGCAGTATTCCGTATCTTTGAGTTTCGTTTCAGATTTGGCTTAAGCACTTGCAGCAGTCGAACAATTAGCGAACGGCCGAGCGGCAGCTGCTCGCCCAAAATATTGAATTGGACGTCAACATTCAAATCAGAATTCAGAGCGACGCGCCGCAGCAGCAGCAGCAGCAGCAGCAGCAGCAGCAGTGGCAGCAGCAAACGTCAGAGATGCCAAAGAGCGGACATTGACTATGGCTGTCCCGCTCGCACTTGGGAATGGGTAGAACTATTTTGGTGATCCCAACCAATTGGGCATCTCGCTCGCCGGGAAAAGCACAAATACACACACAAACACACACAAACACATTTGCATGTGTATTAATATACACATAGATGCAGACACATAGACAGTTCTTGTCCAACTAGTCGTATGTATTTGATATTTTGGTCGCTCTCCGGCAACGGCGACGGCGGCGGCAACGGCGACGGCGGCAACGGTTCCGGTGGCAGGCCAGACGGCGAGCAGCGCCATCGATTGGGACAGAAGCCTCAGAATCGTGTAATTTGCCTCGTGCGTTGTCGCTGGCTGCTGCTCGCTTATAATATAATATAATATCCAAGTGAAACAAACTGAATTTTTCCTCGAATTATGCGTTTTTAATTGCACAAAATATTCATTTTGTTTCACTTTTGTTTCATTTTGCAATTTGTCTCGCGTCCGCTTGTCACTTACCGTTGTTGTCACCACCTCTGCCTCCGTCTCCACCTCCACCTCCGTCTTCGTCTTCGTCTCTGTCACTGTTGTCGTTGTCGTCTTCTTCCTTATCCGCTTTTCGCTGTTCGTTGTTCGTTGTTCGTTGTTCGCTGTTCGTTGTTCGCTGTTCGCTGTTCGTTGTTCGTTGTTGTCGCGTCTTTCGTTGTCGCTGGCTCTGCGTTCACTCTCACAGTGTCAATCACAGCCAGCGCCAGCGATCACCTCAAGGAGCAATAAAGTTCTCAATAAATTGAATCCCATTCTGAATTCTCAGCTTCGTGTTGTGATCGTAAATATAATCTCGATTCAGATAGTAGTCGGGATTGTGATCGTTCGTTCGTGATCGTCATCGTGATCGTGATCGTGATCGTGTTCGTGATCGGGATTGTGGACGCTAATAGTGATTATTGTACCTGAAAAATTCTATTGTTTATATAATAACCCAGAGCGGGCCACAAGCACAAGCAAGAAGAAGAAAATATTCATTTCTGATTCGATTTTTTTTCAGGCAAAACAAGTTGAGAAATTTTCTATTGTGTGTCTGTCTGTGCTGCCCTAGTGTGCGTGTCGGTGGGCCGCAATAGTCGCAAAGTTGAAAATTTAGTGAGCAAGCGCCGAACGCAGTGAAAGTGACCATAAAAACAAAAGCCAAGAACAGTAAAAGAAGTGAAAAGCGTTAAGATAAATATAACCAATTAGCAAACATGTCGGACAATGAGGATGTTGTCGGTGCCTCCGAGGAGCAGACCAAGACCAGCCCCGAATCGGTGCCATCTGCCGAGGAGGACACCAAAACGAGCGTCGTTACCGAAAGTTCCGAGGAAGTTACGCCCGGAGAGAGCGAGAAAATGGTAACCGAAACCATCGACGAGGACGGCGATGTGGTTGAGGAGACAACCGAAGTAACCCGCAAGACCGTTAAGCGTACCATGAAAATAACTGAGGTAAGTGAAACACACCGAGCGGTTTATTATACTAGGTTAGAAATACTTTTTATACGGTTCGAGATAACCAAAACATGTCAAAATAATTCATTTACTTATATATGAAATAATATTTCACTGTGTGCGTCTTAACAAATTGTTTATATAGCCGTAGAAATGCCATAAATCAGCGCATATATGTATTATTCGAGTGTTATATACAAATGTTATTTATGTACATATGGATGTATATGGTATATGGTATATGGTATATGCTATGCACAATATATGATATATATCTGGTCCGGCCACACTTTATATAGGCGACGACGCCTGACACAAAATCAAGAAATTTGCAGCTGTTTGATTTCGGCGCAAATTACAAATAACAAAAACAAAAACAAAAACAAAAAAAGAAGAAAATAAAAGAAAATTATTGTTAAGCACAAATCACTTAATGCGCTGTGAAAGCTGCCAAGAAAGAATGAAAAAAACTTATAATAAAAATTAAAAACAAATTGCGACAAAAAAATTAGAAAAAAAAAAGTTATTCAAATGAAATGCAATAAATTCTGCGTTGGCTAGGAAAGCCGCAAAAATTGAGGTTTCCGTGTCTTGCGGTCTGCCGCACACGCAACGCGAGTCAGAGGCGAGGAAGAAGAAGCGCAATGCAATTAATTGCAACAAATTTTGTTGCACAAATTACAAATTGCATTTCCGGTGTGGCGCGGCAGCGACGCGTGCGGCCATTGCAACGGTATCTACACTCTATATAGGCCGCCAGAATTGATTTCTGTTGTTCTTTTACGATCGTGCGTTATTTTCGTTCAATTTTATGGGGCACAAATTAAATTTGCATTGCGTTTGCCTCTAGGGGCTGACTTGACATTTTGTCCTTTGCCATTTCATAGGACCTCAATTTCAATTTTGGGCACAATGGATGAAAGCTGAAAGCTAAAAGCTGAAATCTGAAACTCAAGCTCCAGCTCATGTAAACAAAGCAAATAGTGATAAAGTGTGTAACAAAAATTAAATGTAGCTTATTATTAGTTGTTGAATATTTGATGTGTCTTCAACACAACTGCTATAACTGTTACCTTACCTTACCTTACCTTACCTTAGCTTAGCTTAGCTTAAGGCAATTGTTAATCATTGTTAAAGCTGGTCAAATAAATTGTGAGCGAAGCGAATATTTAAGCACAACCGATTTTCTGCTTGTTTCATTCTCAGATTCGTCAAGTTTATTGCATGCCATATGTTACTTGAATCTGTGTATGTGTGTGTGTGTGTGTGTGTGTGTGCTGGCCGTGCCGCAGGTCAGCTAATTGCGTTACGTGTGTCCGTTTCGACCGTGTTTGTCGAGCATGTCCCTAATGAGGCACGTGGTATTTTTGTCATTTTTATGCTTGGCCTACGGCTCTTACCACACGGCTACGTGACTCGGCCAAAACTCAAATTGGGAATGCAAAATCTGTTTAATGAGCAGCATGTGAGATTTGACACATGCCATTAATTTTACAGTTGACTTAACTGTAGTTCGCTCGCCCGTTGATTCTGCTAATTTGCTAATGTATCTATGCAGTTAACAAAATGGATATTTATGCAGTTGGCCAAAAAGATTAGCCCCGCCCAATGAGGCGTGCCAATTAGCGCAACAATGCGTGAACAACCACACACACTGACACACACACACACACACACTACTACGCATATGAATATGTAGTCGGACATTTGGTCAAACAGATTAATGAAATTTCTATGGCTCAAAGCTGAACCACATCAAATATGTGGGCGGCTATTCTGTGACTTGGCTCGGAGCTGGAATCTGTGCAGCCACAATGGTGTCTGACCCTGGCCGGCTGCCTTAACCCATTCCTGGGCTGCAGCCCTGGGCATCAGTCGCATTGACAGCTGTCAGCGACTGTGGCGCCTCAAAAAGACCGCATAAAATAATTCAAACGCGTCATCACACACGCAGATAGTTATATGTACGTATGTATGTGTGTATGCATGTGTATGTAGACTTACATGTGAGGTGCGCATATTTATGTAGCTGGTTATGGCATTTAGGTGTGACAAATCGAGTCAAAAACAATTCAATGTCATGCTTCGGCCACTTGGTTTTCATTCATTTGTTGCAGGCTCTCTCAAGGCGGGCACCACCCATTGCGCATACGACGCGTTGGCCCAGCCAGCTCCAACCGCTGTCCGTACGCTTATAGTGGATTTTGGTCAGCTATTTATGCGCTTGGCGTTTGTTTTTGCGTTTCGTTTCACAGCGTTCGTTCCTTTGAATTTATTTATTTGGTTGCTTTTTGCTGAGCAAACAATTTATAATTTTAATGCACACACGCACAGTATATGCGACTGCGCGCGAGTGTGTGTGGGTGCGTGTGAGTGTTAACTGAATATAATCTAAATATGTTTATATAATTGAAAAGCAAACGCGAAAACATCAAGCAAAACATAGCCATAGTCTAAGTATGCCAGTGCGTCAGGCCCGGACGCTGAGGACAGTGTGGACAAGGGGGGCTGGGTGGGGGCGTGACATATACAAACTGTTCATATGTTCATCATTCTATATACGTGTGCCCGTATGTGTGTGCGTGCTTGTGGTATATAAATACTGCTGCCAAATTGCTGAACGCACTGGGCCCACTGGGCGTATGATAAACGTGCCATTTATTTTGGCAGTCGGCCGCTGTTTAACTTTTGAGCATCGCAATTTTAGCACGATATGCGTCGAACGTGAGCATTGTTTGTTGCTATTGTACTTGGCATAAATCAGTTTTATGAGTGGCATATCTCTTGTAATTTACAGACGCTTTTCATAAGCTTTTCACAACCAGACCCTCACAGATTCATTTGCTAATGCCCCAAACGAAATCTTCGCAATGCGCTTGATTTTGACCTGCCGCAACGGAAACTGTGCCCAACGAGTTTACCTTATAGGCAGGCTGGTTACAGCACATGAAGAAGAAGCAGAGGCAGAAGCAGAGGCAGAAGCAGAGGAAGCCGAGTCACTAAGGTAACAACATCAATGCCGCATCAACTGGGCAAACAAATAATTTCATTGCCTGCCATAAACTTCCGCCGCCCGCCGCCGGATATTCAATTGATATTTACTTATTTCAATTACATTTGTTCTGCGCGCTAACACTCGAAACACAAATTCAATTTACAAAATGTTTTGCGTAGTTTTACAATCCGCCATCAGCCGCCCGTCACCCGCCTGCCGCCTTTTCTTCCTGTACAAATCCTCTGCCTCGGACCGAAGCCTCCACCAACAGCACACCAACACTCACACAAACACACACACATACAAACCACAGAGGCAGAAGCCAGCTGCAGATGGGGAGCTGCATCCCTCGGTCTCTGGTCTGCTGGCCGCCCTCGTCATCATTGTCTGTTGGCAAATCAATGAGGAAATTTGCCAATTGGGTAAATTCAACGCATTGTAGGCAACAGCTTGGCCTGCCTGCCTGCCTGCCTGCCTGGCTGCCTGGCTGCCAGCTGCCTGACAACGGCAAATGCAAATGGGTTGAAACGCAATTAACTAACCAGGCCAAAAACAGGCGAAACAGCTTAAAGTCCACACTGCTAAAAACGGAAATTGTCCAAATGTGCTCGCAGCATTGAAATTGCCTCGAATTAACAAATTGTTAGTCCAAATTAAAGCGAGCTGCAAAATATAGCTCTGCTCTCTCTAGCTCTCCCCTGCCTAGCCGACAATGTAATACACTGCAAGTAGGAAATAAGGAAAGCTAAAGTTATCTTTTAAAGCAAAATACTTAACTACCGACTTACATGTTGTAAATCTATTTTCATTAAATGTTGTCTACCTTACTAAGAGTTAATGAAATTTTCGCATTTGTAAAAATGGTTAATAATATATTTTCATGATCAATATATCGTTTCTCTTGCATATGTATTAATAAATAAATATAAAATAAAATGACATAAAATAGTTTTACAAATAATCTTGAATGCAAAAACTATATACTATATATAATCGACTCTGAATAACTCAGCATTTGCCTTTCTGCTTAGCATAAAAAGCAGTTGATATCCCATGAATTCAAATTAAAAGCAGTGAAGCAAATAAAGGGGGATTAACGGGGATTAAACAGCTTTAAATCGACATCATTAAAGGAATTTTAATTTAGTAGTCAAGCATATACATGTTAATATAAATGAAGTGCTCCGGACTTCGTTGGACGTGTGTATTATTTTTCTCAATTAAAACAAAAGTGAGATTAATGAATAGAACTAATTAAAAAGAGGCTAGTTAGAAAATATAATTCACACTTTCTGTTTCTCTCCAATGTTTGTTTGCTTCATTAATTATTTGCAATATGTTTTTGGCCAGCTTTGTTGTTGATTGCAAACCAACCATTTTCATAACCCAATTAATAATTTAAATCCAACGGACAGCTGCTTATTTACACAAAACAATTCGCGATTTGCCGCCGCCCCACATCGTAAATAAATAATGCACATTAATATTCATACACGCAGATTTCACGCCTCATGACGGCAACTGGAATCGACATTTAATCCGGTTCATAATTCAGTGCTTGCCACTTGACAGTTCCCGTTCGCAATCTGGGCCGAGGATTAACATGCCACGCATTCTTCTTTGTCTACCTTCTCAATTTTCCGGCTTGTTTGCAGTTTGTCAACTGAAGAGCGGCAATGACAACGACAACAATAACTGAGTCAGTTGTCAACCTCAGGTTAATTCGGGTTTTAAAACATTATTTTTAAATTCTGAAACCTCAATCAGATTATGTCCAATAAGACTTTTTACTCATCAAATATTAACTCACTTGGGAGCTGCGATAAATTTAAAATGCAAATTTCGGCGTTTACTTTCCTCCTCACGTGTATCGAATTCCCAATTCTAAATATATGTTTGTATATAGATATATATTATACAATACTGAGTACAAAAAATCACTTTTTAAGCATCGGAAAAACATTATTCTTAGCCCTGTCCGACTGATTGTCTTTCATATGAGGGCGTCGAACTTGGATACTGTTAATACATACTATATATATATATATATATGTAGGGCTGTCTATACAGTTAATGCACCGATCAACTATATTTCGAGCAAGACATCTGGGTTACACAGATCTAGAATGCTTAAGTGCTTGAGGTGTCAACGTTTTCTTTTTCTTTCTTAAATATCTTAAATATCAATTGGAATTTTATTTTCTTGAATATCGGGCTGCCCAGCCTTAGCTTATTATTATAGTCAAGTTAATGGCATTTCGGTTATTTCCTTGTTGCAAAAACTATGCTAAACAGCTGCCACAAATATTAACAAGTATGCAAATAATTTGTCAGCACAAGACAAAGCGATAGAAACCGAAAGTTGTGATGCACTTGGCCCACCCCCAATCACCGCCCCCCATTCCCAATCCCATCTAGCTTATGTACGTATAGCAAATCGCATTCGTATGTATTGGTGTAATGCGCATTGCAATTTATTTGGCTGCCGAACCCGAAAAGAACAAAAGCCACTCGAAAGCAGAAATGTTGAATGTTGATTGAACTGCGGCACTTTGATTGCATTTCGATGTTGCCTCAATTTCAGTTGCACTGCAAGACTCAAAAACAAAAGGCGCCGCGCGAACCAATAACTAAATAAACCAAGTAAATTCGAGCGTATTCAAAAACTATTGATTTATTGCTGGAATGGCACTAATGGATGCGGGCCAGTCAGCTAAATAAATAGATTAGTTTTTATGCGAATTTTCCGTGCGCATTCTGCGTAGTTTGTGACGCGCGGCCAGCAAATCTCCCACTCTGTGTCTGTGTATGTGAGTGTGTGTGTGTGAGTGTGTGTGTGTGATTGTGCGCGTGGGTGAGCAACCGAAAATATATTGTAAAATTACAATACAAAAATAAATAAATAAATTCGCTCAATATCTATCGAGAATTGCGCAACAGCTTAACAGCTCAACTGGCAATTGGGAATTTTTTAAAGCGGATTAGCCAAAGTTCCATTGGCAATAGGCAGAGATGGCTATTCTAGATGAAAAGGTAAGCCCCACATCTTGTTAACCAAATTAAGATCCCACCAATAAGCTGCTGACAACAAATTTTCACTGATATCCCAAAAATAAGCAACATTTTTACCAAACTCCTTTTCTCTGGCTAAGGACGCTCTTCACGCTAAATGCCATTGTTGTTTCTCCCGTTTTGTTCATGTATGCGGCTATAAGTATGTGTGTTTGTGTGTGTGTTGGTGTAGGTGTGAAAATCACTTGTCAATCTTTTATGTAAAAAGCTGACGCTAACGCCGCTGTCACCTGCTTCGCTCGTAAAATTTTGTCGCATGCTTCCGTTTTCTTTGCACTTAATTGTGTCTGCTGCTCAGTCGCAGTCGCAGTCGCAGTCGCTGTCGCTGTCGCCACTGGCGTTGCTGCCACTGCGGTTGTGCGTGTGTGGTTCAAGGTGAATTGGCGTCGACGTCAACGTCAACGTCGAAGTCGCTGCCAACACTTCAACGCATCTTTCAATCGGGTTTCCTCTACCCCCCTTCTGTTCCTTCTGTCGCTCGCAACCCGTTGAGGGAAATAAAGAAACAAGCAATCAGCTAAGACCAAAACTCGAATGCTAGATGCTCTATAAATTGTGTTTATTATGTGATGATGTTCGTTAAGCTAAACGCAGGATATTTATGATGCAGACCTGCCTATATTGTATGTTATCAATCTTTAATTAATTTTATTGTTACATATTATAAATTATCTCAATTATCTAGCTCTACATACCTCACTTACCCTTTTGCAATTCAGGGGTATAAATACAAGTTTCGCCACTGTCAAGGATTCGTGTCGCCTTCGCTTTGACTTTGCCTTCAGCTTGGGCTCTGGCTGTTGCTTTTCTTGCTTCTCTTGTTGTTGTTGTTTGTTTTCTTTTTGGCTGCGGGTTATTTTCTGCCACGTATTTTTCACTTAATAAAATTGTTTTCATTCGCTGCGCTTGCTTTTCAGCTGTTTTCAATATACTTAAAAATAAACGATGGCTCCCACCTCCTAACCATTCCCCGCACGCTTCTAGCCAGGCCTCCGAACAGATTTCATTGTGCTAAAACTGCAATCGATACGCTTTTATCTACCGACTATCTGGCTTCCGTTGTTTTATCTACTTATCTATTCGGGTTGTGGCTCTGCCTCTGGCTTATTAGCCATGTATCTGAGCCAGCTCCCGACTACATCGCTTAAGCAGCTCAGGCGATGTCCTGCCGCTGTCTGAAGCCGCTTATCTTGGAATTGATGATTCTGCTAATATTGCAGGTCTCCCATATCCGGGATGAGGCCTGCAGTCGGTGCCATTTATGACCGGAACAAATTGTTTTCCGAGTAAGCTGCTTAGCCGTATGCTATTTGCGTATATTCCATTAATTTTCATTGCTGCCAGCCTTGCTTTGATTGTTGCAATTAATTATGAAAGAAAAAGTAATAAAAGTGAAATGAAAACAATTGAATTGATTCCGCTTTTGTCTCCTGCGACACTCATAAACATCGATTCGACGTGTCTGCATTCGATAAGGCATTTGGTTATTGACAAGCAGCAGCAGCAGCAGCAGCAGCAGGCATTCAGCTGCAGTTGTGAGATACATTTTGCAACTATTTAAAGCATGTTCTGCGCTATTTCCCCATTGTCTGCCGCTGCACTCGTATAATCAATCAAAATGTGGCTCAGCAGCCAAAGCGAAACATGTTACAAAAAAAAAAAAAAAACGAGAAAAACAAACAACACGACGCTGACATCTGCTGCAGAACTGTGCTCGCAGGCGAAACACAGAACAAATCAGAGCAAACGCTAACAGACTGAACACACACACACACACACAAACACAAAGCATGCATATGTACACACACAATACATCACACCATGTTCCAAAGATTTTCAATTTATTTTCACTAAAACGTTTTTTTTTTTTGTGCTGCCGCCTCCGCTTTGCTCTGATGCTCCTCTTGTTGGTTTTGTAATGGCCAACGAAAATATAATATAACTCGACTAACATGGCGTATGCGCAACGAGCTGAAATTGAATGAAATGGCCCAGCAACTGCAACGCGAATTGATTGCCACATGCATCCCTAATTAGTGGACTGGTCCACTCTGACGACGAGAGCGACGGCAATCACCAGCGAGCGGTCGAGCAGCTGCCGGCGGGCTAATCCCGGAAGTGTGCGCCGACATTTAAATCGAAATGCGAGCGACTGCCAGCAATTCGATTGCCTAATCTGTCCATCTGTCCATCTGTCCATGTGACTCTCCTCTTCACTCCACCCCTCTCTCACTCTCCTCTTCGCTGTGTAACGTGAGTGTCAAATACACTGCGTATGATTAATATGCAGCTTGTTTGCCCCGCACACTCGTGCACTATTAGCCGAGGCGCCCCATCAGAAATGCATATAAATTGAGGCACACATTAAAATGTCGTGCGGCCAAGTCGATCCGTAAATCAACAGGCCATTAGAGCCAGAAAGAGCAACATCACCTAGCCAAGTTGTAAGGTATTAATTTATACTATTTAATATCTGGTTAATACATATGTATCAAATATGTATTTGGCTGCAGCAACAGCAAAAACAAACTTAAATAAGAACATCAAATTTTAATTTGAGAAATAATCTTGTGATCCCACATTTTGACTTTGATTTGATTGCAAAGCTTTCAAGAATATAAATTTATCATATATAAATCACTTTACCTATAACCATTACCTTTATTATATTATTTATTGACTTTTTAAGAATATATATACATACATTTTATATTCTTAATCTCAAATAATATTAGCAAAATAATTAATTATCAATATATTATTTTCATTATTTATTGAATATGTTTATATGTATATTAAAATTATTATATTTAAGATTAACATGTTAGTCAGCCTTGATTAATTTGCAGTTATGCAATGCATTTTACTTCAATAAATGGATTTCCCGAACATCATTTGAGATTGACGCCTGAATCCAGAGGCTATTATTATATATGTATTAATTTATACTATTTAATATCTGGTTAATACATATGTATCAATATTAATTTGAAACATTAACTTGTGATCCCACATTTTGACTTTGAATTTGATTCCAAAGCTTTCAAGAATATAAACTTTTAAACACTTTACCTACCTTCGACAGTTTATTAATTTTGTTTTACAAAAATATATACAATTTATATTTTTAATCCTAAATAATAAGAAAATACTTTTAAACTCAATACATTATTATTATTACTTTTATTATTATTATTATTATTATTATTTAATAAATAGATTTATTATATAAATTTGTATAGTTTGTTAATCAGCCTTGATTAATTTGCAGTTATGCAATGCATTTTACTTCAATATATGGATTTCCCGAACATCATTTGAGATTGACGTCGAATCCAGACGCCTGAATATATTAATTTATACTATGAATTAATATTTAATAAATTAATATTTAATAAAAGCCTTGGTTTAAGGCATAAACTTTATAAATTAATTAAAATTAAACAAATTATACAATAAATCATATAAAGATATCTCGTAAATACATATGTACCATTAATTTGTGAAATATTCTTATGATCCCACATTTTGACTTTGAATTTGATTGCAAAGCTTTCAAGAATATAAACTTTTAAACACTTTACCTACCTTCGACAGTTTATTAATTTCGTTTTACAAAAATATATACAATTTATATTTTTAATCCAAAATAATAAGAAAATACTTTTAAACTCAATATATTATTATTATTACTTTTATTATTATTATTATTATTATTATTTAATAAATAGATTTATTATATAAATTTGTATAGTTTGTTAATCATCTTTGATTAATTGGGAGTTATGCAATGCATTTTACTTCAATAAATGGATTTCCCGAACCTCATGTGAGGTTTGTGTCTTAACCCAGAGGCTTGTTTGTTTGCCTTCGCATATAGAAACGTCTTGACAACATTTTCTATAAATACATGCTTGAAATCTGTATTTTTTTCTGTTCTCTCTATATGCTATACATATCTCATATGGCGACCCCAGTCGAGGCGAAATTCTTTCGAAGCATTTCTTTTTGTGTTTTCCTTTTTTTGTATGTGGCTGGTATTTGATGTTTTGATGAGATGCCCACTCTCTTTGGTTATTTAAATTATAACCTACATAATGTTAATGGCTGAAAAAGAAATATATAATTAAATAATATTTATGGGCCGTGGACAGGCACATGGCCAAACATTCGCTACGAGGTGATTGTAAAGGGGGGGGACTCTGTTAAATCGGTCGAGGTGGAAGCAATCCTTTGTGATATAATGCACGGCATTAAATGAAATAAAAATGAAAATGTTTTTTATTTCATTCCATTTGAACAAAGCGTTTATTGTTTGCTCAAATGCCACTTTCCCAGACTGCCTGCTTGGCTGCATGAAACTAATTGCAGTGCAATTATTTTTACATTTCATTTCAATTAAATGTATTTCAATTAAAAATAAAATCCATATTTATTATTATTTACAACCGTCCAATAATATGACATAAGCACAGCAAGCAATAAGGCAGCTCTTCGTAGCTCGCTTGATTTATTGTTCACAGCTTGTACACGATGCACTTTCAATTGCGTACTATTTATAACAATTGCCATTTATATAAAAGTTTTTAATATCACTCTCAGAATATTACCTTGAAAGCCGCGCTGCCACTCAAAATGAAACCGTGAACAAGACGAGTGGGGCGAGCAAAAAGAAAATGTAATGCCAAAAAGTCGGCAAATGCAAACGAAACAAGAGGCAAAACAAGAGCAAAAGAAATTTTCCCCACTCGCGAAGCAGCAGGTGTGTGTGTGTCTGAATGTTTGTGTATATGTATATATATATATATGTGTGTGTGTGTGTGTATGTGTATGTCAAAGAGCTAATTAGCGAACTGGGAAGAGCAATTCTGAAGCTGAGGTGCTCTTAGTTGCCGCCACCTGTGAGAGCACCTGCGAGGTGTGTCTGTCTCAGTGTGCGTCGGCTGTTGTATTGGTGTAAAACACCTTCAGCGCGACAATGTCAATGATCATTTGTGACATGGACGCGTGGGCGTGGCACTGTTGCCTGTCAAGAGAACAGAAACTCGCCTCACCATCAGCGTCTAATAACTGTAAAACTGTGCGGTTTATATCGGACTGAGCTATTCACAGGTAAATTAGATAAAATGATATAGTCCCAATGCTCGCACATCCCAGACGAGGTCAAAGCACTTTCGTTCCCTGTCTGCATTTGTTTACAAACAACTATTTTTACAACAACTCACGGCGGGCGGATGGGGGCAACCGAAGGCATCGATGGATGCCGTTGCCCTCGGGCCGGATACGCCAATAAATGGAGAGAAACTTTTTTCATAGCTGGATATTACTGCTCGCAGCCATTTTTTATGTTTTTTTCATTCGTTCATTCTTTTTTCTGAATGCAACTCTGACGCAAATACATCGGTATATTGATCTACACAAATTTCGGGCAGCCCACAAAAATGCGAGACTGCCTTTGCCTGGATTCTGCGACTGCCAGATACCATATGTTTATCCGAAAAGTCAAAGTTTTTTCTGGCAATTGCAATGAAAATGCGTTTCCACAACTTTTGAAAATGCTTTTATTCCGTATGACATAAGAGTACTTACTAACAAAATATAGTATTCCACTTTTAAAATTTGAAACTTTTTACACTCGAATAAAAAAGGGAAATGTGGTTCTCTATATATATTATATATACATATATACATATATAACTATTATATATATATAAACATATAATATATATATATATATTTTTTTTTTTTTTGTGATAAGAAGAAGTGAATAGTGTTTGCCCTTATATATAAAATAAATACATATGCATATGTATACCCTCAAAGGTCAGACACATATTCTATATTAATCATCTATTAACATATGTATGTATGTATATACTACATATGTGTATATATATTTATATATGCTGTATCGTATATATTTTAAATATTTAATTTTTTTCATAAAATTTCTCTAAATATAACATAACAAATACTTTGTTGCCATAAACAATCCCTTAAAATTGTAATAAAATTGAATTCCCAGAGTTTGGCAAGAAGAAGCACATCTGCAGCGTAAATATATGCTTATGAATAAATATTTGCCATGTATGAAAATATATATATAAGGTGGATAGTGAGAAACAGCTGTTCGAGAGTACTTCATAGTCGGATACTTCCGATTTAAGCACATAAACTTATTTAGGCCTCTTTTGTGTGTCTTACGAATGCAGGGTATAAAAATAGCAAGTTTGATGATAAACTGATTTTTACATCAGTTTTCGCCTAAATCTAATTCACAGGCAACACTTGCCCCAAAAAGTATTTAAATTCAAAAATAAAAAAAAATTCTAACGATCGATTTCGTATATGAGATGTTGGTGCTGCCGCTTTGTTGCTTTGGCTATAAATAATATTTTATTTCATTCTTTTTTTGGAATAATTTTCAACGCGTTATATTTAGCAGGCGTAGAGCTTACAATTCGTTTGTTTTTGTTTATTTTTGTGCACCAGCTGGTGGAAAAAGACGAAGAAGAAGAAGAAAGTGGGGACGAGTTGGCAGCAGGGCGCGTTAACTTGGCTATTCATTTGCCCGTCTTGAGATGAAACTTTGTTTAAACGTGGCAAGCAAAATAAACAATTAATTATACGACTTAAGGGACAGTCAAAGCCGGGACTTAGGGTTTGTCTAGCTGGGATGCCGGCGGCTCTTTGTCAATGCAATTTCTCATTTTTATTAAGTAAAAATCAACAACTCGTTATAAATAATTTAGCTAACATTATCAAGGTCCTAAGGCAAGAATAATTGAATTTATTAATTTACAAAAGCAACAAATAGAACAAATAAAGAATTCAATATTTTTTAAAAACTTTTGGGTATTTGTATCAAGGACTCTTCTGTCAACACTTTTATTCAAGAAGTTGCTTTGGCGTAAGTTAAAAAGAAGTAAAAAGAAACTCTAGTAGAGTGTGCTTGACTTAGAGATACCCTGAGTTACTACCTAAGCACGCCGCTAGGGAGTAAAATTGTTATATATCTTTTCTATCTATGATTCGATATTAATTTAATGTTTGGGATATGTTAATTACATTTCTGTCTTAAAAAATGGAGGAATGGTGGGAGGTATCCAAAATCTGAAGTATGCAAAATGTGTGTCTCCTTTAGCTGAATATATATATATATATATATATATAGTAAGTTTGATACCTCTAGCTATTAAGTAGGAGATATGCAACAAAAATCTAAACGTGCTTTCGACAACTAGCAAACGAAAACAGTTATCGATAATCAGAAAAAAACTCGATATGCGCGTACTATAAGAGAATTTACTTACACAATTTAAAGTCTCTAGCTCTTTTAGTTGCTGAGATTGACGCGTTCATACATGCGTACAGAAGAATAGACAGACAGACAGACAGACAGACAGACGGACGGTGGACATTGCTCAATTGATTCGGCTGCTGATCCTGATCCACGCCTCCTTCTGCCTGTTGCATACATTTGCACAAAAACAAAAACCCTGTTTACCCATTTTCAATGGGTTCAAAGTATAATAAATTGAAATTCCAGGATGGAAACACTTTTGATGGCTTTCGAAATCAAAAGTAGCAAATGCGGATCATTTCCTGGGACTAAAAGATGCCAATTTAGTTTTATAATAATTAAAATATGTCGACATAGAGTGAACGGGTTCAGTTAAAAATGTTTTAATTGGTTTTTTGCATCCGCTTCTCTCTGCGGCGGACAGTTTTGGCTTGGCAAGGCACAAACGCTGACAGTTTGACAAGCTCCATTGAAACAGAGGCAGAGGCAGAGACAGAGACAGTGGGAGAGACAGAGGGAGAGGCACATCCGCATTCGCAGTGGATGGGTGCAGTTGAGTGGCCACAGCAGATTAGCAAGGCAAATCGATGGGAACAATTAGCACTAAGCGATGAGCCGGCCAAGACAGGCCGCGAGTTGCAACGCAGATTCTTGGCAATTAGAATGACAAGCGGCAGCTACGATTTACGTTCCCCATCAGAATTGGCAATATGTGATAATTATGGAGACAGCTATAGCCGTTAGATATGTGTTCGTATAGCATACGTGTGCAGATATAGGTGAGTGCGGCCCCTGAGCAGATGATTTCGTCTATAATTAGACCGAGTGACAAATAACGTAGCAAAGCTCGCAACGCAATAAACTCTTCATGCGACAAGGTTGTCCAATGCGGGGCGACAGGCGCCGCGTGATTTACTTACAACAAATACGGCGTAAACACACAAACAAGAGCGGTGAAGCATCAACGCGGAATTCACTTGCCGCACGGCGCACACAAAGGTGCGAAACAAAGGCCAAGAGCAACGCAGCTGGCCAACTGCATGCCAGAGTCGACCCCGGGCCAGGAGCTGGAAGCTGTGAGTTGGTAGTTGTGAACTGTGAGCGACGTCCAAATCCTAGCATCAGTTCTGTTCAGTTCAGTTCAGTTCAGTTCATTTCGGATCAGTTCAGTTGAGTGCCACGCGCAGCACATAACGCACGGAGCCGATGGCAGGCGAGTCTTTGCGGCTAGACATATAAAATCACAATCACATTTTTATATATTTCGCATTTTTTTTTATACCTCGTCCAAATTTGTTTTTCGTGTTTTTGCGCGCGGCCAAGAAAACGAAAATGTTAAGGAATTCGCTATAATTTTTCAAGCGACTGTGACTGTGGTCAACAAATATTCACCTGTTTTCGTATTCGCAAGTTCGTTGAAAGCCAATTTTTTTGGATCTCGCGCGCCAGCAGCAGCCGTCGCCCTGCTGAATACAAACGTTCACATTACGCATACGTCCCGTTGACGGCCTGCAAGAAAAAATATAAATAATAAAAACAATAAAAGAAAAGAAAAGCGAATAATAATAATATAAAGAAGAACTCAAAATGTAAAGCGGCAAATATTTTCGCACACACATTTTCAAAACTGTATAATTTAAAGTGGTCATACACACTCACACACACACACACATATATAGAACTGCGTGCGTGTGTCAGTGTGAAGCATTTCATTTTTAAGATTATGAGCAAATTGTGTTAGTCTGCCGCTGCGTCCCCGCGGCAACATTAAGTGTTGATTGTGTGCGCCGCTCTATTAGCGGGTGCCTCTCGCCAGGCCCCAAGCCCCCACACCAACCGCCACCCCCTTCCCCCCAAATAGTCCTCGGGCCGACTGCTTGGTTGGCTGAACGGCCCGACCGAAAATCAAGCAACTCAGTTCGTTGCGAGCGCGAGCGCGTCTGCTGCTGCCACTGCTGACTACTGACTGCTGCCTGCTGCCAGCTGCCTGCCAGCCAGCCTGATGGCCCAGTTGAATTTTTAGCATTTCAAATTTGCATGCATATGAAGGCGATAAAACCACACAATAACACTGCATATACTCTACTGGTATACAGCAAAACAAAAAACGCCCACGCGCTATCCAAAAAACCAAAAAATAAAAAAGGAATTGCTAACAGCAAAATCCAAAACACACCAACAAAAAAAAAACCACAAAAAGTGCAATTCAACAACAACAATGAAACACTACAGCAACAAAAACACCAATGATAAACCAACAAACATATACAAAGATACACAAATATAACAACAGTGCATAACAGAAATAAACAACAACAACAACAACAAAACGAAACACTAAAATATCATTTTCCAATGATATCAAACGTTGAATGAAAACCAATAAAAAAAAATGCACTTGCTGCTGGTCAGCAAGAAGCATTTAACAATTTTATTCAAAAAAAATCAAAATAAAAAATCAAAATAAAAACAAACACGACAGACGTGTTTTTACATTTAACATCACTGTTGAAAGTTATTATTTTCATTTATACTCTATTTCCTTTTAATCTCCCTGGCGAGTTCATTTGGCCACCTGCTCGGTTGTCTTTTATTTTGGCCAACTTTGTGCGAAATAGTTTTCGAGTTAAATGCCAAATGGGAATTTCCCAAATAGAAATTGCTTTCAACTCTTGTTGCGCAGTGTGCGTGAGGAGCCACAATCTCCATTGGCTCCCAGGAACCACTAAGCGGCTCCCAAAGGGGCTGCGAGCTGCTTTGATTCGGTTTAAACTTGGCAATAAACTTGTCCAGACCACAGCCTCTTAATATCTGCAATTCAATTAAATTTACATTTTTATTAAACAGAAACTCAAGTATTTAAAAATTATGTATTGCGGTTGTTTTCAAGTTTACGATTTGTGTTTGATTCGCCCATTTATGCAAACTTTTTAATGCGTTTATTTTTTTTAAACATAATTCATGTGCTTTTATTTGCCAGAAATAACTTTTTATTTCTACCCAAATAAATGCGAATTTCAATTCGCGAGCAACGTTTATTTATATTTTCTTTCCATACTTTCATTAATTATATTTATGCATATTATGCAAGCAATTCGTTTTTATTTAATAACAAAACAAATTGTTGGTCAAAATACGCTTCAAGGCAGCTGCAATAATAAATTAATGTAGAATAAGAATGCGTTTCATTTTAAATATATATATAGTATATAGATATATACATATTTATATGTATGTATATGTTTATACCCACACGTACTCAACAAAAATATCGCATCCAATAAATATCATCATTATGTGCTTCCAGTGAAAATGAGTTAAGATTAAATGAAAAGTGTCCATGTAAATTGAGAAAATATTAATGAAAAAGCAGAAAGAAGCAGAAAAGTTTTTCGTGTTCAAGTGCCAGAGAAATTCCTAAGCGCCATGAAATAAACTCTCAAATTAACAAAAGCACACAAACAAACGCATATTTGCAAGGGCAAGGACGAGGACGAGAACGGGAATAGGGATAAGGATAAGGATAAGGATAAGGATAACACTTGTCACCTCTCAGGATTAAAACACAAATATAAACACTCTACAATATGGCAGACGCTGCCAATGACAACAACGTCAACGACAATGACGTCATTGAGGATGAGGAGACAACAACAACAACAACGAAGAAAACTTCGCAGTGGCGCAAAACGCGCACCACCAAGGTGAGGAGAGTCGTAACTACGAGGGTGGTTCAATAACTAAATAACAAATTTATACAAGAAAAAGGATAATTAGCTTTTATTGGCATAAATTAAATGCTATACAAACTAACAGCCAAAAAGATCGTTGAATAAGGCTTAGATAAAATTTGCAAAATATGTATTTAATAATTTTTTTAAGTCTGCTTTTATCAAAGGAAGATAATATAAATCTGGGGACTTACAAAATTATTTAAGTGTAATTTAAAATTTAAGTGTAATTTAAAATTTAAGCTGTTAATGATAATCTGTGAATGTTTTGGTTCATATTATATATTCATATATTAAATATCTGATAAGCTAAAAAGACAGTCTGAGAATGAAAATTGGCTTATGCATTGAAGGAAAATTGTTAAGCCTATAAGTGAAAACTGACAAAATTTCAATTGAAATTGACTGATTCACCCTCTCTAATGTGTGCGGGTGTGTGTGTGCGTGTACGTGTGTGTGTCTGTGCAGCGGTGTGAGTAGCTATTTAGATGCGTCAAGTAATGAAAGGCGGTCGCATGACCAGCGAACGCCCACTTCATCCAACATTTGAAGCTGACAAATGCGACAGATTGAAAGTTGCCAAATGGACGCCGGACAGAGATGTCGAAAGCGACGTCTTCCGATTTGCTGATGGCCGTCAAACAAAAGAAAGCGAACTTTTGTCAAAATAAAAAATACAAAATAAATAAAAATATATAATATATAATATATAATATATATTAATACGATGCGGAATAACATATCGCTCGCTGCTCGAAAAGTCATATATATATATTTTCGCAGATACTTTTGTATCTTTGGCAATAGCTGCTAATTTACCAAAGCATTTTGTTGCGCTTTTCACTTGATTAACTTTTAATGTAGCTAAAAATAAACAGCGCGCTTTGGACATTAATCAATTGGCGCGGCACAACTCACAGAGCGAACTATGCTAAATGTAGCTGGCGGGCATACCCCTAATGCTGAGCACATACAATCGGGCAAGCGCAAAAGGGTTTCGTCCCTTAAAAACTGACGGGCCTTAAAACACTTTTAGCCATGGCTTGGCCAACAACAGAGCTGAGCAAACGGCGTTCGAAAGTTTCCAGGTCAGTGGGTTTCCATTGCAAGCGACGGCCCGAGTCGAAAGCGAAGCCTGAATCTGGAGCTAAAGGATAAACATAAGCACACAATGGACGGGCGGCACATTGATTATATTCAGCCACATGGGACCCAATCTGTGGTAGCTGCCGTACGACGCATTGCTGAGCGCATAAATTACTTTGGCCAACAGTCGGAGGAGGAGCGACAGGAGCAGCAACAGCAAGAGCTACTTAAGCATCCTAAAGGCGCGCTCACCTGTGGCAGGCGGGCGCACCTGCAATCAATCAAGCTGTAAAGTATTTATTAAACGATATTATGAGGTTTACCACCAGATATTGCTTATATACATACTTATGCACATACACACACACACACGCACACACGCACGTATTTTTTAATAGCTTCATTGTTTCTCTTAACAGGATTTCATTTCACTTAATTCACCAGCACAGTGGCGTGCATTACGCTTAAGCGCCAACACACAATCACACACATCACACTTTTATATACATACATATACATATGTGTATGAACACACAAACGAATGAATATATATGTATACACGCATATAAAAGCTACAGCTGCCAGTTGGCATTACTCGCCCTGAAACTCTCTTTCCCTTTCCTCCTTCTTCTTTCCTGAATCCTCCTGCCTTGTGTATCATTACTGGCTTTTATTGTTGTTGCTGCTGCTGCTGCTGCTGGTGGAGCACACTTGTTAACCCGGCGTTTGCTCTTGCCCGGCGGCATTCTGGCGTTGGCTTCAAATGAAGCCAGAGAAGCGTTGACGTTCCTGGCCACGACGACTGCCAGCCAGGTAGTTCAGTTTACGCCCAGGATTTTTCATGGCAGCAATCAAGGCGGCTACAAAGGCTATCTCGGTGCAGAGTTTCCGCTCCGGCGCTCCATTTCCCGTTCCGCCATCAATTTCTTTCTCGCTTTTTTCCCTAGCTTTCATTCTTCTGCACTTTCTGTTGTTCTTGTTATGTGCTCCAACTTAAGCTTAAATTTTGACTTTTAGCTGTTGTATTGTTGTTGTTAATTTCATTGCCAGTTTTATTATTTCATGCGATTTGAGACTCGTTATTTCTGTCTTTCTCTCTCTCTCTCCCTCCACCCTCTCTCTGTCTCTCTTTCTCTCTCACACTTGCTGTGTTTCACGCGCTCTCTAGTTTAATGTGTGCCACGCAATTTTATCTTTTAATTAAAACTGACGCGTCTGCTCCTTTTATTTTTTTCATGGATAATACACCCTCTCTCCACACCCTCCCTCATTCCACCACACACAGTCACACACACATAGGTACGTTAATTAAGCATTGTATTTTTTACATACTGCATGCCACGGCCGGCGAAAAAGTTAAAACCTCAACATTTGTTTCATTTGGCTGACTCGCATTAAATATTCGCTGCCCTCAAGTGGTTCAAGAGCACAAGAGTGGGCGTGGCAGTGCCACTCATTTTGCACAATTAAGTTGCAAAGGCAAAAGGCTGCTCAATGACCACGAGCGGCATGCCGAGGGGTCAGGGTTCAACAAAAGGCTAATTGATTTGAAGCTTTTTGGCCTCTGCATCAGAATTGGGTGCCAGCAGATGCGAATTGTGGCATTGAATTGTGGCAAACAATCAGTGGCTAATTTCGAAATATTAAAGATTTCGTTGTTGTTGATGGAACACAAAAATGTTGAATGGTTTCTCTTAAAACATAAATCAGCTAATAAATTGAATATGATAAAAATTATTATACTATTATGCATAATAATACTTGAATTGAATTGAAATGCAGCTTCACCATTAAGAACGTGATTTTGTCGAGAATCTTTGGATCTATCTGTAAAAAAGATAAAGAAAGATGTTTTGTTTAAATATTGAAGATTTAAAGTTTTGTGTGTTCAGATTCGGGATCATATAATTTACTCTAATATAATTTACCCTGAACTTACAAAACAGTTTTATTTAAGGTTATTTTTACAGGTGAAAAGACACAACATTTTATACCTTTATCCCTTAATCCAAAAAAATATCGTTTTAACCGATATTATTACTTATATTATTTTACTTCTCTAATATTCCCGCTGAGTCGAGAAAATATAGAAGTACATATATTGAAAATTCGAAGTCCAACATTTGGCAAAACGATTTTGTGAACGCATTATTATTATAAATTATATTATATATGCTTTAAAATTCGAAAATGTATTTTTACTTTTTGCTTTGATTTTGATCGTTTTCTTTTGTTCAAGAATTAATATTAGCCAAAATTTGAATTGCTCGAATATTGAAAACAAAGCAGAAAATGGAAAAATTAATTTTGTTATTTCTCAAGCAGAATTTTAAAAAGTAACAAAATCAAATTTTGTATTGGTTAAACATATAGATCTGAATTTCCCCATATACTGGATTATTGAAGATAAGTTGTGTCATATACATATATTATACCCTGTCATTTAATAATTACAGTTAAAGCCTTAAAGACACTCGGATTATGTTTTACAATACATTCAAATTTTAAAATTTTAAATTTTAAACTTTTTTTATTTGGGAAGTTAATTCTACGTTTCTTAAAAATATTATTTGTTGTTTTGAAATGTGAATCATCCATATATACAATATTATATTTACCAATAAATCACTTAATTTAAGTTCGCTCGATCTGAAATCTCTATATAGATGTAAAATCGCACAGTAAAAATTTGATTTAAGTATATATTATATGAATATATATGTTTATATGTATATATATATATATGTATATATGTATGTATATTTATTTATATGTCTATTAAATTTCTGAAATTAATTTCCAACGTTTCTTTTCTCTCTTCTCTTTTATTCTTGCAGGTAAGCAATGTCGATTGATAAGCACTCACAGTCCGGTTTTCCCTTTTCCTCTAGTAAGTAATTTGGATTCTCTTTCTATAAACCTCATCAGTACGAAATACCTTATGCTATATAATCCGCGTTCCAGCATAAATTTCTCTTTGTTGTTGATATTCGCGTTGCGAGTGTTTTCTATTTACTTGTCAAGTTAACGACTATAGAAGAGAGCAAATAGATCGAAAATACAACGCAACGCATACACACTCATCTATACGTGTGCCATTTGTGTGTGCTTGTGTGTGTGAGTGTGTGTGTGTGTTTGTGTGTGTGTGTGTGTGTGTGTGTGTGTGTGCTTGTGTATGAACAAGCAGTTATAAATAATTTCTGGCAAAAAATCAGCAATTTTTCCGTTGATCTCCAAGTATAGCGCGTTGGCACTCAGCCAAGGCGAATTGCGCATACGCCGAGTTGCTCGCCCCAACATTTGTATAGGTCGACGCAGCTGTGTGTGTGTGCGTACTTGTGTTGGTGATCCCCTGACTCGCTGGCTGTCGCTCTGCAGCGTGCTGCTTGCTCTTAAAAATGCGTGCTAAAGAGCGCCAACCAAAAATTCTACTGGAATAGAAATACAAAATAAACAAATAAATTTGTTCTTTTGTAGCTTGTTAGTTGTTTATTGTGCTATTCGTTGGCTGAAAGGTATGTTGCATCTTCGAAGGTCATTCGCCACTTTCGCTTGTCATCAGCAAATCAGCAACATCGACGGCGATGACAACCTTGTGCATTCAATCAAAATGCTAATGCTGATGCTGATGCTGTTGCTGATGCTGATGCTAATGCAAACTGTCGAATCTGCCAAATTGTTTTGTCACATTTTCATCAGCTGTGCAATGCCTCTAGTGTTGTTATTGTTGTTTCACAGCTCTGTCGCTCACTCTCAGTCTCTCTCTCTCTCTCTCTCATTAATTTACGTCTAATTAGCCACGATTGTCGGGATGGTTTCAACAAGGACGTGACTTTGGCAAAGAACTTGCCCGAAGAGCCGCCCGTCACAGATCAAAGTGAAAATGTCACAAAATCAACGAGCACAAATTAATATTAGCAATTCGTATGTATTTTCTACATACGAGTCGTATAATATATAATAAGTGTTCAGTTGTGTATTGATAATTAGTTTGTTTTTAGTTCTCTGCATTTACAGCTGCTGCGGCAGTGACAAATTGACTGTCAGGCACTTTAAGCGATTTTCAATTTTACACACCCACACACATACGCAATCGCCATCTCTTCCAAAATTCAGAAATTTCTTGCCGTCTTGACCAAATTTGGTAAAGATGCGGAATCGTTGCGGCTCCCGCCCCTGCAACGCCCCTCAAGGAGTGCAGCTTCAGCCCCAAATTGCGCAAAACAATAACAAAAAGCCTTTTGGCATTACAGCGAATAATGTAAATGTAGTTGTTATTGTTGTGGCTGTTGTTGTTGTTCCTGTCGGTCATGTCGTTGCACTTTTAAATCTCGCCCAGAAACAAAGGGAGACACAGCGCCCAGCAGCCGAATGCTGGATGAAGAGGGTTGGGGAAAGGGAGGTCAGAGGGGAAGGGAAGAGAGGCTGTTGCACAGTTTTCTTTGCAGTTGGCCCAATGCCAAAAGTTACCACAACGGTGGGACTTCAGCAGAGACCATGCTCTGGGCCTGGGACAAAGGCGTCGGACTGTGGCCCGTCCGCTTGTTGTGCCCAATTTAAGACCGCTTGTCCCGCGACTGCTAAATGGAAAATTTACTGAACTGCCGTTATTGTGGCTAAAGGCCTTGGCAACCGTTTAACACTTCACACTTTAAATGCAAGGCGCAAATAATGCGATGAGCAATGGCATTTGTGGCATCACCGAGAATTGATTGAAAAGTGCATCGAGATTCCTGTTAACGAGGTCATTGATTTAACACCACTCGGACTTTTTAATGCTACTACAGGGTATACATCTTATGAGGTGTTCTTATTCTTCAATTCGTCAGCTTGTCTTTTCGAAATTCGACTTTCAAGGCTGCAGCTTCATATGTGTGACATTTCAAAGAGATCGATTTTATTTTTGTACCCTGAACCCATTAAAAATGGGTAGAATGTTTTTGTGAACATATATGTAACAGGCAGAAAGAGGCATGGCAGAACCCATAAAGTATATACATATATATTTTGATCAGCATCAACAGCCGAGTCGATTTAGCTCCGTCCGTCTGTCAGTATGTTTGAACGCGTCGATCTCAGCACCTAAAAGAGCGAGAGACTTGCAATTTTTATATATACATAGCTTCTTATATTGGACGCGCATATTGAGTTTGTTTTCGATTATCGATAACTCTTTCTTTTTTGTGTTATCGATAATACGTATTAGTTTTTCAAGCAAGTTTACACATCTTAAAAGCTAGCAGTATCAAACTTACTGTATATTTTCTTAAGACCCCTCTAGGGGGAAAGTCAGAAAATTTGGTATATAGAAGAACAAAACACAGATTATGACTAATAAATATTTTGAAAAATTTCTTACCTTCGGGAACAAATTTTTATTAAACATAGAAGAAGAAGCAGAATAGAGCATAGCCTAATCGTGCACACCCGACTAGAACTCTTCACAGGTTTCCCTGATGACCAAGCTACAGTTAAAGCTATGAAAGCAATTTTCTGGCATTCCTTTAAATACATTTTTGAACTTTGACACAAATTTTAACTTTTCAAAGAATGTGAATTGCGTAAGTGAAAGCAGCTTTACTGCATTTTTGCTATTTAAATTGTTTTTAACTCTTCTTTTTTAAATATTTGTGCTTCTCAGGTCTGGTCGTTGGTTCTGTTTACGGCTCCAATCGATTTCCTGCTTTGGGGTTTCGTTCAAGGACCAAACGTCCATTGACCAGGGCTGTAAAATATTTGCAAATAAATTCCCCTTAATATCGTAAGGAAAATACAAGGGACCAAGCTATCTATACTTTGTACCTTGGTCTTCTCTCTTAAAGTTTTCATATTTCATGCCACACATTTTTGATGGAAAACTTGTACGTTCCAGCTTTGGCTTATTATTATTTTTTTTTTCTTATCCAAATATTTCTTTGGTTTATTATTAGTTTTCACATGGAATAAACAGAGCAAAAATTGTTCATTTATAAAAGATTATGAAGTACATTTTGCTGAAAAAACGGCAATGCATATTTAATGATACCTGGTGAAGGAAATAAATTGCCTGACTTTAATAAAATAAATGAAAATTTATTTATGTCCCGTAGCGAAGTTAGTAAGTAGAAAAGCCGAGGAGATTCTTTACATTCTTTCATAAAAAAAACTAACGGGAATGATTACCTTACCTTATTATATCCGTTATTGAATAAAACTCTGTGGAATTGAATAGTTCAACATTTATTTGATTCATATGTAATTCGATATTGTTTCGTTTTTCGTTTAATTAATTTGATTTTCATTGTTAATCGCTAACTACACATACAGTTAATCTTGTCATATGTCTTTTATTCAATCTTATTAACTAGAATTCTTTCATATATAGATAGCTAAAACTATTATTGTTCGAATTTATGCGTTATGTTTTTTTAATTGAATACAATTCAATAAAATATTCGGTTTCGATTCATGTTTTGTTTTAGCTCGGTTAATATGGTTTTGATTATTCAGTAGTATTATTTGAAATGTATTCACGGTAAATATAAGACGTTTGTTAAATGTCAAATGTGAAATGTCAAATGTCAAATGTGAAATGTGAAATGTGTAAACTTTGTAAATTAAATGAAAGGCTGTTAAAATACTTGAAAAATAAGTTCATTTAGGGCGAATGCAGTTCACTTGTAAAATGCAATTAAATTTAATTGAAGTGTTTTACTTTACAGATTCCCAAATGAAAATATAAAATATAAATTTTTGAGCCAAAAGAAGAAGAAACATTCATTTCCATTTGGTCAAACAGACAGCTATCAATTAGACACAAGACACACACACACGTACACACGTACACATACAATAAGAGGCAGGCTGCAAAATATTACGAAAATTTTGCAACAGTTGAAGTTTTTGAAGTGAAACCCTGGGCCAACCCTTGGCCATGTTAATTTAAATGTTTGCCTTTGCCAGGGCCCCCATTTTGCGCCCACTGGACAAGCCTTTTGTAATGTCTTTCAGCGAATGGGGTCAAGTGTGTATATGGCGCTCAAGTGCTCAAGGCGGCATGAATAGCTTCGCCCCAACTGCCGGAGGAACGGGCTCAAGCCCCCAAAGAAAACAATAAACTGTGCGGCGTGCCAAAAAAAAAACAAGAGTGCTAAAAACGGTAAAAGGGGGAGTGGGTGAACAATGGAAATCAATACAAACTAAAGCTATTTGCCACGCCCCAATTCACTTTGCCGCCCCATTGCAGTAGGCCGAGCCGCGCGCTGAAAAGTAGGCAACTTAAATAATATTACAAATAATAATAATTATTATGCTGCGAGCGTGGATACAATTGTTCTTTAGTTGGCATTGCGAACACAGGGAAGTGCACAGAATGCAAATGTAAAAGCTAATGCGTCATCCTCTTCTCTCAATGGTGCAACAATGGCAACCTGAACTCTGCCATTTCGGAGCTCTGCCCAGCTGCAGCTCCAACTTCGACTTATTGTGGGGCCAAGTTTCATTGTGCTGGAGTGTATTGTGCATTCGTGACAGCGCTCCCGGGAGTACCGTTACTAATTAGCGCGCAACCCAGTTTATCAGCTCTTGGCTGGGTATTATCCGTAGGCCAGTTGGGAGCGGCAACAGGCAGGCGGCAGGAGGCAGGAGGCAGGAGGCGAGAGGCGAGAGGCAACAGCCGCAAGGCTGCCAACGAGATTCCTTTGATTTTTAGCTTTAAGTTGTTTTTGGAGTGGCGCTCATTAAATGCCAACTGGCAATCCTTGACTTCTGGCCCCCCACTGGATCCCTAGACAAATATAATTTCATTGCGCTCGGCCCTCTGGGCGGGCGTTGGCTGGCGCTGGAATGCGTAAACGTTGACGATTAACTGCGCCATGAATATAAAGCAAAATAAAACGATTAGAACTAAATATAGAAAGATATCTCGCAACATCTCGGGCCGCTGGCACTCGCTCTGTGGCTTTGCTCCCTTCTGCTCCCTTTTGCTCCCTCTGCTCCGGCTGCTCCGTCTGCTCCGTCTGCCTTGTGCTTCTTTTGATTGTGGACCCACTAAGCTGCTGAGCTGCTGAGCTCCTCAGCTCCTGAGCTTCTGAGCTGCTGAGCTGCTTTTAGCGGCTGTTTGACGTCTCACTAGTTAGACAGCTAGGCGGCACTCAGCCAAGAGGTGAACTCTTCAGATTGCATCTGCCCGCAGCTGGTTCAGTTCGCTGAGTTGGTTGCTCTGCTGGCTCTGGATGTGGTTCCAGTTGTGGTCGTAGTCGTCTCATTGCCTCATTGCCGTGCATGTCGCCCATGCCCAGGGCAGCAGCTGCAAGTCAAGATGGAGCAGAACTGAAATATTAGTGTGTGGCTCGTACACTGGAGACTGCATTCAGAATGCTTGCCTGTCTGTGAAATAAAATCTTTGAAATACCTTTAAGCACGCACACACCAACACACCAACACACTCATACACTCACACACGCGACTCGCCCAGTTTGTTGCCCCCACATCTTGAACAGTTACCAACTGCCGCGATGGCTGCATTCAGCACAATGCGTATACGCCGTGTTAACTGTCAGACTATACTCGAGGGAATTTACATACATATCGCGAATGGGTCGGGCATCCACAGCGCAGTGCGAAGCGGAGCAGTGAAGCGGCATTAAGACAGCTGGCAACAAAAATCATCAGCATGGCAGAGATTCTGATTTCTGACATGCAGCTGCGCACACATGTTGCATAATTGCGTTTAATGTTGCAAGCTGAAGCCACATTTATAGTCGCATTTGTGCTGCATGTTGCCCAATATGTTCCTCAATGCGAGCCAAGTTGGCAGTAAAAACTTCCACAGCAAAGCCAAAAGCAAATGCGAAAGCAAAGGCAAAAGCAAAAGCGGATGGGGGATATTGTTGATGCGCCAACAATGAGTAACAAAGAGCACATGCAAATGCATCAGGACGAATAAAATTATAAGGAAAACGTACACAAGCAAAATTTAATACATGTGAGTTTACAAATGCACGAACTGAAAATTATGGCAACATGACTTCCAGCGAATAAAAGAAAATTCGTATCACTTCCACAACGAAAGGCGATTAAAGTGAAAATAATAATAATATAGAAATGGAAAAAATTTAAATTAAAAGCATAAAATTCGTTTCATATTATTTTTAATTAAAATTAAGTCAACAGCTACAACAAATAAATCGTTCGTTGCGATCATTCTGTACTTATTTCCTTTTGTTCAATTTAATATATATATATATATGTATATATATATATTAAAGTTCACTTTGAACAATTTACAAGTTTCGATGATACGTTAACAAGCACTCATGGCATAATAAATTATTTATATTACAGGTTACCAGACAGAAATGAAATAAATAAATTGAGATACAATTTTAATGCAATTTGTGAGCCTCAAATAGAACTTTACAACTTTTATTTGAATATATGTGTTTTTCACCTTAATTATTTTGAAAAGCTCTCATCTCAAATAGCAAAGTTTAAATTCGCTATTTGAATTTATTTGATATATATTCGTATATATTGTGTATATTTCATAGAAATTGTTGCTGCAGCTACTTCCGATTGCAAAAATAGTTTTTCTCTTTAATAGGGAGGGACACAGTTGTGAAACAAATTAAATGACAACTGCAGTCAAATGCTTTCGCAATTAAATACGTTTCAGATCTTTTGAGTGTACTGAAAAGCTGTGTTCTGTGTGTGTGGGTCGAAGTGAGGGGCGGGGCAGTGGGCTAGACTAAACGGTCGGCACTCAAAAGCCGTGTAAAAAGCGCTGCCCTGCATTCATATTAAAACCAGCAGTGAATGTTTTTTCAAATTTATTTGAGCGTATACGCCAAAAAGGACGAACGAAGGGCTCCGGCAGCCCCTTCATATGAATATCAGCTATCAGTCATGCGTTGCGCTGTGGCAACTGCTGTGGCAACTGCTGTGGTGCAGCACTCCTCCAGCCCGAGCACGAGTGGTGCAAATTCCTAGTTTGTGCTTTTCTATATAGAAATTCAATCAAGCGCTCGGCTGGGCAGCTTTCAATTAAACGCTTATCGCGCCCGCTGCAGTTGCTCCTGGCAACAAAAAAGGCCTCCGAGAGGGGGAGATGAGAGAGAGTAGTCGGCGGGGGAGGAGGGGAAAGGACTTATAGTTGTAGGGCCAGACTTAGGCTTCATTAGAAGCGAGGATGAAAGGTTCGCAGCAGTGAAATAAAGATTATGAAAACTCATTAAAAAACTTTTTCGGCAACATATTTTACAAGGCTGAACAATTTTTGTCTCAACTTTTGCGCAAGTTGCACTGGCAAAGTGCTCAAGGATTCGAAGTGTGCAGCTGATGGCCTGCAAATTAAAAGAGGAGCAGAAACATTACAATCAGCAGAGGAGGGCACACATTTTTAGAATACTCGTTTAAGGGCCAATAGCAAATAGACCGTGACATAAGAACCGCCTGAGTCGTGTCTGGGTTGCGAAAAACATTCATAAATTAGATGTCAAACCCGAGGCTTTGCTAGCAATAATACACACCCGAGCACACACACACACCACGCCACACACACACCACACACACACCACACACACACACACACACACGTATGTGGTGCACATGTGGAAAAGGGTCAAAAGTGAAAATAACACGCAGCGCAGTCGCTCAAACGTGAGCGATTGGCAACTGCCAGACAAGAGTTGCTGCGAATCTATTAACAAATTATTTTTGGCCAGAAGTAAATAAATTGCCCAGCGGCTTGGGCACTTCTCGGCCAGAGCTTTAGGCCATCAATTCCGGCTCGGCTTGGGCATGCAAATGCAAATAAAAGTTAGCCTTCGACTGTCCAAATCGACGGTCTACAAAAGCCAATGAAGCGTTTAATATCCTGCAGCGTTGACAGCTAAATTTGACATATCCTGACAATTTATTGCGAAACCCGTTGCTCACATTTTGCACGCTCTTTTTTTGCCCCTTTTTGTTTGTTTGCTAAGTTTTATTTGCATTGCCCGAAACGCAGGCAGTTGCGTAGCTTGCTTTCTTAATGTCCCAGCACACACACAAACACACACACACATAGATAATTAAGGCAAGAATGGCAACAAAACTCGCGGCATAAGCATAAATCTCTGACAGCCGTCCAACTGCCCCACAAGCAGCTCACTACACCTCGACTCCACATTCCGCATTCATTCATGGCGCGCGCTTTCATTCATACGCACCGTTGTACGTGTACGCCACATGGCTGGTTGGCCCGTTGCCTTTCGAATTGTGGTCGCTGTTGCTGGACTAATGCGAGTGTTGTGGAAGCACGCACTTTTATGGGCCGCCGCTGTCCGAATAATGCGCTCGAGTGCGTCCACTCCGACCCGTAGAAGTCCCAAGAATTTCACTAACAAGCGTGCGGCACTTGCTTCGATTTGCGGCGCGTAGCGGCACTTGTGGCGTATGCGTAATATACGATATTTGCGGCGTTGCGGCGTTGCGACGTTGCGACGTTGCGTCTGCCTCGACGTTGCTGGCGCGACTCAGCTCGTGCGTCGACTGAGCTGCTGTCTTATAGTCCTGCCGCAGCTGCCGCTGTTGCTTCGGCTGCGCATTCGCCTCGGCCTTCGGCGCTGCAGTGCGTCGGGCTCGCGCGTCCGTTTGTGTCGGCTTATTGAGTCTCTGGCATTTGTTTGTGCGTGTGTGTTAGGCGCCCGCCCGCCTGCATGCGGAAATTGTTGTCGCACCGAGTGCACGGAATGTTGCTTGTTGTTGCTTCACGCTTAAACTGACAACACGGCACACCAACACAGCAACACAGCAATACAGCAGCAACACACATCGGCTTAACAACAGCCCGTGGCCGTGTTGTGCTTGTCACATCATAATGCAAATATTTAAAATGCGCCCCATCGCTGGCCAGCCAGGCGCATAATATTGACACTCAGCTTAGCCGCAAACGCCGCTGTTTTCCGCCCCCACACCCAACCACCTCCAAGCCCCCAAATCCTGCAATGACCAAAAAAAAAAAATATAAACAACAACAACGACGACAAAATTGTCGCTGATACTTTGACGCATGGGTCCACAAGGCGCCTGCTGATGGCAATCAACTTGGCTGCCTCTAAAGTTGTTATTGTTGTCGACGTTGTCGTCGTTGTTGTTGTTGTTGTCGTTGCTGCCGTCAGTTGGCGCGACAAGTAAGGAAGCGGCATGGGGGTCGGAGGGCAGGCTGGCAGTTTGCTATTATTTAAATCAGGAAGTTGAAGAAATTTCCGCTCCACACAGCAACAAATTGGCAGTAGGCCAGGCCGACTGCCAGACTGCCAGACTGCCAGGCTGCCAGACTGTCAGACTGGCAGCTGGCACCGACACTAAAGCTCCAGCCTCGTCCTTTCGTCGCAGTCCTGGCTTCCGTTTCGTGTTGTGCGCTCCGTTTCCCTTTGACAGTTACGTGTGCAGCCGTCGCCAAGTCAATTAAATTTTTGTTTAAGTGATTTGAGCAGCCATGTAAAATATCATCAGGCCCGACGATTGCGTCCAATCTAATGAGAAATCGATGGCTCCCGCTCAATTTGCTCAAATCCAATTGGAACGCTGGTCGCGCACCTGGCCCCCAATTGCCGTGCACATCCCGGCTTTCTGGCGGCCATTTAATGAGTTTTTATTGCGCTGCGGGTGTTTTGATTGCTCCGATTTTTAACTTGATTTACGCGCCTCTCACTCAGCCGGTCCCGCTATTGATTTTACAATTAAGCCAGGCCTGGTCTGGCCGGCTGGTGGGGATTTTAAAGGAGGCCCAACAAAGGGGGGACGGGCGAGTGGATGAGGGGGGGTATCAAAATTACAATGCATTTTGCATGTTTTCGCGTGCTTTGCGCATTTGTTTGCCGAATGTCTTATAGCCAGGATGTGCTCGCATGTACATACATTCGCCGAGCCTGTTTGTTGTTTGGCTCTTCTTCTGCCGCTTTTTTTGCACGCCATCAAGCGCCTGAGAGGCCTTTGTAGCAAGTTTTATGCGCCGGATCCCGACTCTGGCTACCTATTTGTAGTTGAGCAGTTGAGCAGTTGGCAGCAGCGCCGAGGCGCAATTTATGCGGTAATTGCTTTTTTAAGCGCTTCACATTTATCTTTTCGACACAAGTGAAATGAGTTTGGGGCTAGCTGTGGCAGCGTCGCCGTTGCGTGTCTCTGTCGATTTGCCTGCAATAATAACAGCTCCAACAAAAACAAATACAACAAGCGAAATAATAATAGAAGCCAGAGGCAACAAGACAACGGTAACAATGACAACAATGCAAAAGACTTCAAGCTCAACTACTTACAATGGCATTTTTATGACATCTTCCATTTGTGCGCGCTGCGAAGTATGCAATGAATATCCGAGTCGACTTTTGGCATTTCATTTCCACTTTATTTTTCTTTGCCTAACATTTTACCCCAATTAATTAGACGCAATGCAAAAACACTCAAAAATGGCATTCAAAACGGCGTAGATAAAGATTAATTTGATGTGAAAAATTGCGAGAAAAACTTTTTGATTTATGCTCGTGACTTGTGACACAGTTAAGAGGACGAACGACTGCGTGGGCGTTTGCATGATATTGCCGTAAAATTATATAATTTTATGAGCATCGCCTAAGTGGCCACATAAAAGAGCACTCAATGAAAGTGAAAGCATTTTCGATAGCCTTGCATTTTAAGAAATGATTTTTGATGGCTCACTTAAATAGTCTTCTTAGAACTAAATGGCTATATTTAAATTTCCAGTTCAATTCAAACTTTACCGCGTAACTGGCCACAGTGCCCCTCAAACCAAGCTCTGTCCAACCTGACAAGTTGGCAGCACCGTCCATGCGTTGCCACAACTACGATATCTGGCAACTCCATTTCGATTATTATTTTCGATAAGTCCAATCGATGCTCAGTAGTTAAATTAAACCTGGTTTGTTGTACCTTGTTTGTTACTTTTCTCTCAAACTTCGTCGTTGCCGCCTGCCGTTTCGCGCTGTTATTAACGTGTTTACAACAAACAATTGCGCTGGCTGCATTTTGTTAGCTGTGACATAGTGTATCGCTCCGTGTTCTACTTTAAACGTTGTCGGGTTTGCCAGAAAATAAAAAACACAACAAACACAAATTTTGTAGGCCACCGCAGATTCCATTTCGTTTTGTATGTGTCACGCCCAAACAGAAAAAACAAAAAAAAAAAAGTCTAGTTAACTGTGTTGCGAGTGGCGACTGAAAAAGTGCAATAAAAAAAAAAAACATTTCCAAAAAATTGTGCGCAAACTTCGAGACCTTGACAGCTGTAAAACACATAAAAGAAGAAATATAATGGAGGTTAGTAGTATTATTATTGTTGTGGTCGTTTGTCTGTTCTGTATGACAACAGCGGTTCTTAGTTGCCAGTTTAAATGGATTTTTCATTGATAATTGGCGTTTTCCTTGAATGATTTCATTTATTATTCGACAACAACAAATTTGAGATATTCCCTTTCCCATCCACTCAGTGCTCAATTGAAGGCGGTGTGTGAGCGAGGCGGGCAGCGATAACGATTACGTCAGTGTGAGCTGTCGCGAGTCGCGACTCGCACTTACTCTCTCGCACGCTCTCAATTTTGAGCTCTGGAGTTTGCGCTCTTGGCATTTGCTAATGTGTTCTCCCCAATCGTAACAATCGCTGTTGCTGCTACACGCATAGGGTTCGCTTAAGGTTAACGTCATCTAACCCTATTCCTGTCTTCGTTATTGATTCCCGACACCGGCTATAAAAAATCGTATCATTATATCATCACAAAGCCGCTTTCTTTTTTTTTTTTTTTTTGTTTTTGATTGCGATGAGGCAACCCTATTATACTTCTGGTATACTATTTCGCATAATTTGTGATATTTAAATTTAGATTTGCATTTTATATAATATAATAAACAGCTGTTTCGTTTTTGTTTTCTGTTGCGCCGTGCTTATCAGTCCCCTCTATTAATCACCACACATTAATGACGTTCACGTAAACAGTTAACCCAACTGTATTCAGATAAAATATATAAATATAACTATAAATATTGATTACCTCGTCGCCCACTCACCCGCTCGCCTGTAGCTTGTAGCTTATAGATATGGATAATCGGCTTGAGTAAAACATTGAGATAAAGCACTGACACATTGATTGTCCGCCTTTCCCAACAAATTTATAATAATATTTGAGTGCTGTAAAGCCTTTTTATTTTATTGTACGACAACTAATTACAAATTACTTTGTTGGCCCTTTCTAATCCATTGCCCCAATGCCTAAGCTTCAGTTTCTTGCCCCACGATTAAACCTTTTGCCAGATGCGCATTTGGACGCCCACGCTGAGGCGACAAAGCGCATTAAGTGTCTTCTGTGAGCTGAGTAATTAATCGCCTTTGTTTTTTTTTAACCATTTGACGACCATCAAAGCAAAACATGAAAAGCCCCTCGAAATAGGGGCAACAAGAATAAACAGCGACTGTCGGCCAACATTGAAATTGGCCATTTCCGGCATTTAATTGACGTTGTGCACACGAAAAATTGTCGAATAGGCAACAACAAATGGAACTAGATTGCCTATCGAATGTGTTGTGTTCCGCAGATTGGAATGATGAGTCTAATCTGTGGGTCATCAGACAAACCAAGTAGAAAGAGATATTCATTTAAACATATGTTTTTACTTTACTGAACTATTTAAATAAAAAAATAGAACGAAAGACCCAGTTTGTGGTAAAACATTAAAGTTTACAGTTCAAAATAATTGCTGTATAGTTTAACACAATATATACAATATAAATAATAAACAATTCTTGGATGGGTAAAATCATAATGATAAATTAAAAATAGAAACAATCAAAACTTATAAATATAAAAACTTCTGAACATATTTTAATTTTATATAACTCGGTACTTTGATAAACACGTTTTTAAGTTAACAAATATAAAATATAAATATCAATTAAATTTGTTTTTTAAAAGTTGCTTAAGCTAATTTTTGTAGATTGTCAACAATTAAGAAAATTCGTGCCAGGCTTGAAAGGTATTTGCTCAGTCTATTAGTTATATACTATATACTAGTATACACAATGAAATCATCATTGATTAAACTAAGTCGACATTAATACGTATCTAGATGCTAATCAGTAAATAAAATTCAAATCCAGCGCGCACCTTTTCCAAAATGTTTTAGACTTAAGTGAAAAATCAGCAGCTAAAGTCTTGAGACGATTAAAGCTTTCAGCATTTTCTCAAACTGTCAGACAAACTTTGTACAAGTTGTTAGCCACTTAAATTTCGCTGTTAACAACTTGTCAAGAAGAAGAAAAAAGATCTCAGCGTGTCCCATACAAAGGCCTAAAGTGCTTGTTCTTCGGCTTTGTTTTTGGGCACAAAACTTCGGGGAGTTTGTGGATGTGGAAGTTCCATAGAAAGCAGCTTGTTGGCCATTCTTTTTCTTATTACTTGTAAATATAGCTGGCTTTATGCATATTTTCATAAATTTCCACTTACTCATCTGGAAGCCTCTGAGCCGATTTCGGCCGCTTCTTATAACACGCTCCGTTAACCGTATTTGGTTTAAATGGGCATTACTTACTTCATCATTCGCTCAAACTTTGCATAATTCTCATTTATTACAGCAACCATTTTTATCTCCAGCCATGAAATCTGCCACATAAAGCGGCATTTTTATTCCCAGCCAAGTGACTGGCAGCCATGCGGCCGAGCTGCATTTTCCGGTCTTCCCGGGGTTTGGCGTCTGCTCCAATTTATCTTACAAATTTAATCTTTTTACATAATTTGCGTATGGCTTTCGTGTAATTACCTGCACACCTCCTGCGCCGTCCGGCCATCAACTCAACTCCGGGGAGCTTGGGAAAGTTTTCAGCTGAGTTGCCAGTCAAAAGTTATGCTCATTACTTATACTTTCATTCACATAGATATATGGGAGTCTACGCTCTCCTGATAATTCCCGTGATTCATTTATTTTGTCTTTTCTTTTACTTACAGGTAAGTGCTATCAGGAAACAGCGTTGTGATCGATATTAAAGTCGGATGTGACATATATTGTTATCAGCTGCAAGATAAGTTAATTATATCCAATGATTTTCGTGAAGCATTTTCTTTGTTGTGATCAAAGTGTCCTCTACCTTCATTGCAATGTAAACTTCGTTTTCGACTTGTTATACAGCGCTGATGCAACTGCCACGCCCACTTAACACCCCCACCCATCAAGCATGGGCGGGGAATTTATGCTGTGCGCGTTTATAATCGCGTTGCACGCAAGCTTCGCGTTTCTTGGCGCCGTTTTTCCGTTACTATCTGTTGCAAAAATCAGACTCAATTACAACATCGTCTGTCATCTGTGGCTGCAGTTGTGGTTTGCTACTTCTGCTGCTGCTGTTAGTTGCCACACAAACACACAGACTGTTGCCAAATTTGCGGCAGCAACAGGGACTGTGTGGCATGCGGCCCTTTGGTACTCGCCAAGCATTTGTATAATTGCCCGCAACTGGCAGCAGAAGCCACTCTAATTGCAACTAGCTGCTGCATTTCAAATGTCAGCATGGCTGAGTTCTAACCAGCCAACGGCTACGGATGGGACGAGTTCATTGGCCGGCCACTGGCTGTGTAAGGCCTGTGTAAGACCTGTGTAAGGCCTGTGCATGCGGATAATGACACGTCGCTCGCTTTTACCCAATGTTTAAGCTATTCGGTATAATATAAAAAAGCCGCTTAATTATCAACAGGCCAAAGACCGCACGATGCGTACGAGTGTGCCCAACGGGTCCCAGTAAATTTACATACTTGTTATAGACATGAATTTTCATATGCATTGCCTACAGAAAGACAGAAAAACAAAACAAATTTTTGTCCGATTTAGCTTTCACTTTCGCAGCGGTTCCCAACTATTATTCAGTTTTCCTTTGTTTTAAATAAGTGGTACACTATTTTCTTATTGTTCATAAAAATGTATCTACGAGTATTCCCTGACAATTCGGTCTCACAAATTTGTACACATTTTTGTTCATGCACGCTAAAAATGCGGCGACGTGACAAAAGTTGCAGACTTTAAATTCAAGCTCAAACGCAAACTGCAAACTACATTCATTTTGCGCTCTCCCCCGCTCCTCTTGTTCTTCCTCATCTTCCAACAATCCCCCACTTTGGTTCGTCCCCCACTCCTCGTTGAAAGTATTTTGGATGCTGTTTTGCTGCCGGCTGAGCTGTTGCTGTTGCTGTTGCTGTCGCTGTTGCTTATTTGACATTTTATTGATGATCTAGCAGCACGACAAATGAAATGCGCTGCACGTTTCTCATTTTGAGCAAATATCGAGCTAAACTCCATATCATCCAAGCAGGAAAAAAAAAACCGTCATCGCACTTGGCTCTAAATACAAACTTATATCCGTAAATGGACTCAGATAAATTTCACTCTTTCTTTTTGTATACACTACTGGAGAGTCTTCTTAGTTATTTTATTAAGTGTGTAACACGCTTTAAAATGTATAAGTTTAATATTTTATAAAATATATATGTGTGAAGAGCAAATGAAGGTTAATGCTTGAGATTTTTTTTGCTTTTCAATTGACAAAAGATTTCATTTAATTATTGTTCAAAATAATAAATAACTTGTTTATTGCTCTCAAATGTGTCAATTTCAGCAGGCTTCAATTTTTTGGAGAAATATTTCATTAATATTAGATTTATGTACGAACAGTTTTCCGAGCTTTTAAAATGTGTCTATTAAGAAATACAATTAGAAGATGAATATGTTTTTTTTTCAGATAGAAGATTAAGATTAAAATTTATAATACGAAAGCATATCTCAGACATATCAGTAAGAGTATTTCATGTTTATCAGTACAAAGTTTATTTATGCCTTGCTTTTTTATACTTGGCCAACAGCTGTGCAAATGTGTTGTCACAAATCGAACCGCAATCGAGGAAAGTTTTGGCCCCCTGTCGAGTTGATCGTTGTGCACAAGTGTTCATAATGTCGTTAGCTGTTTTTGGTCGCTGTTAATTTGCCACTTTGCAGCAATGCCAATGCTAATGCCAAGTGGCCTTTGTTGTTAGCCAAGATCTTAACGGCGGCTGCTGTGCGTGCCCAATCAAGCGGCAAACCATCCGATGCGAGTGCATTGAATCGGAACCATCCGAGTCTCAGTTTTCAATACACTCGAGACCCAACACTCACAATGCTTTAGAATGACCAATGCGGTCTCAACTTTACAGCCAGCTCAAGGGCCAAGTTCTATACATATATTTGTGTATATATATTTTTTTTTCACTTTTTGACTACTTTTTTTTTCTTTATCATGGGAGTTGCGGTGGATGCCACTGTCTGCTGTCAGCTGCAGCAGTGAAGCGTGCCTTCTGGCTTTATTGCTGCCATGCCATGCCATGCAAATTGCATAAAAGATTGCCAAGCTGTAAAAGCAGATTGCTGTTCACTGAGTATGTGATTTGTGGTTACAGTGGTTAGAGCTGGGCTATATACCAGAGCCAGATACCGAAAGGAAGTTTGGTGGAAGCCACTAAAATGTTGCATCCGAGCTGTATTTGTCAACAGTCATTCGCAGCCAAATTCTCACTAGGATGAGGTGCACGACTTTTCTATTTATTCATATATGCAGCAACAGCTTTAGGTTACTTTAAAGATAGTTGTTGCGTTCCATACAAATCGTAGCCATAATAATCCATTTCCACACAATTTCCTACATGCTAATTTGCATGCTGCTTTCAAGCCGTAAAGCCTAACCTCCTAAGCAAAGAGCAGCTGATCTCATAATTAAGATTTTCGGTATTTCAAACGTGATTTTCTGAAGTGCCACAATTTCCTGGTATTCGCACAGCATCTGGTGCGCATCCTTAACGGCACAGCCCACTTCCTACTTGGCCATATTTGGGCGCGTTCGCACATTTCCAGCCATTAGTCATTAGTGGCACCGACCCGACCAACTTTTCACCTGCAGCCCGAAGCGGAAAGGCGGAGTTTGTGCGCATTTTGCGTTTCATGATTTTTTGTTGCAGATTTTCCGCTCGAAAAACGTGATCTCTGCAATGAGTCCCAAGCGGTCGGTGCCGCTTAATTTAATCAGCTAAGCACCTTGACCCACTTGCCAGTCACTGGCCACCGCTCTCACAGACTCATAGCCAATAGCAACACATTCATCTGTCAGCCAAGGCAAATGTGCAAATCACCGAAAACAGCATTAGACGTGTTTTGATTTTTGTTTTTTTTTTTCGCACTTTTTGCGTGTCGGTCTGTGGCAGCAGCTCGTTTAATATGTCTCAATAGCTGCCCCCGTTTCAAGGCCCGTTGCAATAAATGAGCTACGTCCGATCCGCTGAATACATAACTTTGCACGCGAATTGTCGGCTTTACACGTTGACAACTGTTCGGCCTAACGTATCTGTCAGATACAATATTCACATATCTCATTGCTCGTTGCTCGTTGCCCGTTTCGCCAGCTTGTTTAATGTTATTTACGGTGCATTTGCATGGTGGGTGCGTCTTTACAACTACAACAACAACCAGTTGCCGTTCCGTCCGTTGCGTTGTAGATAGATAGTGTTACGTTCAGCAATTAAGCTCCAAAAACCCGTTTATCTAGAGCTTAACCAGGACTTAGAATTTCCTTAATCGTTAAAATATAAATTGGATATATAAAGTTATATTTGAGAGAGATAAATTCATTCAATTTTGCATACTGCTAAAATACTTTTTTTGTATAAAACGTGCATTTGTTTTCCCCATTTCCACTGCAAATTGTTATACCTGTTTTTCATTTCGTTTGTTAGCTTCTTCTATCTCCATGCATAAGTCTCGGGAGTGCCATGAACTCAATTATTTTTTATAATTATTTTTATTTTTAATGAGATTTTGCAGCTCTGCGGGGAACTTAGTGTCAGTTCCATTGGCTACCCGACTTTACGACTAGTTTAAAGCGTTGGCTAAAGGAACATTGGAGGCGCCACCATTGAAAGCTATTCACAATTCGTGGCATGCGCTGCGTCATTGGTGTGCCAGCCTCGAATTGAAACTGTTTATTTCAATTAATCTAAGTCTGCCCTCAATTGAAATGTCAACACGCTGCGAGCTTCGGCTCTGCGTTTGCCGTTAGAGAGACGCTGACTGCTGGATGCCCTCTTGCTGCTTCAATGGCTGCCACTCACTTTAAAGTGGGTCAATCGACAGCATTTAGCTGTACTTCGTATCTCTTTATCTGGACGCAGCATCTGCAGAGCTTTTGGCCAAACTTGGACACATTTACTCACATTTAAAAATTGCCATTTACGAGTAGTTTTTGCTAGTCTGAGAGGAGGTGCAGATCGAGAGCCAGTACTTGAAGTTGTGTAGTTTGCTCAGAGGTATTGGTTCGATTATACCCTGTAAAATATTGGCATGCTGCACAACATGTAGAAAAGTGAAAAGTGAGTCAATCTAATCGAATGAAACGTGTCTAATTCAAGACTATACAAATTAAATGCTCATAAAATTTAATTAAATATCTCAATACTTGAATTTCTAGACGCTAAGTTAAACCAGCATATAGAAGTGCAAGGTGTTTGAAATATATACACTTCCCTATTGAGCCTTTTTATTATGTATAGATCACATCTATTCAGTTGAAAAGCTGCTGACTTGCCTGATTGCATAGGTATAAAAATATTTCAGTTTCTCATTCTTTATTTATTAATATGATTTGTAAGCATTTCGCATTGCCCTGTAAACATCGTGGAGTATCTCGTAGTCGAGCACTCTTCAGTTAAAGCATTCTTACTTGTTTTCCTTATAGCCAAACCGGTTTCACTTAAATGGCGCACTGGAGTTGCAGCAAAGTACGAAAAGTGGTTTATGTGGTTAGTCTCGCTTCCTGGCGCGCTCGACATTTGGTCGCTGCTGCCCTCTAAAACGAGTTTTTGAAGCGTCTTTTGATTTGGCTTTTGTCCGCAGTTCTTAGGTTCATTTATGTTCGGTTCGGTTCGGTTCAGTTGGTTTGTTTGTTTGTTTGGGTCACGCTTTGCTAGAACTTCCAGGCTACACGGCGTGCTGTACAATTATTTTATGTAAATTGCAGACCATCTAGTCGCATGTCTTTTAGTTAACTGAATTCGTGCCCCTATGTCAGCTATTGGCCAAGTTGGCTGGTATACGAATGTTTCGCTTTGTTTATCTGTTCGTGTTTTGCATTTTATTTTAATTTCCAATTGCCTCATTAATGGCAGCCTGGCTATAAATCGCAACCGCAGAGTGAAACCGCCGCGCTTTTCCACAGCAAATCAAACGCTGGCCCTGCTTTATTTTTGTTTGTTTATGGACCCTTAACGTTATCAAAGCTTAGGCGTGGGCTTTTTCGGCTTCGATTTCAGGGCTCAGGGCTCAGGGCTCAAAGTGGAAGTCATTTAAGTGCAGACAACGTGCCACACTTGGCTGCCCCCTCTAGCTCCGCCGCAGCAGTTTTAAATGTATGCGTCTAATTTACATTGCCACCGACTGTCGATTACGCCAACTCTGAGCAAGTCGCACTGACTCACTGCCCCGCTGAATGGCTGAATGCCTGAATGGCTGAATGACTGAGTGGCTGAGTGGCAGTTGCAATTGCAGCTCTTGGCTGAAACCGCACGTCAAGCAAATGTTGCACGGCTGTTGCGACTCTCGCTGTTGCTGTCTCGCTCGGGCTGCACCTTAATTTGGTGTCTTGTGTTTTGTTCGCGGCAGTCGCTGCTGAGCCCCAGTCCCAGACACATCCAACAACATTAAGCGTCAGCGTCAGCGTCAGCGTCAGACCCTCCAGTTTATACCTGCATAATTGGATTTGCATTGTGTTATTTTAAGTTATATTAATTTTTGTCGTGTTTTGCAATATATTGATTTGCAATAAGTATCAGCTTATCGTAGCTGACCCGCCATGGAGAGCACTGTGCCTGTGGCCGAATTCCAGAAGATCAAGCTCCGACCCGTGCCCAGGGTCAAGCGGCGTGCACCACAGCCGCCAGCTAGCTTGAAGCTGCTGAAGAATGTGCGAAATAAGATGCAAATCGAGTTTTATAAACCAACTAATTCAACCAATTTTTGAACGTTTGCAGACTTCATCCACCACAAAGACAACAACGCTTACTACACCGGCCAAACTGTACGGTAAGGATTTGAGCGAGTACGATGATGTGGATGTGGAGAGTCTGTTGGCGCAGTTGTCGCCCGAGGAGATAACCATACTGGCCAAAGAAGTTGATCCGGATGTGAGTACAATATATTTCTGTACACGTATATTTCCTATTTAACTTACTCACAACTTTTTAGGACAACTTCCTCCCACCCGATCAGCGCTGCAGCTACGAGTGCACCAAGGATGCGACCGGGCCGCTGAATCGTAAACAGCTCATCGAGCATATTAACAAGCAGGCAATCGAGACCCCCGATCAGCCAGAGTTTGAGCCCTATGTGCAGGGCAAGGTGCGTGGCAAGAAATGGGTTCCTCCTCCGCGGGATGCGCGTGACATTGAGGTTGAGGAACAGATCGCCATTGATATGGGCGAGGAATATGAGCACGCCCTCAATGATGCCACGCAGGAGGAGATTATCGACTTGGCTGCCATTCTTGGCTTCCACTCGATGATGAATCAGGATCAGTACCATGCCTCGCTGCTAAACAAGGGACAGCCCGTCGGCATGGGCTGGGATGGCATCACAAAGTCCACACAGCAGAAGTTGTTCCCTATGGATCCGCCAAACGCCACGGATGTGGAGGAATCAATTAAGCGCGTCAAGGACGATGATAACAAGCTAGTTGACCTGAACTTGAATAACATTAAGGTAAGTTCATCAGTATAAAAAGTGGAGAGGAGGTGCTAATTGAAAGTCTCGCTGCAGAATATATCTGATGAAAAGCTCGAACAACTTTTTGCCGCACTGCCTCAGAATGAACATTTGGAAGTTCTATCGCTAACAAACGTCGGACTGACCGATAAGACAGCTCTCCTGCTCGCCGAAGCGATTGAGAAAAGCAAAACCCTGAGAGTATTAAATGTTGAAACCAACTTTATCAGTCCGCCCGTAATTGTCAGGCTAGTACAAGCTCTGCTAAAATGTCACACCATCGAGGAGTTCAGGGCCTCCAACCAGGTGAGTAGCGATTAATTATTTTTTCATTTAATCATGTATTAAACAAGTGGTTGCTTACAGCGATCTGCGGTGCTTGGCAACAAGATTGAAATGGAGATCACCAATTTGGTGGAGAAGAACTCGTCGCTACTGCGACTTGGCTTGCATCTGGAATTCAACGATGCGCGTCATCGCGTGGCCGCCCATCTGCAGCGCAACATCGACAGAAGTAAGTTTGCCGTTGCCGTTGGCAGAAGCTTATCCCCACGCAATATTTGCAGGTTTTCATCGTTGGTTCTGCGTTTGCCACTTCGCTCGATAGGCTCTCGATCCCCTTAAATATTTACACTAATTACTATATATATAGGCCTTTATTTATGTCCAACTCGTGTATACCTCACTCGCGTTTAGGTGAATTGCAACAAGGTACGTTAGCTTCCTGCGCCGACGCTTCTTCATCGTCATCGTCATCCCCATCCGCATCAACATCAGCACATACTGCATCTGCATCTGCATCTGCATCTGCATCTTCCACTTCAGCAGCCATATCACACTCAAAGGCCAAAAGCTTGGCTGCTTTCAAGCAGTTTGTCAAGGCCCGCACTTGGACTAATGCAACAGATTCTGCTCATATTTTGCCATCAGGGCGCATTGCGCGCAATTTGCAGTTGACTTCAATTACCAACCCAACAGACACCACTGGAGTCGCAGTGGAAGCCTCCACATCTGCCGCTGCCTCGAACCATTTGCGTGCCCCGAATGAAAAGGAAATCTAAACTTGGAAATCCTTTCTCACAGCCCACAGCTCGTTGGTAACCAAAGAAAATTAAAAATAGTATACCTCCTCTCTCTTTCGTTCTTTGTGGTAACAAGGTAAAAAGTAATCGTTTCGTGACCCTACCTGACGTCTGTGGCATCTTATTCTAGACTTAACACATCAGCACATTTCTCACCAAAAATCGTTCGATTCGTTTACGTTGTCGTTATCACCTGTCGTTACGTTACGTTTCTCGTTTCGTTTCGTTGCGTTATGCGTTGCGTCACCTCGTGGCCATAATTTAGATACATACATAAACCTAAGTCGAGCTTAAGTCAAGCATATTTAAGATCATATTCGCTCACTCATTTTATCACAAATCACTTGTCTAACATGTATACATTTGTATATGTATATAAATGTAATTCTTACTTTAGTTTATCAATTTGATAGGCCAGTTTTACATTATAAGTCAGAGTTACGACAATATCATTCTTCACATTAACATAATGCTATTTCTACTGCCCTTTCACGAATGTGTGTATAGTAGTACCCCTTATTCAAGAGTCCTCGGTTCTGTCCATTCCATGTTAGTGCCAGTGAACACTGTCTGTGTCTTGTATATACCATAGAATAGTTGACAATAAGTCTACCAAACGATTCGATATAAAGCATTATTAACCAATTATTTGTTATATATATTTAAATTCCGAAATTATCAAACTGTTACCCACAACTGAACTTGTCCTATGTGTATATTAAACAACCGCTACCAACCAACCAACCAACGCAAAACAACAACAACAATAACAACAACAATCAATCAATTACCAAATGATCGTCAGTCTTCCGGGTGCAAAAAGTTAAATCCAATTTGCCCAAATTGATATTGCCCAGCAACATGGAGATTGAACGTGATTTGGCTCACTCGGCCACGCCCTCGCCGTCGCCATCGCCCTCACCGTCGCCCCAACCGCCAGCCGATTATGACGTTGAGGTCGATCCAGATAACATGGTCATACGCGGCGGCGGCGGCGATGCCTACGATCCAGAGATCGATCCTGATAACATGACGGTGCCCGGCAGTCGGGCAGTGACGCCCAACTATGACGACGAGGGCGTCTACCAAGCGCACACGTGAGTGAAGCCACCAACCACCAACCACCAACAACCAAGTACCACCCAACAGACAACAGACAACACCACCACAATGCACACAAGAGCGGAGATCGCCCAGACACAGCCAACATGTACAGACAGTCAGCCAGCTGCCACTCGATCAACTCTCGTTCTCTCGCCTCGCCTCGCCTCACCCCGTTTCGTAGTAACGTTGTTGTTGTTGCCTCTTGATCCACCAACTGTTTTTGTGTGTTTGGCCATGGTGTAAAGGAAAGCTCGTTCTGTCCAATACCAGATCCAGCTCTTAACGTCTTGCAGACCAAGAACGTGTATATAAAACTCAACTCAACTCAACTCAACTCAATCCAATTGAAATGAACCCACAATTGTAAATCTATCTGCACATGATCGTTGTCGTTTTATCAGCAGCGCTGCTCATGCATTTTGATTCATCTTGTATATAACTGGTACACGCCCATCCTTCAGCATTAGCTGTGCGCTACTAACCCCCAACAATGCCCCAATTAAGTCTCAACGGGCACACAACCAGTATTTGTACTTGTTTACCCCAAAATGAGTTCACTTTTGTACTATCCCCCCCTTTGTGGACATGACCGACCGACAGTTACCCCCTCTTCGACAGTCAAAAGTCAAGTTAATCGACTCTAAAATGCGCTTACATTGTTTTTTTTTTTTTATATGTGTTTCGTCTATTCTCATTTGTGTACTATTTCTTTCTATCTCTCTCCGTTTCTCGTTTACAGTAAGAAAAGATCTTGAATTACGCCTGCAGTTCAGATTTTTCAATAATCTGCATAGAAAATCAACAAGAATTCAATAAACCGCAACATAAAGAAAAATAACAAACTATTAAATCAAATCAAAGCAACTAAACTAAACATTTTTAAAACGTTTTGTAATTTAAAAATTAAAAACAACAAAAAAAAACGAATAAAAAAACAAGTTTAATCTTTGTAAATTAAACGTGTAAACAATATATAAAAAGAAAAAAAAAGAAAGAAGCAGCAGCTGCAACGCTGGCATCTAAATACGTTAGAGAGACCAAGAAGTAAATAATATATAAACTACATATATATACACACATACATATACACATATCTATAATGCGCAGAACGAACCACTGATACATACAAATATGTAAATATATCTACGATACGAGCATATATAGAGAGAAGATATATTTGCAACAGATTTACTGATTTACGACAAAAGTCAAGGCATCTAACCCCAGATAAAAACCTTTAGGCGTAATGTGTATAATTTTGTCTAATCTCTAACCCAGGTATCTATGAAAACGAATTCTACGTAAAATGTTTCTTTTTATAATCACAAATGCAAGCGTTGCCAAACAAAACGCCTAACACCAAAAACTATTTCGGAATATGAATGCTACGACGTATTATATACGCATATTTCTAGTCTTAACAAAATGCTGTCCAGTTGGCCTTCTAAAAATATAATCTCAGCTCAAGACTGTTAAGCGTACTGATTTTGTATTGCAATGTCCAACTGTTTAATTAGATTAACTAAATTAAATGCATTTTTGACACATGATTGAATCAACTAGCAATTGCATGTTACCTGCTCCTATGTTGCATGACACACTCACACCCACACTCACACTCACACTTGAAAACACACGCATTATACCCTAAAATTCCATCCCATTAGCTTTACTAAACACTTTAAGAAGTTGCTGACAAATTTCAGAGCTCTAATAAACTTCTCTTCGTATAGGAATTAAACTGCGATGTACAATTTTTAAGTCAAACTAAAAACAACACAAAAAACCATCAAGCAAAAATAACTGCAATAAAAAGTATAAACATTTAAAGAAATAAACAATTTAAATACAACATTTAATACGCAATAACTACTGCTGCATAGACCAAAATGTTTATGCAATTTTTATAATTCAACTTACACAAAAAAGGCAGTACCACACGAACAACAACAACAAAGCCAAAGAACAACCCACTCGTAAATCCATCTAGAATAACTTTCAGCGCAATCCATGTGGAACAGTTGGTACCCAAAACTTTTACTTAATTCTTTGTTGTTTGTGCCACAAAATTAAAATGTTGAAAACAAAGCAAAAATAAAAACAATTGCCGCAAACGCTTCGCAACCAAGTTTAACACAATATACTATAACTAATAAATTTCCCGCCGCAGTCTAAAGTTTACCCCAATCAGCCCCAATATAAACCTAGCCCATAACAATTGTTGCTCAAATTGTTCATGACTTGCGAGCATTTTATTTATTTTTTTGCCAACTACTAAAAAATAAACCCAAAAAAGCGAATTTTTGCGCCTAGCCTTGAATGTTCCACCCAAATTGTTGATTGATTGATTGTGTTTGACAATTTGTTGTATACTTTGATTAACCTAACCACATAAATAATAATAATTCTACTGTTGTTTAATGTTACAATTGAACTAATCATGTCGTATTTGTTTCTTCTCTCTCCCAATCTTCCTTTCTATCTTTCTCTTTATGTCTTACAGTACGTGTGAAACGCCTCAATCAGCGTAAATAAAAAGACAGAACAAGCCACAACCAACCAACCAACAACAACAACAACAACAGCAACAACCTTTTTGTGTGTGAGCGTGTGTGTATCTTTGTTTTATTGTCCAATTGTGTACTAAATAACAAGAACCAGCACCACAGCCATCAATTCCAACTGATGCAACTGCAAAAGTGTGAACACCAGTAGGAACAACAACAACACCAACAACAGCAGCAACTGCGTCAAGTATTCCCTGTGTTCAACTCAACAACAACCACCTTGTGACTTCCTTCCTCTTGTAACTTTGTGTAACCACCACCACCACCAACAACAACAACAACAACAAGCACAATACCACCCAATCGACCCACACCCAACAACCAGCCGCAAAACTAACACCGAAGAATGATGTTATCATGCAGTACGTAAATTATCTGGTAGATATCTTTAAGCTAGTTTGTATCGTAAGAAGTTCGAAATTTCTAATGCGTATATATACATATATACATATACATATATGTATATAAGTAGCTTAGCAAATATTTATATCTCAGTTTAGCAGGTCTCGAGTCAATCTTAAGCTACATTTTGAGTAAATATGATGTATAAATTAATTGTTCGCACTTGAATTCAACTGCAAGTGTTTTGTGCGTCATGCTTCAATTTATTTATACATTTTTAACAACTTTTCCGCTCCGCTGTTGTCGTTACGTCTCGTTAACAAACCTTAACTCCACGAAGATCAACTGAATTCGTACTAATCTGAACCTTTAAATATATTTTACAGTTGGTCGTCAGCGTCGCATGGGTCATCTAAGCAGGAACTATACCATTGGTGTTTGGCCGTAGGACCGAGACGTTTTGGCACCTCCGGACAGATGCTTACCGTATACTCATATATGTGTATATGATATACGTGCTTATATGAACTACACATTTATGTGTATATAATATAATAATAGATTATAGTCATATTTGTTGTTGTTGTTGTTTCTTTGAAAGCCGTACCACTCGCTGGTTGCTCGATTTTGTTTGTTTCAATGTTTGTTGCGTTCGATATAATTTAATTTAATTTTATTTTTTTACTTTTTTGTCCACATATGGGCTGGGCTTTGTGTTCATTTATCATATGCCTTATCATTTGTTTGTTATTTGAGTTATGCAAATGTTTGTTGACAAACACACACGAACACACATACACACACAGAAAGAAATGTTTAAATTAATTTATATTAATAATGGATATTGGCATTGTTGAGATTCACAATTACCAAAACGAAGCAGCTTAATTTTATCGAGTTCAAACTTTTACTAATTCTTTCCTTAAGAAAATGTCAGTTTTGGATTGTTCAGATATTTACGCTGAAGCTTAATTCGCGACCATTTTGCAAATTGTAATTAAAAAAAAAAAAAATAACGATTTTTCGTTGAAATTCAGTTAAATTCAAAATTTAATTTGTTTCATTACGTTTAGTTTTAAAGAGTGCACATGGAAAGTGCTTGAGCTTATATTTACACGCATACACATACATACATAATACTTATATATACGCATAATTATATATGATACATATACATATAGCCATGGTCTCTGAAACAATTTACTGCTATTGAATTATAAAATTGCCTAAACATAATTTTACAACCTATGTTTAAATACGCATAAAAACAAACCGATACAATTGTATATTGTAATGATATACTCGTATATTACTTTATATGATTAAATGCGATGCTTTTAAAATACAATTTTTAAAAATCATGTAAAAAAACATTAAAATTAAATAAACCAAAAAAATAATAAAAAAAAAAAAAATAAAATAAAAAGTAAAAAAATAAAAAGAAATGCGTTATTTGAGATTTCTCTGCGCCAAGAAAATAAGAGTAATAGAAGATATGCGTCTATTAGTACGGTCAATTTGTCATTGAGTATCAATATGAAATAGATTAATGGAAAAATTTAAGATAGCGAGATAGCGGTGACACCTGTGCCAGTTGATGTGGCCGATAATGCCAAGGCAAACAAGAGCAAGTCGTGTGGCCGAAACAAACAACCGGCGTCCCGTTTCCACAATTTTCGACTGGGCAAACATTGCTGGCTTCGATAAGACCGCGTGGCAGGCGCACAGCATCCGGCGCTTTCAGTTAGTCGGCTCTCAGCCAAGTTAACAGCCAGAGCCATTGGACTTACGCACAGATCTACGTTGAAATGTCGACACTTGAGAACGAAGTGACCTTCCGTAAGCGGGCGGAAGTGAGTCAGAATCTGGAAGCCCAGTTCCGGGCCTCCTCTACAGACTTTATATTAATCACAGACCATCGCACATCCAAGAGTAAGAGCCTCGAGCAACTGGAGGCGGCTAAGCAGGACACTGAATCCACGCGAGAATCGTGTTGCATGAGCTATGCGAGGAGTGCGTGTCGCATGAAGACCCTTAAGAAGCGGTTGCCCATAATTGAGTGGTTGCCCAAATACAACAGGAACGATGCCATCGGGGATCTCATAGCTGGGTTTACAGTGGGCCTCACGGTCATACCCCAGGGCCTGGCCTACTCAGGCGTGGTGGGCTTGCCCGCAGAGTCGGGTCTCTATGGTTCCTTCCTTGGCTGCTTCGTGTACGTTCTGCTTGGCACCTGCAAGGATAACACCATTGGCAGCACCGCCGTAGCCTCACTGATGACATACCAATTCGCACAGGGTTCCTGGGCACATTCTGTGCTCCTCACCTTTCTCACCGGCTTCATTGAGATTCTGATGGCCATCTTCAAGCTCGGCGCCCTGGTGGAATTTGTGTCGGGTCCGGTGAGCGCGGGTTTCACCAGTGCCGTGTCATTGATTGTACTCACATCGCAGATGAAGTACATTTTGGGGGTGAACAGCGAAGGTGGCTCCTTTCTGCAGAGCTGGATCAGCATGTTCCGGGACATTGACAACTTGCGGATTTGGGACAGCTGCCTGGGCTTTGGCTGCTTAGCCCTGCTTTTAGTCATTCGCCGTCTCAGCCAAATACGCATTGGTCCAAAGCAGAAATCCGAACGCAGTCAGCTGCAGCGTGTGATCAACGAGGTAATCAAATTTGTGGGGGTCACACGTAATGCTACTATTGTCATTGGAGCCACCTTGGTGACCATGTACCTGGAGGCGAACAACACAAATCCGTTCCGATTGACGGGGTATATTCCACCTGGACTACCGACCATATCGCTGCCCAACTTTACGGTGGAGGCGCAACCGGGCAATGCCACAGCCGGGATACCCCCGGTTCCAGGCCAGGGATTCTTTGAAATGGTGCACAGTCTGGGCTACGGCCTGATTATAGTACCGATCATAGCTCTACTGGAGAACGTGTCCGTCTGCAAGGCATTTGCCAAGGACAGGCAAATAGATGTGAGTCAGGAGTTGTTTGCCACCGGCGTGGCTAATATGGCCACATCCCTGGTGAGCGGATACCGCAGCAACGGCGGGCTGGCTCGTTCCGCCGTCAACAATGCCAGCGGCTGTCGCACCAACATGTCCAATCTGTACATTGGCATAATCGTGGTGCTGTCAATAAGTTACCTTACCGAGTACTTCTACTTCATCCCAAAGGCTGTGCTGGCCGCCATCATCATATCGGCCGTTGTGTTCCAGGTCCAGTACCAAATCGTAGTTCCCATGTGGCGTAGTAAACGTGAGCTTGATTCCTGCATCTCTGTTTTCCGATAGGTGGAAAACTAAGTTTGTTTTCTAAACTTTCAGGCTCGGATCTTGTGCCCGGTCTACTGGCGTTTATCACCTGCCTGGTGCTTCCCCTGGAAATCGGCATCGTTGTGGCCATTGGAGCTAATCAGCTATTTATCCTCTACCATGCGGCACGGCCCAGGGTGACGCTGGAGCAACTGGAGACGGAACACGGCATCAAGTTTATCAAGATCACGCCCGATCGCTGCTTGATATTTCCTTCAGTGGAGTTCGTGAGGAACATGGTGCTGAAGTTTGGTTCCAAGACAACGCTGCCCATTGTCATCGACTGCACCTACATTTTCGCCGCCGACTTCACTGCGGCGAAAGTCATCTCGTCCATGTTGGACGATTTCCAACAGCGACAGCAGAAGATCATCTTCTTCAATCTCAAGCCGAGTGTTGTTGCCATTTTCGAAGGTCTTAACACGAAGCTTCTGCTCTGCTACAACACTCACGCCCTTAGCCTGGAGCTCTTGCCAAATGCTTCCGATAATCTGTCCCATTCGGTGAATTCGCTGGACGCAGGCCCGTGCACAGGCGATTGTGTGAGCATGACTAGCACGAGTACTTTATCTCTGGCAAGAAACAATTAATCAGTAATTTATAAGCTGCAATATTTAATAATTATCTTTAAAATTCTTATCTAATAAAATTCTAAAATTCATACCGATACAAAATGTGTATGAATTAATAAATGTTTATATACAGATCGCATAAATATGGAGATTATAATGCGCCCAAAATTTTTTAAAACTCAAACTTGGGCTACTTTAGACTTCCTTTTTCCTGGGTCATAGTTCACTTTCGCTAACATCTTCTTTCTACCTTTAATAAAGTCTATATACTATACATTAAATAAAATATATATTTATGTTAATTCTTTGAACAGAACACATTTATGTGTCACAGATAATAATGTAGTGATTAAAAAGAATTCCTCTTGACTTCGAAAGACAATTCTTGATTGTATTCCGATTTGTATGAAGAGCAGGCAAAAAACGAAAACAAATTTAATCAAATATATAATAGAATCATTTACTCTGGTTACTGTTGCATGTGCTGATGCAGCTTGATGCGTATTTCAGCCTTGCGACGCTCCCTTGAGGCACGCTGTTTGGCCTCCTGGGCGGCGCACGCCGCATGCTCGGCAGCCTTTTGGGTACTCTTGAAATCAGCGCGCGCTGTATCGAGCTGCCGGAGGAGCAGTTCGACTCGCTTTTTAGCCGCCTCAACCAGCTGCTGTTTTTCGGTGAGCTCCTGCTGGGCGCCGTTGGCAGCCTGCTCCGAGTTGGCCACGTTAGCCTGAGCATTTTTGACAGCGTCGCCGAGAGTCTTCAGCTGTAAGTTGGCTTGCTTCGCTGCCTGGGCTGCGGCGTTACAGTTCCCCTGCGATCCTTGCAGTGATCCGGACTCTTCCTGGACGACGAGCTCGCCTTCACGCACCTCAGACTCCAGTTGGTCGACGATTTGCCGCTTGCCTGCTAAAGCTGCCTCTGCGGCATTTGCAGCCGCCAATGCCTTGTCTGCCAACTGAATCTTGACCTGCAGCGCAGCATTCTCCGCGGCCGGCAGTTGAGCATCTGATGCAGCCTTCGCCTCTTGTGCGGCTTTCATCGCGATGCAGGATGCTTTTTGCCTAGAGGCCGAATTGATCGGTATTTTTACGGAGCAGTCCTCTTTCTTCCGATCGTCCAAGACTTCATTACACCCCTCGTCGTAGAGTAAGCTGGATAACCCGATAGAACGCTTCTGGAAGTAATGCGAATCATTAGTTTTATCAGCGGCCCGAAAGTATCTTTCAACCACTTACCTTGCCTATCTTGTAGCCAAAAGTTTGAGGCATTAGCGAACAGAGGAGGAAAAGGAATAGCAGTGCAGCCTTAGCAGTCATTCCGTACATTTTTAGAAGTAAGTCGTTCCAAATCAGAACTGGGAATGTGTGATGTTCCTATAATCAATGCTGACAGCTCTGCTTGGAAATTTATGTAAGATGACAAACTTCCAATGCGTTGCGAGCCTTTGGTGTTGATCTGGATAATGAGCATCGTACTGACGACCAGTGCACAGCCCGGGTCTAAACGTAAGCCCTCCAGTAATAAACAAGGTCCAGATCCGGCACTCTGTCAGATCAGTCTGAAGTCCACGAAAATGGCCTCGACTGCAGCGGATGAAGCCAAGGCGGCAAAGGATGCACAAAAGAACGCTAGTGAGGAGGCCGGCCAGCTAGCTATGGATCGATTAGCTGATAAGGCAGAGCAAGCCGCTCGAGCGGCTGAGGCAGCACTGGATGGCAAGAAGCAGCTACTCGAACAGCTTGAACACAGTCAGGCCGAGGCCGAAGCCGTCATAGAGGAGGTCAAAAAGGCGCTGTCCAATAGCCGGTGCAACATAGAAACAGCTTGCCGTGTTGCCACAAACATCAAAAATCATCTAGAGCTGCTGCACAGCTTTTTGGAAGATTCAAAGTCGAATCTAGACAAATTTGTAGAAGTTGCCGCCAATGCCAAATGTGAAGTACAGGAAAAGCAAATGCTATTGACGAGCGTCAAAAAACGGGTCGAAGAACTCAACAGCTGCATGCAAAAGGCCAAAAAAGATCTTGACTGCACCGAAGAGATTGCCAAAAAGGCGGAGAACGCGGCCGAGGAGGCCTCTCATCGTGTAGATATGATACGCAAAATAGTTCAAAAGGTACAGAAACTACGCAAGAAGGACCTTAAATCATTCAAGCGGATGATGAAAAGATTTATCAAGCTATAATATTGCTAGCATACCGTTTTATAAATTTAATTTAATAATAAATTGTATTTATATATTTTCTTTAAGCTTAGCAGAATATTATTCAATTTTAATGGTATTATCAACATATTTATGTTTGTTTTATTTTCCTATTGGTATACTTAATTTCTTAATGAAAGGCATATTTTCATATTTTTTAAATCATAGTGCAGATTTGATTACTTACTTAAAACGTAGCCCATATTACTCGTTAATTAAGGTCAATCTGTAAATTAAATTAAACTCAAACTGTCGCCGCAACCAGGGCTACCGATTTCAAATACAACAAATTTAATAAAGCAAACGGTAACCCTAAAAGTGCAGCATGGAAAGTATATCGATTTATTATCGCTTTGCTATCGATACTTGCATAAATATCAATTTTCCATCCCCAAGCCGCATGAAAGTTGTGAAAAAAATATTTAGGAAAGTCGCGTTATTCTTGGTTACAATAATAGAGTTATTTAATAAGGAATAAGTCAGAAATGGCGCGTAAAAATGCACAAGCCGAGGATCTCTCGAACGTGGAGTTTGAGACTAGTGAAGATGTTGAAGTAATACCCACTTTCAATGCCATGAACCTGAAGGAAGAGCTGCTACGCGGCATTTACGCGTACGGTAAGTGTTTGTGTGTATGCATCATTAATGTCTTGTTGTTAATTCTAAATTCACGTAGGTTTTGAAAAACCCTCGGCTATACAACAGCGTAGCATTAAACCAATTGTTAAAGGACGCGACGTTATTGCCCAAGCACAATCCGGAACGGGCAAAACAGCAACATTTTCAATTTCAATACTGCAAAGCCTGGACACAACACTTCGTGAAACACAGGTCTTGTGTCTGTCCCCTACACGCGAGTTGGCTGTCCAAATTCAAAAGGTTATTCTGGCTCTTGGCGACATGATGAATGTACAGTGTCATGTCTGCATTGGCGGCACAAATTTGGGAGAGGATATTCGGAAGTTGGACTATGGTCAGCATATTGTTAGTGGTACACCTGGCCGTGTCTTCGATATGATAAAGAGACGTGTCCTGCGCACAAGGTAAAATTTATTATTTGTAGTTATCCATATATACCTAACATTCATTTTGTTCGCAGAGCCATCAAAATGCTGGTTCTCGATGAGGCTGATGAGATGTTGAACAAAGGCTTTAAAGAACAAATCTATGATGTTTATCGGTATTTGCCACCAGCTACTCAGGTGGTACTTATCTCTGCTACATTGCCGCATGAGATTTTGGAAATGACTTCCAAATTCATGACGGATCCTATTCGAATTTTAGTCAAACGGTAAGCAAATAATAATAATTACAATGTGCCTTTTTCATATCCCCTTCCATTTCAGTGATGAGTTGACGCTAGAAGGAATTAAACAATTTTTTGTTGCCGTGGAGCGGGAAGAATGGAAATTTGATACGTTATGCGATCTCTATGATACATTGACCATCACACAAGCGGTCATTTTCTGCAACACTAAGCGCAAGGTGGATTGGCTGACTGAGAAAATGCGTGAAGCCAACTTTACAGTGAGCTCTATGCATGGCGATATGCCACAAAAGGAGCGAGATGAGATTATGAAAGAATTCCGTGCCGGCCAGTCCCGCGTCCTCATTACCACGGACGTTTGGGCGCGTGGCATAGACGTGCAGCAAGTATCCCTAGTCATCAACTACGACTTACCGAACAATCGAGAGCTGTATATTCACCGCATTGGTCGCTCAGGCCGTTTTGGACGTAAGGGTGTTGCTATAAACTTTGTCAAATCCGATGATATACGCATTCTGCGCGATATTGAGCAATATTATTCGACGCAAATCGACGAGATGCCAATGAATGTGGCAGACTTAATCTAATTTTCAATTCTTTTAACCCTACTGTATTTAACATTTGTACAACTGTAACCAACTTTTCTTAGCTGTGGCGAAAACTACAACATATAAAATGAATACATATGAAGCATATTTTCATACAATCCACAATCATAATATGTATATGTAATTAATAGTAACAATTAAGAATTTAATACAGAAACAAGTTTGTTTGCAAATATTGAGGGTCAATGAGTAGAAAGGCGGGTTGACTTTAAATGTTTTCCCGAGGTGTTTTTAATATTGTCACAACTTGAATTCAATAACATTAAAATAATTACAAATAAAACCATATACAATAATTAAACTATTAAGCTATGTACAGACTTTGGTCTAATGCGAACCCGTAAACAATGGATGAAAATTAAATTAATACCACAATCTTAGAACTGTTCAGCTTATTACGTCCGTTGTGGGTTGTTGCAATTGTACATATGGTGCAGGTACTGGAGGCGATGTCAAGGCTTTGCACTGTTTCTTGGTATCTTCCGACTTCAACAGGGTACCTAGCACAATGCCTAGAAATAGAATTAGGCCCACCTGATGATTTGAAAGAAATTTCTTTGCACAATCACTAGGATTGTCTATATTGAGGGAGTATATCTGTAAAATGTTGGAAATTTATAAAACATTCGTAAAGGATATAGTTCTTGTTCATTTGCTCACTTGCTGCACTAAATGTGCTCCAACGACGCCAACTGCAGCATAGTAGGGCAAGGTCTGATCACAGGCATAACCGGCAGATGTCAAGCCCGTCAGCATGGCAGCCGTAAAACACGAGAGCCAGGCTTTTGTGTTTTCTCCAAAACGTAGCGCAGTGGACTTTACGCCAATTTGCAGGTCATCCAGCTTGTCCTGGTGCGCATAGATGGTATCATACACAATGGTCCAGCACACACCAGACAAATACAGCGGCAGGCAAGCATCTAGATTAACGCTGCCCTGTGTGGCACACCAACCCAGCAAAGCGCCCCAGTTGAAGCACATGCCGAGCACAAGTTGTGGCCAGTAGGTGACACGTTTCATCAGTGGGTAGGTAATGACTAATCCCAGCGAACTAGCCCCCAGCAATATGGACTGCCAGTTGAGCTGCACGAGCACTAGCAGACCCAGGCTAAGTTGCGCCGAGAGAAAAACGATCGCGTCGAACTGCGTTATCTGACCAGAAGCAAGGGGACGCGAGCGCGTTCTCTCCACCTTAGCATCGATGTCTTTGTCCCACATGTCGTTGATGGTACACCCTGCACCACGCATAATTAATGCGCCCGTGGCAAACAGACCCAACATGGTGAAGTCTGGCCAACAGCCGGCATCCGCACTTAAAGCAATGCTCCACCCACAGGGCCAGAAGAGCAGGTATGTGCCAATAGGCCGATCAATACGCATTAACTGTGCGTACGGCTTAGTGGCAGACGCCAGTTCCTGAAGAAGCGACGATTTCTGCGGCGCCTTGCTCTCCTGGTTCGAAGATTCTGACAGCGTTGTCGTTGTTCTTTGGTGTAGCCTCCAACTTGTCGAGTGTTCCTGCAGCATCAGCAATTTCTCCTTTCTATAGACGCTTGCATATGTGTGCAGACCAATGTGGACACGCGCCGGCACAGCTGGCATGTGTTTTGTAGTTGTTGTTGTTGTTGTTATTGTTGTTGCTCTTGCCGCAACAGCACTGCATGGCAAATGCATTTTAACTGTAGTCTGCATTCGCAAGTGTCGTAACGCAAACATGATGTTGAGGCTGTCTTCTGTGAATTTCTTATTAGAATGCTGTACACATTGAAATATCCAGTGAGAATCTTTCTACCGCGAAACACTCCTTATGTTAAAAATGGCAAGAACTTCTTTCTCCGGCCTGTGGCTTAGCATATGGGCATATGGGTACCAGTATTGTATCGATATATCGTTATTTAAAATTTATTTACAAACGATGCGATTAATATTAGTATAATCGATACTATAATTATGTGCGTAAAAGCATTATTAATTTCGAAACTATCACTGCATATTATATTATATTTATTTATTTATACTCATCGAATATAATAGGGCAATCTTAAAAAAATTTCCCTAATTCTGCCTTGGATAATTTCCCCATCAAACTGTAGCTTTATTTTTTTTTAAGTGTTGCCACATCAATGAAAATAAATCATTTTTGTGGATTACGTAATTTAATATGACGGCTTTTTAAAATTTCAGTGGAATCGGTGTGGTTTCGGGTATTTTAATTTAATAAGTTCTACTAACAACTAAAGTTTTTAGTTATAAAATTAAAATATTAAATTTATTTATTCAAATTGATGAATAGAACAATTCAAAACTTTTTATTTATTTTCAAAAGTGATTAAAAAACAAAATTAATTTAAAGGACGTTTTAAGTTTTTAACAATTTATTAATTATTTTACAGTTCGAATCTGCTTATCATGAATTTTAACCCAACTTTATCAAATTGTATATTATTTTTAAGTTTCGTGTTAGATACATTGATTACTGATCGATCGATGAAATTGTCAGACCATATAAAAATAAAAGAAAATAAATTAATCTGGCGATTCCTTTCGTATGAACACATTCAATATAAATAGTTTATCTATTCGATTGTATTTAAAGGACCATCTGTGAACAGAATTTGTGGTTAAGCTAAGAGAACTAACAGGAATGTAGAAAGCGGATTTAATTGTAATTAAAGGACTAGTCTGTGTATAGAACTTGTGGTTAAGCTTTTGGAGGAATGTTGGCTGCTAGCTTTTAGCAGAAAATCATCCAATAACCCAACCATTTAGACCAATATAAAATGGTTTACCGTTGTCTTGCACACGCCACCATTGTTTCGAAATCTGCACACGGCAATAACAATAACCGTAACTTTTGCACACGACGTTACGAGTTTTGCACACGGCTATAATTCAAAATAAAGTCAGCACCAGTTAGAAACAAAATATTAGCAAAGCCAAGTGGACCTAATGCGGACATCGGGTAAACACGCTCTTCGACAGTCGCTATCGCTCGGACCTATTGAAATATGTACAACCATTGAAACATATGTAGCTGTGTCCAATAAAAAAAAATACTTTGACCAATTACCAATAATCTTAATAGCCGCATTAATAAAAGTCCACTCTAAGGAAATCCATATATCATTATACAAATTGATTGTTGACAAGAAAATCTTAATCTGATTGATTATTTATGCGGACCTGATTATAGATACAAATAAACAGCATGCCGATCTGCGACTGATTACCAGATGGGTGCTGATTTACATGAATATGCTTTCCCTCTCTCGCTGTCTATGTCTCTCTCTGTCTCTCCCTCCCCTCTCCCTCTCCCACTCCCTCTCCCTCTCTCTCTGGCTCTCCTTGTCGTTTTCGCTTTCTCACACACCTGTTACATACTCTGTTACCCAATGGTGTCAACATCGCTGGGCTCTGACCGGGAGCGAGCCATCGATGACATCGGCTGCACTCCGTGCATGCTGATAACACAAATTTCTCAGAGATAAGCGTGGCAGCTATCGCCTTGGCGGGATTAGTGTCAGGTTTTCTTTAAAAAAGAGCATACGCTCGTTTGTTCCAACCAGTCAACGGCCCGCTCTCAGCAGTTAAGCAAGTGTCTACGCGGTTATCACTAGCTTAGGTACTAAACACTCGTTTTCACTTTACGGCTAATTGAGTTCACTTTAAAATCCAATTACAATGGACTTGATGACTATGGATCACGGTGATCATGGATCTGTTACCGCCGCCAAAACCTGTCCAATGATCATGGTGGTAAGTTTCTCAATAAGCTATTTTTACACATTCATTCAGATCTTGATGCTAGAACAAACTTAGCGGCTCGATTTATTTGCTCGCTTGCATTCGTGACTATTTACTGTAAATAAAATCCAGCACAGATTTCATTTAATTCGCGTAACACACATATATTGCGATCTGCCAGATTTTACTCGGAGCGCATCTCACGCTCTCGCATACATACGCACAATCGCTCAGCTGTGATGCTTAAATTTAGCTCGCTCTCTCTCCCTCTCTCTCATACGCTCTCACACTCTGCTCATGTAGAACACTCGCCTATGAGCTAGTTGTTGAGCAAGACATAAACATTGACAAATACCGGGTGTTCCACCGATAAGAATGCACTAAGTAATGTAATAATCTATCATATGTGTGTCAAATGATTTACCTCAGTCTCCCTGTGGTACAATTATGCTTTATATTTACTCTCTCTTTCTCTCTTTCTATCAACAGTTTCATGGTGGGCACTGTGAGCGGATCTTGTGGCGTGGCTGGGTGGCATACACAGTTACCGAATTCGCCTTCTCGTGCATTGCCTTTTTCGTGCTCTCCTTCCTCTACGAGCTGCTAAAGTTTCTGCGAGAGCAGCTCGTCCGCCGGGAAGCGCGCAAGGAGGCGGAACAATTGGCCGAGGAGCAGCGTCGGAAGAATGCGATCAACTGCGGTGCCGGCTGCTCGGATACGCCTCTGGCCGAGATCAGGGAGAAGACATATTGGCAGCGCATTTTCAACACGCCGCACATAATTCAATCGCTGCTGAATCTGTTGCAAATTACCATTTCGTATTTGCTCATGTTGGTATTCATGAACTTCAACTATTGGCTCTGCCTGTCCGTGATTTTGGGCCTGGGCTTTGGCTACTTTTTCTTCGGTTGGGTCAAGAAAGATCCGCAAGAGAGTGAGTGTTGCCCATAATGAACCCATTTAGCTTCAGCTAAATACGTTTCATTTCGAACATTACGTTTGGATTTGCCTGTAAAATAACAATAAATATTACTGATATTTTTGTTTGTTCAAAAGTAAGATTGAGGTTAGAAAGAGACCTCCAATCAGAGCATATTTCTTGTCAGCCCTGTTTACCGTATAGTTATTATAAACCCAATTGATTTGTTTTTTTTTTTAATTTTTTTTTTTCTAAAAAAAAACCAAATTTATTTTTAAAATGCTGTTTAAGGATTTATGGCATAAATAGTCAATTAGAATATACTTAAAGAGCATAATGTACAAAAAATTATGAGAACAAGAACCTAGGTATAATAAAAATTTTTACATTTATAACACAACTCAATACTTTATTTTTTAAACAATAAAAAAAGTTGCTATCAATGTGAAAAACATAAGAAAATCTCTAGAATTACGTACATCAAATTCGTTTAAACAGAGAGCTTCCCGGAACCGTAGATCCTGTGGGGTCCGACATGGAGGTCCCAGCAGTACCTACTCCAAAATAGTGTATAAAGCACGTCAAGATACCTTTGACCAATGCCTATCCAATTATTATTAACTTTTTAACTTTTATTATGGTAACCTTTAAGTGTTAGTGTAATATTCAAGGGTTTATTAGCGAGCGATCCTTAGAGTAAGCCTAACACTATTTCGTATATTTATCATATAGGTATAAATATTTGTTATATATGTATATTATATATATCGAAGTAAAACCCTTCACACATGCCTGACTAATAATTCGAACTGCAGTTGCCCCGACTTGGACACGATTCGTGGCCAACTGCCAATAAGCGGACGAGGAGAAGCTAAGATGCGCCGTTGCCTCATAAGCCAGTTGCGCCGGCCGTCATCATGCCTCCGTGGTGGTGGTGATGATGCATGCCGCCATTTTGGAAGTACATGTAATAGTTGTAGGGCGGCTGTTGTCCCGCTCCCCCCTCGCAGTCCAGCAGCGGCTGCCCGCCCGTCGCGGCTGCCACTGGCGACGGAGTCATGGGCAGTGGCGACACTGTGTTGCCCTGGCAGCTGGCGCGGAGTGCAACGGCCTGGTGGTGCGCCAGAATGTCGGTCACTGAGTGCGAAGAGGGCCAGTGGGCGGCGGCCACGCTCCGCAGCTGATGCGTCTGCCCACCCTGCGGCGGCGAGGGACTGCCACAGGAGACGGCCTTCATGCTGTAGGCAGCCGCCGCACTGTATGGCTGGTAGATGGAATTGTACAGATGGGCGTGGGCGTGGGCGTGCGCATGATGTGCACTGGCCGCCACCGCCGCCGCCGTATGCTGGTGGTGATAATGATGCTGGTGCGCGGAGTGTGTGTGCTGAACGGCGCTGGCGGCGACTGCGTTGCTGTTGCCGCCGGTGCTGCTGCTGCCGTTGCTGCCCATGCCCAGAGACGCAGAGCCTCCGCTGCCGGCACCATGATGATGGCCTATGCTGCCCAGCTTGTTGCGCAGTATGCGCGAGATGGAGCTGACGCTGGGCACGTTCGTCTTGTCGCAGATGCCCTCGCTGAGCAGGCGATCACGTATCTCCCAGGCAAAGATGCCTGGATCCCGCTGCTTCAGCTCCCGTATGTAGTTGACCACCTTCGGTGTGGTGACGCGCGGCTTGGAGCCACCGATGGCGCCCGGCAGTATGGAGCCGGTCTCGTGGTAGCGCGCCAAAATCTTTGAAACACAGCCGTGACTCACGCGAAGCTGGCGCGAGATGTCGCAGGGTCTGATGCCCAGTCGGGCGAGCTCCACGATCCGCATTCGCGTCGCGTTCGGCAGCGGCCGGCCGTTCACAAAGACGCCGCCCAGCTGATTCACTTCCCCGTACTGTGGGCACTGCGACTCTGGAAGCAGACGAAGCAGAGAGCACTGAATTAGTATGTGTGAGTGTCAGTATCAGTATCAGTATGAGTGTGAGTGTAAGTGTGAGTGTGTGTGTGAGCATAGAAAACAAAAACAAAAACAACAACAGCTAACGAGAGGGCGAGCAAAAGCACATTTGCATCTAATTAGCTCCGGTTGGGAAGCCGGGAGCGGACGGGAGTCTATGGACCTCTAGTTCGTCTGAAAATCGCTACAATTTGCTTCCCAGAACTGCGGATGTGGGTGTATCCCTGTTTGTATATGTGTGTGGGTGCACTCACATTTGAGTGTGTGCGAATCTTGCTAAAGATTGTGCATAGAAAAAAACCACGTAAATGCGCCGAACGTGCGGAAATGCATTTTGGATGTTGGCGTAATGATTAGTCGGAGTTGTCCCAACATTATGGCCTTTACCTATCAGAGCAATTCATATTCATATTCATATTGAATCTTAAAACTTTAACTTGAGATATCTTTTTATAAAGTATCCCTTATTGGAATAAAATCCAGTTTATTATTTATATCAAATATTTTCTACACCTTAAGTTTTATTTTAAAATATTATGTATTATTTTACATGTTTAATACTAATTTTCAATCACAACATTCATTAACCTAATAATAACTGTACTTCTCATAAAACAAGTAACAAAACTGTTGTCGAATGTGTTCAACTAAGAGCTACCCTGGACTACAAACACACGACGCTATTGGCTAAAATTGTACTGCAGAGCGCATATCTCAAAGCTATAACTTTATTGTTTACGACCCGTTTCCAAATTAGAAATTTTTGGAATATGAACTGAGCTACATACGTATATATTTCCAAGCGCAACTTTTGTATCTTCATAAAATGAGTTTTTCTCCAAAAATGGGGGAAGGAGGTTAGGTATACTAAATCTGAAGTGTCTCCCTTACTTGGATATATATATAGTAAGTTACATACCTCTAAGTGTTAAAGTGTTATCAATAACAAACAAACGAAAATAGTTATTAATAATTGAAAACAAACTCAATATGCGCGTGCAATAGGGGAACCCACATACCAAATTTTAAGACTCTAGCTCTTCTAGTTGCTGAGATCGACGCGTTCATTCATACGGACAGACAGACAGACAGACGGACAGGCGAACAAGTCTAAATCAACTCGGCTATTAATGCCGATCAAGATCATATATATACTTATGGGATCTGCCACCCCTCCTTCTGCCTGTTACAAACATTTTTACAAAACCATTATACCCCGTTTACATAATTAATTCAGGGTATACAAATATTAACTGAAATATCATTTCGACTGGGTTAGGAACTTCGTTAAAGGGTTTCGAGTTCATACTTGCTTTTTAAAGTAAATTTAATTGGCAAACATTAATAATAATAATTGTAAATAAAATATATTTAACAGAAACTATTTGTTGGTATTTATTCAAAATAGTAATAGGTTATATAACTGTTGCTTTTCCGTACTGGATCACCTGATCGTCCAATCTGAAGGCATTGGCAAAGCCATCGGAGCCACTTAGAAATTTTGCACATCTGCGCCTTATGCCGTCGTCCAATTTAGAATCATGTAATTAGCTTCATGTTTCACAACAACAACAATAATAACAGCAACAATAGCAAGGAGAACAAGTTTAACTAAGAACACGTACAGGGCCAGCAAAGTGCCTCAAAGAGCGCCATAAAAATCACAATAGGGCTGCCGAGTTACACGCGCCACAAGCTGCAAGTAGCAAGTGGCAAGTGGCAAGTAGCAACTGGCAACTGGCAAGTGGCAATAGGCAAGTTGCAAGAAGAACTCAGGAAGGAAGCAAACAAATACGAGAAAATTGGAGAATAGAGCGGGCAAAGAATAAGGAGCCGTCTGAAAATCTAAAGAAAGAAAAACAAAAAGAAAAAACAAGTGTATCGACCTCGATTGGTTTTCATTCATAACTGAAAATTGTGGCTAGTAGCTTAACGAGGCGCTCGCCACAGCCATAATTAAAATACTGTGTTGGGACTGTTGCAGGTTCTCGAGTTACAGTCCAAATTGGATACCCTTCAGACACTTGTTGCCCCGCCGAAGCAGCATCAACAGACTGCATCGAATTTCATGTAGTTTATGGCTATTTGCATTTGCGCACTTGTCAATTGCACTTCGATCATTTTCGTTGGGGCCATTCGCCAGACAAATGGGCCACGCGAAACGTGCAGCTGCATAAATAATCTAGCCAGAGCTCCCAACAAAGTTGACTTTCATTGAGAGTGGCCTACGCCTTGCCAGCCTTTGAGCTACAGATATGCGAGCGCTTGGATCTTCGACCGACTCACAGCCACATTATTTAAATTGTTAGAAGCATCATAAAAGTATTTACTGTTTACTTCGCTCATAATAGAAACATTTCAGAAAACGGTTAGCTCAGCTCCCTATATAAGCCGATCGGTCAGACATCTCGACTACCAGTCAAAGTCAAGATGCCAGCTGCAACTAAACTTATTATTCTGCTCTATATGTGCCTCTCGCTGAGCCTTCAGGCAACGCGTGCACATGCACATGCATTGGAGGTCCGCTCTGCTGAACCGGTATTATTAATATAATTCAAACTGGGATCCATTACGCAATTCAAGACATTTGCAGAAAAGCGATGTATATGACTGGCTATCAAGCATATTCGGGGACTACGACAGCGACGAGAGCGATGGGGAAGAGTATTGTATGATTAAAGCGACTTCTGATAGGGATTATTTATAGATATGGCTTATCTTTTCAGTAATTTGTCGGAACTGCACGGTCATTGTCGGTCAGGCGAATGCCGACAACTCAACAATCGCTCCACCAAATGTGGCACCCACTTCACCACCTGCCGCGAGTCCCGAAACTTCATCCACAACAAATGCGGCCATACCTACACCTGATGCTGCAGCAAGTGATGCTCCTCCTGGAACTCCCACGGATGCACCTAGTACTCCATAACATGACTCTAGGGCAATAGGTTTGTACCCGAAAAATGGTTTTATAAGGGATTTGGTATACGAAAATGTTGGAAACTTCAGTTTCAAATTTAGTTAGTCCGTAAATGTTCGACATGTGTTGTTAAAATATCCTAAATATGATTTAAATATTTCCCTCCATTTTTGATATTGTTGATTTTCATTGTTCGGTTAAGGTTTAATTTTCCTATTGAATTTTGCAACCTGTTTCTATGTATTAAATATTGAATGTTTTTATTATTTTTATTTGTAATATATTACATAAAAAATTAAGTGTAAATGTTCGATTTGTGCTGTAAAATATATTGAATATGTTTTAATTATTTCTATCCATTTTTGATATTGTTCATTTTCATTGTTCGGTTAAGGTTTAATTTTCCTATCTAATTTTGAAACCTGTTTCTAGTTATTCAATGTTGCACATTGTTATTATTGTAATTTTTATTTGTAATATATTACATCAAAAATGAAGTATAAGTCTTCGCTATGTGCTTAAAATTATCCTGAATACGTTTTAAATATTTCTCTGCATTTTTGATGTTGCTTTTCATTATTCGGTTAAGGTTTAATTTTCCTATCTAATTTTGAAACCTGTTTCTAGTTATTCAATGTTGCATATTGTAATTATTTTTATTTGTAATATATTGCATAAAAAATTAAGTGTAAATGTTAGATTTGTGCTGTAAAATATATTGAATATGTTTTAAATATTTCTCTCTAGTTTTGATATTGTTGATTTTCATTGTTCGGTTAAGGTTTAATTTTCCTATCTAATTTAGAAACCTGTTTCTAGTTATTCAATGTTGCACATTGTAATTATTGTAATTTTTGTTTGTAATATATTTAATGAAAAATGAAGTGTAAGTCTTGGCTATGTGCTTAAAAATATCCTGAATACGTTTTAAATATTTCTCTGCATTTTTATCTTGATTATCATTGATCGGTTAAGGCTTAATTTTCCTATTTGCAACCTGTTTCTAGTTATTCAATGTTGCATATTGTAATCATTAACATAAAAAATGAAGTGTTGCTCTTGTAATCATAAGAGGATAATAATCGTCCCCAGATCTGAGAGGCACAGCATCCACTTCAGCACCACATCAAGCTATTCACAATTGTTTTGACATAAGTCACAACAAATCGGCTGGCGCTCAGCAGAGACCCACACGCATTGCCGTCTGGTTCTGGTTCTGGTTCTAGGTCTGGGACTGGGACTGGGACTGGGAATGGGAATGAGACTGGTACTGGGACTGGGACTACAGACTGTGGAGTAGTGCTCCATTCAGCTTTAGACTCGGTGGTTTTCCTTTTTCCTTTTCCCTTTGTATCTGTGAATTTGTCGCCTTTGAACATTTCGCCTGGCGTTTCCACAGCGACAGCCAATGTGAGACCAACTTGACATTATGTTTGACATTTGTAATCTTGCGATCGTTAATTATTTTCGAATTGAGTTACAAAGGGGGCCCACGTACAGCCAGAGCCACACAGGAGCAAATTTTCGAATACCGAATAACGCCAAAGATCGTACTTTCGACAAATGTTCCCTTAACCGTATTTGCTTCTCGTTTTATTTTATTTTATTTTTTTTTTTTTTCTTTGTCTTGTTTCTGTTTTGTTTTGTTTGCCTCCGATCTCCGATCCGACGGTATTTGTGCGTCTCCGAGTGCCCAGGCATTTGTGGCATCCGCAGTGATAGCTGCAATTTGTTGCTCTACTCAACAACATTATCTTCGAGTGCTTGACTTTTGTGCTAAACGTTCATAAATTTGTCTCCACAAATATTCTTAGTTGTCTGCCCCAATGAATGATGCTCTACGTATTTATTTCCCTCGTCCCCTCTTCATTTTTTAGATCAATGTTTGCTGCGTCATTTTAATGGGTTTTCAAATACGCATGACATCAATTTTGGGCAATTATTGAAGATTAATGGGCGCCAAAGTTGACCATTTGAAAGTGAAGTTAATTATAATACAGAATCATGAATCCCGATCCCGATCCCGATCCCGATAAGAGTAGCACGCTTACTAGGCCGAAAAATTGGAGGACTCTGCCACACTTGAACTTGAGATTTGAAGTCAGCATTTGAATTGATAAAGTTGCAACTGCAAGAGTTAGTTACTCGCTTATCTTTCAACTTGAGCCTCCAATAATGATCTCTGGGTTACGCTCGAATTTGAATGTCGGAGTCGTGATTTATGGCCAATGGCCATCAACATCAACATCCGGTCGGCTTTAGCTTTAGAGTCATCGTCACCAGTCAAATTAGTCACGTATTTTTTCTATTAGGGCTACAATTAATATCCCCATGGTTCGTTTCATGGGTTGGGGGCTCAAGATGAGTCAAGAACTTCGATGCGAACCATTTTTGCGACGTGCCACTTGTTGCAAATAAGATTTTTATAAAAATTATTGCTTATGGCAATCTTCATACTTCCTCTTCTATAAAACTCTTTAGTATTTAGCTGTCAAATATAAGACGATCTTGTTAAAAAACAAGGCTTAGGAGCACATCCGAAGCCCCTCAAAGACAATATCTGAAAGGAATGTAAATACACGTGTATTTAGAGATTCTATTGCAATGGGCGTGCGTAAAGCAAATACGACTTGGGTCGGGGTCCACAAAGATTTAACTATGATCCGAAATGGCCCGTCGCGTCGCTCCTACCGGGCCGGCGGTGACCCTTCCGATCGTGCCACAATGACCCGTTCTAGGCTGCCGCACTGTTGCACTGCCCGTCGGCGTTGCATTATTGTTGTCTGGTGTTGGTCTTATTAAAGGTGCAAACATGCCACCGCCGTTGAGGATTCAAATTCGAGAGTCGCGTCGGTTACGATCAGAGGGCCGGTCCAATGCATGAACGGAGCAGCTCCCAGCTCAGGTGCAGCTGAAGTGTTTGCCCGCTGCCGCTGCCGCCGCCGCTGCCACTGCCACTGCCGCTGCCGTTGGGTTTATTTTGCGTGTTTGTTTGCTTTCGGAAACCTTCGAATGTAGAGAGCCCACTTTTTACGTAGACATACTCCGTAGATATTGTTTATTTAATTTTAAGTTACGCATAAAAATGGGCTTGGGCTACTTAAATGAGTACTCTGGACCATGCTTCGAGTGCTGTCTATTCTGTCTATTTAAAATAAGTTCCCGGATAGAGCTACTTTGTCTCTAATGAGCATCCGTGTCCTGCCGTTCCCATTTTTTATTTTTTTTCTACCAGTCACTCAGCTAATCAAGGTAAACAAGTCGGAACTGTGCCGAGAACCGACATCGGCGACTGCTGATCCAAGTAGCAGTCCAACTGCAGTCGCTTCTGTTAATGAAAAGCAAACACCTACAAAATGTGAAGAGCTCTGACAAACAGCTTAAAAAATCATAAACTCATTTTTTTGTTGTTTTTTTTTGTTTTTGTCTCAGGGTCAGAAACAAGATGCGCGCCCCGCCAAGCCAATATTTGCAGACGGATTGTGGTATTACGAATCGATCCGGGCCGTCCCGGATTGTCCTTCTGCGGGTGCTGCGAGTGCTGCGGGTCCTCTGGCAGAGCTGAGCTGCAGCGGAAGTCGATATCGGTAGCGGGTACAAATGGCTTACAAATGGCTCTGTTTGCATTGGAATCCTATACTTTGTCCCGTTAGCCGTTAGCCGTCAACCCTTAGGGAAGACGTCGGCTTTCCCTGGCTGCTTGCGATCCGGCCCGGCGCAGACCATAAAAAGCTCCATTTAGATTGTCTATAAAGCGAAATTATAATTCATAAATTCTGGGAAATTGCCGAATACAATGGCAGCCATTGTTCCGCCGGAGTCGACGAGTTGCGACGGCCGATAAACAAATTACAAAATACTTCAGCAAATGGAGTTGCAGTTGCAATTCCAGCGATTCGCCTTTATCTCGACTTTCTAATTCTTGGAATTAAGCAAAATCAAAAAAAAAAACAAAAAAAAACATTAAAAAAGAAGCTGGCTTTGACAAAAACCCGATCAGAGGTTCCTTTGGCAATTAATTTAAGCAAAGGCGTGCCGCACTTGTATTCTCATATAAATTATATAAAATCTCGAAAGGTTCACCAAAAACTCACCGATGCATGCGAATCCAATTACAGGAGCAATTAACAAACTTTAACTAACTATAACTAATTAAAAATAATATTTTTGTTCGGCAAAATGATTGCGGGCGATCGCTTCAAAAATACACATATGTATATTTATATATGTACTACACATGATATTAATATAAATATATAATATACCGGGACTACAATCTGTTAAGCGACTATCATATCAATGCTGAGACTTAAAGGAATGAAAATATGTTTGTCTTTATTTCCTACTTGACTGCTGATAAGCAACGATTATGCATACATATATCGTATATATATATATATATATGTATATGTATATATATATATGTATGTATATGTTCGCTTTATACCCTGGACTTTTATTGGTCTAGGCAATGAATTGAAATCTCTGTCAGTGCGAGTGTCTTTAGCGATTATTTTTTATAGTTTTCAGTAGCATAATAACACACAAACACTTTTATACTTGTGTGTGTATGTGTGTGTGTCTGTATATTTTTCATTTAAAATTATTTGCTGACAGATTTCAAATGTCAAAAGGCAATAAACTAATTTCATGCATAATTGAAATTAACAAATTCAACAGACAACTGGCCATTTGTCCAGCTGATAAGAGATTTTTGTAAATTTCTATTTTCGAGTCTATATGTGCTTAAATGCTATATATACTGCATTATTTACGAATACGGGATTAGCATTTAATCAATGACTCGCAATTCAATGACAACAATTTTCATTTCAACAAAAATATCATTTCGAGTTTCAAGAGTGGAAAGCGAAACGTCAATTAACACGTTTCCACTTCAAACGAAGCGTTTAAGATAAATTACTATTGCAATTTTATCAAATTGTAGAAAAATACTGACTAATTGTTTTCCCATAAAAAAATAAAGGTGTAAGCATTCAATCATTCAATTACAGAAATTGCATTTATTTAATGCATTGATAAACAAAATTAAATAGTAAACAAAATGGTTGCCAATTGGATTCGCGCTGCAACTCGCAAATTTTAGAAATTTAGAAAATAAAATGTTGCATGTAAATTTATTTATATTTATTATTTCATTTGATTTGATTTAGTTATTAATCTTGTTGTATTGAGGACATGGCTTGTGTTATAATTTTTTTTCAATTATTAGCACAAAAAACTGAACAGCAGCTAAGAAAGCATAGCAAATTGCATCTGCTTCTTTCCTCTTTTGCTTGCAACTGCAAGTTGCAATATGGCTGTGGCAATAAATCTTTTCTCTTGGCAAGCTCTACCCGCTTCCTTTGGCCACTGCCCGGGACTGCCATCAAATTTGATTGACAGTGCGGTGCCGCCGGCACAAGCCGAGGGGTGCACTGTGGTCCCATATACCCTGTATTTGTTCACTTATGTGGCAGACTATGATAGAATAGTGAAATCATCTTCAACTGAGTATGTGAATTGAAATGAAAATTTGTCAAAAATGGTTACGATATTATATTTCAAAGATATAGATATTTATTTTTTATATAAATTAATTGTTGCTAGTAAAAATAATTATTACAATTTCATCATCATTTATTAAAAATTTGAGCTTGTATTTTCCATATGTTTTGTGGTATTTCGCTAACTTGCTCTAAATCAGTTAATAAAATAAAAATATTAATGCATAGTTAGAGCTATTAACATATTGTTAAGACCGTATGCGATCCACGCCTAAGCAGAGTGTGAAAAACATCTTTTGCAGCTGTATAAGATATCTGATAGTTGGGCAAGCCTGGCGGTAATTTCTTTATATTTTTTGCATTAAAAGTGAAAAACGTTGATTTGAATTTGCATTGCAGAAAAAATTAATTTAACAACTCAGTTGAATTCTGTTGAGGCTCGGCGGTTTTATTTTATTTGCTTGCATTGCGTATACGCAGTGTTAACCCCCATACATTTTACTTTATTTTAAAAATAATCTTTTCATTTGTTCGGTGACCATTAAAACTCACGTTTTACATGATTTCATGCCAATATACATACTAAGTGCTATATAAGAGCTTGTCGACAACTTTGCATTCGGAGCGTTTCACAATTTGCCGCACAATCGCATTTATTTATCAGTCGATTTTACAAGCAAGCGCCCACAAGAAGAATATCAAGAAGAAGAAGAAGGAAGCGTCTGCCACGAAGTCCGTCGGTCCGAATGTCTCTTTGAACTGTGGCAATGTTATTCCCATTTAATCAGTAAGAGTTCAATTTTCAAGCCTTATCATGCAGAAGAGTGCGGATTGTCATTTGTTTACTTAACATTCTCCGATCTTTAATTTTGTTTATTTGTGATGCACTCCAGCTATTTTTAATGGGCTTTCACTTACATAATAGGAAATACACCTGGGATCCAAGCAATTATCGTTATATTATCCATTTTTCTGAACTTTAACTAAACATTTGTAATAATTCATTAATTATTATATTTAACAAGCTCTCTTTTAAACATTTTAATAGGGATGTTTATTTTTGTATTTACAATAATAATGTCCGAGGTTTGGTTTAAGCCAATATACTGTTAATATATTGACAGTTAATATTTTTATACAAATTTTCAAGTAATAATTTAATTCAATAATTACAATTACACCATTCTTTTAAATATGTTGATAAGTATATATACACACATGTGGAAAAATATCCAATAACTATGCTACAAAAGTAATGTGAAAATTTGTGGGAGGGAATATCGACCATGCCCACTACATAAAATCAACAAAATATAATGAAATATTCGATCAGATTTTAAAAATTTTCGGTTTTTAGAGTAATTCTGTTTAACACACCGATTATTCTATTCAAATGATTTTTGAGTATTTTGTGAACTATGCCAAAAAAATACTTTACTTTTTAAGATTTTTTTAAAGATAATTTTGGAATACAAGTAATTATGTTTCAAAAACAAATATAAAATTTTTGGGTTACTATTCTACTATTCTGTTCATATGTTTATGTATTTTTATTTACAATAATAATTACGAAATTTCCGAGGCTTATTTTGAAACCAATCTGCTGTCAAAAAACTGACTATTAATATTTTTAAAAGTAATTTCCACTATACCACATAAAACAAGTCACGCAATCCTAAACAGCAGAAGGAAAGAAAATACTAACATGTTATCCAGGGCTTGAATAAATAATTGATTGTAACTAAGTTACATAATATTGACATTGCTGCATATAAATCTCGTAGAGCATTTCTTTAAATAATAAATTAAGCTCATTACTTTGTGTGGGCTCCGTCTTGGAGCACATGCGCCACAACCTCAGCCTGACCCTCGTCCTCGTCCTCGCCCTCCGCGTGGGGATATCAAAAGTACATAAAACTAAATAGATTCCTTCAGCGTCAACAACTTTGTCTGTCAACAGAAATGAATGGCTCCATAAATCACGGCAGCCACCGCAAACTGGCATCGCACTAGATCCCGGGGCCCAGAGCTGCACTAGGAAAAATATGACAGCGTCTGCTGGGAGCCCCGAACCCCGAGATCTTTCTACCCGCACCCGTACCCGTTGCCGTTCCCGTTCCCGTTGCCAGCGCATGTAAAAGGGGGTGCGCCCAAGACATGCTGCGCTGCCTTCAATTACGCGTACCAAGAATGTGGACAATGCGATCGCGCATTGCCCAAATGCCCAAGAGGCACAGATCCAACCAATCACTGCCAATGTACTAGAACAAGGCTTCTGAGCTGCATGCGAGGAGGCGCGGCTCGCCGCTGACAGGCATAAATTTTGGTTGGCCGTCACACTTTGATCTCTGGAGTTGCAGTTCCGGTCGGAGGTCGTAGTTCGTAGATCGTAGTTCGTAGGTTCGTAGTTCGTAGGTCGTAGATCGTCGGCCCGCTCCCCTTCGGGAATAGCGAACTCATCAAGGGGTTAGTCTAAGACTTAGTCAAGTTCGAGCAGCCATCCAGATGTTTGGCTCGGCTTGAGCATTATCCGCGTATTGATGAGCTCCCATTAATTACGGCCCATGGGACACCAACACGTGCCCCTCTCATGGCAGATGCAGCGATTAGAAAATCATTAAATTGTTAATGAGCATCGCTTTGGCAGCCAAGCGGACATGTGGAACTTGCGCTCGTCAAGTGTCAGCACATCCTTTGGGAGCGGCTCCAAGTGGGCGGCACAATGAAGCGGCTAGCGACATAATGAAGTAAACGCACCAGCTAGCAGTCGCTTTATTTAATTAAAGTCTACTCTGCGGGCCACCGACGCCATATAATCAACTCAGTCAAGCATTGACCAAAACTTGAACGCAATCAGGAATATCAGACCGAACCAGGAGTTGCTCGATGCCCTGACCGTACAGCTCCTCATTTATACACATATATATGCATATAAGCATGCAAGTGTGTGTGTGTGCATATACACTTCCATTAAGACGTGTACACATTGACGCGACTTTTTTCCCTCTCAAGTGTTTGCCTGCATTTGTGACCGTCTTGGTCGCCGTCGTCTTCAACGCCGTTGCTGCTGCTGCTGCTGCTGCTGCTGCCTTTTGTTTTACAGCCCATTTCTGTGATTTTAGCATCTCGCCAATGCGCCCGGTGGCAGCCTCTGGCGGGCTTTTATGTTTGGCTACCGAAGTAGATGGCTACCGGTAGCCGTTAGTCACGCATTTCTGCATCTACACAGCCATTGGCATGACACTCGCTCCGCCGACCCCAGCGGCTCCACTTCCCTGTCTGCATCAGCGTCTGGCCGATCTGAGCAAACAATGCTGCGTACAAACAGAATGTCAAAACATCCAAAACCAAGTCATTAATGGACCGAAGTGGAAGATCTCCAGCGCAAGGGGCAACCGAATAGCGGCTACATATTAGTTAGTCAGATTCTAACTAAAATTTTACAGCTGATATTTCTAATCTAATATTATTTTCCTTCTACACAAGTGTCAAAATATTTCATTTTCAAGATGTTTTTTTGGATATCTATCTATGAAACGTGGTCCCAAAATTGTATACATATTATTTAATATATTTTATTAAATTGCAAAAGTATAGAGTATCTTACAACTAATTATCAAGAATAAATTTTCTTTAAAATAATGCAAATTATATAACAAATTGTATAATAAAAGTCAAGCATTTGAATTAACGTTTGCAAAATATGGAAATTGGGTTTATTTTAAAGATTGCGCAGATGCTTAATTGTGGATCGATTTGTCAATAAATCCGACAGGCAAAACAAATCTCTGCATCTCTTTTTGGCCAGCTAAGATAATGTAGTTTTTTTTTACCTATCGTTTTTTGGGCCAAAGCAAATGGACAAACAGAGACACGGACACTTGGCGGCAAAAGTGAAGACGGGTACGACAAATACCGTGTGGCACAGACCACAAACATTACAACGATCATTAGTTAAATTAGAGGCAATGGCAGCGTCGCCAGCACCGGCATTTTCTACTTGGTCTCCAGCTTTGGCATCGTCCATCTTCAGCGAAAGCAAACAATTGAAACGGCTACCGGGAGGCTGTCGATCATGCGCAGACGGCGGCAAGCGGCTGAGGTTGAGGAGGAGATGGAGATGGAGACGGAGATGGAGATAGAGAAGGAGACGTAGACGTAGACGGGGGCAGCGACTGCGGCAACGTCGCTGCTCATCTTTGAAACGAAAATCAAAAACAAACACGGCTACACCGAAAAGTATCTTGGTCTTGTACTTGACGGTAGCTGCGGCAGCTCTTTGTTTGCATTGGCCATTGCGACAACGACAACGAGTCAGGTGTTCACTTGGCGACTGGGTTAGCAGGATGTTGCATGCGCCGAACCACTTTAGCCGTGTACTCCTTTGATATGGCCACGCAATTCCCCACCTTAAGTGCATAGGTGTTGCAGCCGCCGGTTGGATTACCAGCCTAATCAATTTTGCCAGCTCAGCTGATCGGAGTAATATAGCAATATATAATGCCACATATTGTAACAGCCATGGCAATTTACGGCTTAATTTATTTAAGGACTTAATTTATTAACATACCTGGATCCATTTCCAGATTAAAGAACTCCACAATTGTATCTGCTTATAGCTATTCCTGCCGCTCTCGCTTTACCCAAAATCCAATTTGAATGCTCGCTTGTGAATATATATATATATATAAATATATATATATTTTTTTTATTTAATTATAATCGAGTTGTAGGGTGTTTGGGTTAACCGCTTTATAATTGCACTTGGCCGTATTGTTAGTTTCAATTAGGGCATGAAATTTGCACAAATTATCGGCGCTTGTTGCCGGCGCGACGCCAGTTGGATTGCCTGATTGGATTTCGCTTGGGATGGGGTTTCGCTTCGTTTTCGAGTAGTTTTTTTTTTCTTTTTGGCTGAGAAACTGAATACCTGACTGCACAGGTGAGTTATTGAACCACAACTGAAATCTCATTAGCACATTTTCGCAGCCGATCTTTGACTTTTGTTCAAAAATTATCACACACTTTTCACACCCGACTTCTGCGTGGGGTATTTTTTGGTCACTTTACGAATTTACTTTTCTCATTTAATGCAATATTATAATAAGCATAGTTGCTGGCCAGGTGCTTGCCGTCAATTACTTATGCTTGTTTGTTTCAATCGCAATCGATTTGGAACACACATCGAACACAGAGATCGCACAATTCTTGTCACTTGCAGTTCCGCATTTAAATCCAATTGCCCGTTGCTTTCATCTAATGACTCGTGATCCGTGTTCCGTGATCCGTGATCCGTGATCCGTTTGGGAGCTTCGCGCAGTCACAGCTCCAACTTGTTGTTGTTCGTCACCCGTGTCTACTGCGACTAACGGTCGCTCACGTTCATCAATCCGCAGCCACATTCGAAAAGAATCAGCAGCCAAAGCTGCCAACGAATACGACAGCGACGCAGCAGCCCAAGATCTCATTCTCTCTCCTTCTTTCATGCTCTCGCTCTCCCTGGCTGCCTGAACGATTGTATGTGTGCGCCTGCTCATGTGTTTCCTCTTCACACTCGCATTCACATTCACATTCACATTCACACACACATACACTTTGCACACACTCTCACTGAGGGCGGCGATCGCTGTGTATTTGTTGCTTTTAATGGCGCTGCTGCTGCTGCTGTGTTGGTGTTCGTTTTAGTTTGCTGGCAAAATAAAAAAATGAAGAATGTCTGCCAGCGCACAGGAGCGCACTTAAAAAAAAAGCGACTGCTAATAGAAAGTACAAAATTAAAAACAATAATACTTAGCAAGAAATTAAATTACTCTTAATATTTTATTTAAATTAAATATATTTAAATACATTAGTTATATGTATTAAGAAATAGTAGAAGAGTAGAATAAGAGCCCGCAATGCGCCTCTGTGCTTTGGCAGCAATACATGTAAACACTTATTTGTGTGTTCATGTGTGCGTGTGTATGTATCTTGTAGTTGCGCGCTCGTATCTCAGCTGCGCACGAGTAGTCTGCTCTTGTGACTCTGACTAACCATACGCAACCGGGCGGAGTTAATTTTTGAATGCTTGAATGGCCAATCTGAAGCAAGTAAGCGTATCCGTAGCGTTCCGCCGTGTGCCCGAGCGATGTCATGACTTTTTAGCATCACACACATACTGAGGCTGCTGAGACTGCTCAGACTGCTCAGACTGCTCAGACTGGGAGGCGGGGCCGAGGCAGACCGCCTAGTTCGACAGCGCCTCAGCCTTTTAGCTAGCAGATGATCGCGTGCATCTATTTTTGCTTCATTAACAAAATCGTATCATTAGAGCGATCGTTGTTGCTAATAAACCGACGCAGGGCCCGGGTATCCCTTTTCGTACTACCCATGCAGAAGGGGCCCATTGGTCTCTCCACCTTGTCTCTGGCCCGGCTGAGATGCTGCATTTCGATTCTTGCCGAGGCGTTCCGTTTCGCATGGTTAGACTTAATTATAAGAAATGTTGTCTTCATATCATTGTCACTAATATTTTATTTCGTCATTTAATGGTTGCTGCCAATTTTTGTAGTCATTCGCTCATTAGAATGACACTCGTCCTACGTCGATCCATTACATCAACGTCCACATGCTTCTCTCTCTGCCACTGTATGAGTGAGCGAGCTTCCACGTCGTGTTTGTGTGCACTGCACTCACACACTCTCACTAACCAGTTGGACACGCCTCCTTGCATTCGGTTTGCCCTACCTGCGCGTACCTTTTGTTGCGAATTCATCTCTCAGCTCTCTTTCTCTGTGTGTCTCTCTTTCTCTCTCGCTCACTCTCACTCTCTCTCTCCGATTAGTTCTGATGATCGCCATTGTGATTGCATTATTTCGTGTACGCTTTTGCTCAGCTTTTTACAAAATAATTGCAAATAATATTGTCCTATTCTATAAATAAGCAACTATTATTGGCCTGAAATTCAATTTTTAACATATTTGTTTGAATCGATCAAGTTCAATTTTATCTATATCTATATCTTTGTCTATATCTATATCTATATCTACATCTATATCTATATCTATATCTATATCTATATCTATATCTATATCTATATCTATATCTATATCTATATCTATATCTATATCTATATCTATATCTATATCTATATCTATATCTATATCTATATCTATATCTATATCTATATCTATATCTATATCTATATCTATATCTATATCTATATCTATATCTATATCTATATCTATATCTATATCTATATCTATATCTATATCTATATCTATATCTATATCTATATCTATATCTATATCTATATCTATATCTATATCTATATCTATATCTATATCTATATCTATATCTATATCTATATCTATATCTATATCTATATCTATATCTATATCTATATCTATATCTATATCTATCTATCTTCTGGTAAATGTGTCTATATATTTTGTATTTTTATATATAATCTAAGTTCGGATTAGAAATATATTTTGATTTGATAAAGTTTTTAGTAATAGTCATTATTCTACAAATATGTTGCTTATTGTAACTTGTTTTATCCACATATCCTTATATCACATTATTGTGACCAGATTAAGATTCTATATCCGAAACATATGTTTAAGTCTGGTTTTTTCCGGTGATTTACCAATTTGATGTCGTCATGATTTAAAAGTAAATGGTCATACCTTTTATTTTGTTCACATGTGCATAGGTATATGTTACTATTAATATAGATGTTAGCTCTTTAATTCTAAAGGAAACCTATAATATCTTTTGTTCATTTTTGATGACTTCTCTGACTGAGCTGCAAATGAAACACATTAATTTTAAAAGGCTTCTTCCAGAGTTCTCATAAATAAAGAAATATTACATTAGATGATAATCTGATGATGTACAAAATGTTGTTAATTGCGTATTCTGTAGTTGCAACTGTCGATAATTTTGAACTCAGTACTTGCAAATTTATGTTTGTTTTTCCTTTTGGAAAACAAAAATTTTGAAAATTTTGAAAATTTTAAAAAAGACTAAAAAATGTTGCAACTTACGAACTGTAGGATCGATCTACAGTTTTAAATGAACAATACTGTTGTACTGATTGGGATTCTATTATTGAAGATTAGATAGAATTAATGTGGTAGTCAATAAGAAAAAAAACTGCATCGAGGGAAGCTATAGCAACAATTTTGACTCTATATTAAAGGAATCTCAAAATTATTATAAATTATAAACAAAAGAATGTATATCTTTATATTTTAAGTTGTATTAAATCTTGGATTCGATACTTTTACAACCTTAGAAATTGAAAGAAAAACAGCAAGAATCTGATCAAATTTGAATAATGTATCGTTATGCAATTTACATAAAGTCTCTCTATCACAAAAAAATATTATTTTTAATTGAAAAATCCCCTCTATATTAATGTTTTATTTTATTTATAATTTTTTTTTTTTCTTTTACTTGGTTGTCTAAATGTTGTACGTAATCCGTTCTTTTTCGACTTTGGTTACAGACACATAAACCGAAAATAAAAGTTTGTTATAGTAATTAGCCATATGCGAAAATGAAAAGCTCCATTCCGTGAAGATGAGCCCCAACGGAGACGAAGGCAACATTATCTGCGTTTAACAAATTGGGCGACTTGCTTTGAAGTTGCCGCCAACAGCGACAAATGACAAGCATAACAAATTAATATTATCTTTCTTATTTCTGTCTTATAACATCCAACAAAAATAACAACAGCAGCAGCAGCAGCAGCAGCAGCAGCAGCAGCAGCATCGCGATGCCGAACAAAATATGCGCGACACTTGAGAAAACAAAATACGAATCCGTAACAGAGGAGTCCGCCGGAGCGGGAGTGGGAGCAGGAACGGGAGCGGGAGAGACACAGACTTCAAGTGTCGCAAAGTGGGCAAAATGTGCTATAAAGTTGACACATTCGGAGCATCATCTAAGTCGGCGTCCCAGCTTACATAACAGCACGCAAAGGGTGTAAACGCTGGACGGAAGCGTCGAATTGTCTACGCCGGCTCCGAGCAGGCACTTAAGGTGGGACGAAGTGCCTGGGACGGAGTGAACTAGGCGGTGATGAATATGTTGTACATCGGCCGGCAGGCACTTGAGTGTTGCGTCCTTGCCGTGGACATTAAATGGCTCAGCGCAATTGCAGTTAACGATGAATTATCGGAATAAACCTGAAGCGGCTCACTTGAGAGGCAACGCACCGCGACTGACACCTGATCCGGGAGGTTCGCACCCGCGCACGGCTAACGACCCAATGAAGTTGTTTGTAATATTGCGCGGTAGGTTTGTTAGACAAGTCATCGGGTGTGTGAATGGCTCGGACACATGTTTCTACTTCTCGTCGGTTTCAATTTCACAGGCCAAACATCTTGCTCGCCCATTTCGAGCGTCGGGAAATGGGAAGCGCATCTTTCACGCCGATTTGATTTTGTTGTTGCCGTCTTATTCGGGGCTGTTTCCATTCTTGTTCCCATTGTCTGATTGTCTGATTGTCTGGGGGCGTTATGGCTTATAAATTTTAAGAATGCATTTCGGTATTTTTAAGAGTTTACTTTTCCGGCAAGCATGCAGTCTGTTTTTGTTTGTTTATCAAAACACAATCCCCAGATTCAATCATGTATAAGTTCTATATAAAAATAGTGTAGATTTGCGTGGATCCTAAAAAGTTAATTAACGATAAAAGTGTGCAAGTAAATATGGATCCACAAATGGGAATAATGAATATTTTATAGTTGTTTTTATATAATTTAGCATCGGCACAATTCGTACTTTTTCGATCTTCCACTTTTCAGGGTTCGAACAGATACTTAAACAACATTTATGCTTAATCGTAATGTATATTGAATCACTTAAACACGCATTAATAATGCGAGAGTATTTGAGTATTTGAGCATTTGATGCTTTTCGTAAATTATATTGTTGGTGTTAATTAAAAACCTTCTTCGACGGTTTGCTCAGGCCAGTTAGAGATGAGTCGGAAGCCACAAAGTCGCCGACTGATCGATCGGCCGGCCAATGTCGGTGGCAGCTGGGAAGGGTCGCCCTCTACTGGCGACCTGTGCCAGGGGCACGGCTTTGTGGTTTCAAACAATAATTAAAAGCAAATAAACAAGATTTGTACAACGACTAATTGAAGCTCAAATAAATCAAAATTTAACTAAAAGCGTCGTTCAAGACCACCCAGAACGAAGCTGCTCGAACGGTGGCAAAAAGTTGAGTTGTAATCGAAGTGTTAATAGGCCAAACTGGTTTCGTTTTGGACATGTTAGACGTGTGGGACGTGCCTGGATAGATCGATCGATGAACAAAAATTGCTGGAAGGCCTTCTGCCTGCCGAGACGCCAACAATCTGACAAAAGACGAAACGCTGACGTTGCTCACTCAACGGCAGTTCATCTGAGAGTTTGTCAAGATTTGCCGCACCGAACTCGGAGACAGAAGCAACAGCAGCAGCCACAGCAGCAACAGCAGCAGAAGTAGCAGCAGCGAGTTCGCTTCACGGCGGTTGCACTTGAATGCTTCAACGACATTCTGATTTGTGGTTGCGGCTGCTGCGGCGGCGGTGGCGGCGGCTGTAGAGCATTGGCACAGCCAAAGGCCTGCATCTGAGCGTGCGCCGTTTGTCCGGCAATATTTCACGTGAAAACAAAACTACAAAACTACAAACTTATCTATACCGCAGTGAAAACAAACAAATGCCAAACGATTCTGAAAAGGTGAAAGTTTTAATGCCGTGCACAAGCAGTTGGGCTCCACATATTAGGATCGGGATCTTTGTATTGGGGTCGCAATGGCGCTCTCTCTCTGACTCTGTCTCCCTCTCGCACCCTTCAAATAAGCGCGCCACAGTAAATTTCAATATGGCGTCGCCGTCGTTTCCGCATGGCGATGCTCCGATGCTCTCATGCTGATGCTCTGATGCTGATGCTGATGCTGATGCTGCCGTTGATAGACGCGCTTTAAATGCATAAAATTGCTGACTATAAATAAAATTTAATGAAACACATTTTTCGATTCTTGATTCTGAACGCTACTTCCCGCCCTTTTCGTATCTCCATAGTCATATTGTTTTTGGCAAAGGATTCAAGCAAATCATTTAGCTTTGCTTTGCTTTGCTTTGCATCTTCTATGCATTTTGAGTTATTATTGTAATTTGGCTGCGGGCAGCCGTGTGGAACGGCTGCCATTCGCAGTTACCCGGAGTTCTGATGCCGATGATATTCCTGTAGTTGGAATTTTGTCATATATCGTACACATTTTTCACAGTCTAAGTAATATAATAAGTGTGCGACAAGTGCACATTATGTCCTATCCATGACTTTTCTATTTCATTAATTAAGCAACGATAGACTCAATATCTATGAGAGCAGAAATGCTTCAACAATGTGCTCCAGAAGAAATGTTTGCTTCAATTTCAACCCAGTACTAACCACCTACACACATCCGCCCAAATATGTTAACGGTAAACTCGCGTTCGTTTTTATGCGCTTCGCGTGCACATCTCAAAATTTAAATGTGCCGTAACGGCAAATGAAATAGCAAAATAGTTGTTCTTCGACTTATTTCTCCCCGCCCCCAAACACACACACAAACACTCACACACTCACTCACACAACCAATTGCGAACGAACAGAAATTATGCCAGTATGTGTAAATTGCACAGAAAACTCTTAAAATAGCTATATTTCTGTTTCCCTTTTTTATTTTAAATGCTTTAGTTTTATTTAAGTGTTTATGGAGAAATAACTAATGAAAACGCCTTAAATTGCACATTTCGCTGCACTTCTGTAAGCATTTTCTTCCTTTTTTCAGTTATTAATAAATACACAGCGTGCATGTTGTTGCTTGTCGTTGGGTTGTGTGTGTGTGTGTGTGTGTGTGTGCCCGGCAATGTGTGTTAAAGCGCAGCATGATTCGCTCGATTTAAAATACATTTCCATGCCAAAGGCTACGCGCCGAGTTGCCGCCCTTTGATTTATAAATCGGACTCCTCGCCACATCCAAGCCGACACATCGACACAGCGGCGGCAAATTTCGTTTTGTCGCACTGTTTGTTTATTTAATGTCAATGCAATTAAATTGTTTTGGCTACTGTGAACCAAACGAACGAAATATAAGTCGGAATATTCAGCAAACTTTTAATGCAAGATAACCATATGGTAAAAGAGCCACTCATATATAAGATTCGGCTCCCCTAACTGACTCAAATGATTAAAACAGAAACTTCTTGTTATCTTATTACTTTACAGCTAAGTTCCTTTATTTCCAGGCTCGAAATGCTTTTGCGAATGTTCAGATACACTTTAAGCTTAAACTTCTAACACAAGCAACAATATGGGAGGTTGTACACAAGGTCTCAGCTCTGCAATATATTAGAAATTGATTAGGTGACACAAAGAATACAATATACAGTACTTACACTATCATAACACAGAAATAAAAGGAAACTACGCTGCAACAAACGTGCCGGAGATGGGATTACGGATTTGCTGTTTAATGGCTTAGTTTAAGGGTTTGACTATACTGCTTTCGCCTTAATCCTGCTTCTGTGGCACACTCAGTTCCCAGAAGAGCTTGCCCATACCACCAATGCCAACTAGAGCAAGTGCCACAGTTACGCGGTATAGCACATTATCGACTGCAGAGCCCTTGAGGAAAACGGGCTTTCCGTCTTTCTTCTGGAAATGCTCCTGAACCTTGCGGATTTCAAAGTATCCCTTCTCAATCTGATCCTTGCTGGTCGCAGTTGCACGACGGGATGTGGTGGTGGCGAAGCTGCGCACAACGGCCTATCATAACAAAATGTGCGGTTAGTTTGGGTGCTCCAGCAATCTTACGTAATTCAGTTATAAAATATCACATTCTTTCAAAAGAATGAATTCAATGGAATGTTCACAGTCAACACATTATAATGGGTACTCATATATACTCACTCTGGACAAATTCAACATCTTGTTGGAGGTTTTTATTTTTGTAGCCGAAATAGATGTGTTCAAAAGAAAAATTCACAGGCTTCAGATTATGACAGCTGTTTGACGTCTTTGGAGAAGAAGGCGTTGCCACATAATTTAAAAATGCCATTCTCATAAATTTGTCATTCGCATTTAACTACGTGCAATTGGGCGCTATTCACCAGAAATTATATTGAAATATTCCTCTTGCTACAACTGTTTAATGTAAACAATTTAATTTGTATTTTAAGACAAAAACGACTAAAAGACGCCATGGGTTTCTTAACAGTATTAAAAAAAATGCGGCAAAAGGAAAAGGAAATGCGTATTCTTCTGCTGTAGGTGTATGTATTTTGATGTTGTTAAGAATTGTGATTCATATTTGTATCCTTCTGCAGAGGACTGGACAACGCAGGAAAGACAACCATTCTGAAACGTTTTAATGGCGAGCCCATTGACTCAATCTCACCAACCCTGGGCTTTAATATTAAGACACTAGAACACAATGGATACACCCTAAATATGTGGGATGTGGGCGGGCAGAAATCTTTGCGATCATATTGGCGTAACTACTTTGAGTGCACAGATGGTCTTGTCTGGGTCGTGGACAGCGCAGATCGTATGCGCATGGAGTCATGTAAACAGGAGATGCAAGTGCTACTGCAGGAAGAGCGCTTAGCTGGAGCAACGTTACTTGTACTATGCAATAAACAGGACTTACCAGGCGCACTAAATTCAAATGAAATCAAGGAGGTATTGTCATTTGGCCATTAGTTTATTGATTAAATTTATTCACAATATGTGATTTACAGATACTAAATTTGGATGACATCACTACACATCACTGGTTGGTAGTTGGTGTCAGTGCAGTAACTGGAGAAAAGCTGTTAAGTTCCATGGATTGGTTAATTGATGACATTGCTAAACGAATATTTACATTGGATTAAAGCATATGGAAACTATTGAAACTATTTCTCAAGCAAATACATTTTGTATAGTTTTTCATCCTTATCATTCGAAAAGTATGGCTTAAAATTAACTTTGTGAATTGTGGAAAATCCTTCGTCCAATGTTGGCTCTTGATACTTCTTCTTCATCATATTGAATACCATATCATTAATTGAAGAGTGTCCAGTGTTCAGAAGTTCGCGGTAGGCAATATTGTGTTTCGCCTGGGCTGCTGGTACATTCATGACAAAGCAACGACATGGGATATTCTTTTCCACAGCAAGAGTAATAAACTTTTTACGTGATGCCACATCCACGTTGGTGTTATCAACTACACATGATTTTCCAGCGATCAGTGCTCGCTGACATGCATTGAGACACGCTTGTGTGCTACCCAAAGTATCTGCATTTGCGATTTTATAGCCCTTGCTACCGAGGACTTTGGCACAAAAATGACTCTTACCAGAACCCGGAAGACCAACTACAACTATCATCTCACATTGGTTTGTGTCAAACTGAAAATCGTCCGGTTCAAATTGCGTTAGTTGATCATGCACACTGCTAGGCTCAAAATCTGGACTGTTCCAAGCCTCAAGTCTTCTTCCCAGAAAATGAGCCTCTGGCGTGTAGAAAGAGATCCCAACATTGGCTGCAAATAGACGATCTGCCAAAGAATGATCCTTGCGTTGTTTGGTTACACCCTTTCCTGTCTCTGGTCTGCCAGCTGCATCGCCAACGAAAAAGGAACGTTCCAGATTGACACTGACATTGTCATTCATTTCACTCTGCAGTTTCTCCCACATGCCTGGCAACGGTTTACGAAAATAACCATTGCCAATTGCGATAAATACCTGCACGGGAACACCCAATTTTTTGACTATGTTCTTGATTTTAATCTTAAAGTCGTCGAGCTTGATTTTACCACGGGCTATGCCGCCCTGATTGGTAAAAAAGCAAACTTTGAAGCCATCTTTGTGCAACCGGTGCAGCTTTTCGGGCACCTCCGGATAGATGATCTGCCAATCGTCGGTATTCTTCGGAAATACATTTCCGGATTTTGTCTTAATAATGGTGCCGTCCATATCATAGGCAGCAATTTTGGTAGACGAAACCAAACCGGCACTACTGTAAATTACCAATTTACCATTCTCGAACGAGTCCCATTTTTCTGCCTCAGCAACGTCCATTGAAGTAGATTCTTCCTCGGCGTTAGCTTCTTTTCGGTTGCTTTGATTCTCTGGTGCAGGATTAAAAACCACCTCGTATGGATGACGACCGTATACGACTTCCAGTAGATCGCCGTGCTGAAGCTCGCATTCCGTGTGCTGCATGGCCATAACACCATTGATCCCACAAGGATTAAGACCCAGTACCTTTAACTGAATGCTTCCAAGATTTAAATTAACTGTTAATTGAAGTTGCTCCTTGGAACAGCGCAAGTCTCGAATTCCAGTTTCCTTGCTCCGACCAACAACATTTTTACCGCTCGCCAATTGAATGGCACAGTGCTCGGCCTCCATCGGCTTCAGTGTACAGATTCTCCCAGCCGCATCTATGCTAGCCTTCCCAATGGACCGATTTATATATTTGGCCAATGACATAGTTAAAATGTGTATATAAAACGGATCAAAGTAAATTCGAAACACTTCACAAGAACATGTTTACAAATAGCCGATAGTAAATGAAGTCGATTTTCGATATATTCATTTTGAACTACTTTATTTACCGATTAATTAAACCGGTATCGATATTTTGGCGCAATATGCTTAAATCTTCTAATATACTGATACAAATGCATAAATTATTCACATTAAAAATCTAACAGGTGTTTGATAACCTTGTCAGTAAAATTGAAGAAATATTTTTTTTTTCATTTCATTAGTGTCAAAATTACATTTAAGATCATATTTCACCATTTTTGACAATTTAAGACATGAACGTCATTAAATCAGATTTTTGAGTGAACAATAGAAATAGTAGGCATGTATTTTAACAGAATTAACGTACATATGCAAAGCAGTTTTTAACCTTATTAGACTATGTGAGCTATCGGACTCATTCTAAAATTTCGACTTTGATTTATAAGAAATAAAATTGCTTTTACAAATTTTATTTCATCATGCAGAAGAATTTTATTTCTAAATTTCGTGTAAGTAAGAACGATATTTGAATACGTGCTCATCGACTAACAAATGGTATTCAGCCTCTTTTGCGCGAAGTCAATGGGTCCTACTCTATGGCACCCATGCTTGTCTTGAGTCGTTCAATTCAGCCATCGCCTAAGATGGATTCGTGCGGAGGTGGTCCTGGTAAACTACCCCCCAAGATGGCCAAGTTACAAAAGAAGTTTCAGGAAAACGATGGTAAACCTGTGTTTCTTAAGGGTGGAGTCATGGACAATATTCTATACAGACTCACTCTTGTGCTTTGCCTCGTAGGCATTGTTGGCGATGTATTTCTTTGGTTCGGTTATATATTGGCCTGATCAAAGATATTGTTAAATGCATTGGTCATACACACGTACTACAGAACACTTTTACACACTAGGACACATGTAATTAGTAAAAGTTGGTGAAGCTCAACATGGGGTAATGTTACTGTTAAAACATTTTAAGTGTTACGCATATTTTCAGGACGTTCATGTCGTAATCTTTTTCACAATTCACATTAAGACAGCAGCATTTCATTCAACAATAAAAAATTACATTCGCATCAACTTCGATTCTTTGAAAATTTATTACAGACAAACATATAAAATATAATTTATTAAGCATACTTAAAGTTAACACGGGTTTATGTCATTTTGGTTTTAGTGCCTTCTTCGTCTATTTTGTCTATAACCTGCTTTAAACATTCCTTTGTTGATGTCTTGTCTAGGTCGCAAATGCGTGTCAAATCCATGTTAGCGATCTGTTCAATCATCTCCTTGATTCTTTCTTGCTTAATGATCGACTTAACGGATTGACGCATTTCTTTGCGGGCCACTGGCGACTTATGCATTTCCGCGGAATCGTTTTCGATATGTCGGCCCTTGGATCTGTAGTGCTGTTCAATTATTTTTCGCAATTTAAGTTTAGTGGCTGCACGCGATTTACGTGTCGTATGTTCTAGTGCAAGATTACGCAATTCCTGGAAGTTTATTTCTTTCGTTATTTCAACTCCATCCGCAATAAATTCCAGCGATGTTTCCTCCACAGTATTTACTATGCCATCGTCATCATCAACCTCCACTTCTACATCATTCTCTTGCCCAGAAAACTTAATTGGCTCTTCGGCTTCTAAAACTAATTTGGTCTCTTTTTCCAAGATCTCTAAAGATCTATCGGGAATTTCTATGAATTTATCTGCTTTAATCTTTTCTTTCTTTCTTTTATTTTTTGTATTTTCTTTTTGAAGTCTATCCATTGGAACCTCTTCACGCGGTAAAACTTTTTCATCTTTTAATCGTTTTTTAAGAATGCCTATGCACGGCTTTGTCTTGATTCGCACTGGAAGGATGGAGTTGTACTGAATGCCGATGCTATTAAAACAATCTATAAATTCTAAAATATCAAAATCCTCCTGTAGGTTTGCCCATAACTCCGTGTTGTGCTTATTTTTTGCTTCTACCAACAAGTGACTGTAGCTGGCAATTTCTGCTTGCGTATAGTTCATTGCTTCGTCCTTGCTATAAAGCCAATTGCTGTTTATTTCCATGAAACGCGATACACCGCTCTGCGCAGCCAAGTTTGCAATGTGAACCGAAACATTTTGGTTGGCCATCTCCAGACGATGGAGTCGAGAAAGTGCTGCCCCACCTGGATAATTAGTTCCCGAAACAACAAGCAGGAAGACGGTTATCAGCACATTGAAAAGCAGATGTGAGGCTGCAATAAGCGCCAAAAAACTATGCCACGCCGATTTGGCGCTGTTCATCCATCTGAGAAAACAAAATAAATTAAAATAGAGAATGAGCATTATAATTTGTTAGCTTACATGCGTTGACAGCCGCACGCTGCTGCAATATTAAGAACAGGAAATACGTATATTATAAATCGCAGCTCTTTGTGTGGCAGTATTGAATACAGCAGCACAAACGTCAACGCCGAAATAGCCAATGGCCTTAAACGCCGTTCGAAGTAAATGCCAATCGGCACAAAAAGCAATGAAGCGCCCAAGGCACGCGGCAAAGCTGAGTAAAAATACCATAGAAATGGTGATGTACCCCAGTTGGAACTCTTGTTGAGTATGGTATTGTACCACAGCACTTCGCCTTCAGGCCACAGTATGCGGCGCCAAAAAAACGAGTCCACCAATAATGTGGCTGCCAAAATGCACACACCCGCTGGCAAAGCAATTTTAAGGAGCCTGTGAAGAAGAGCATAAAAATTTATGAACATGTAGCTTAAAAATATTTGCTAGCCATACCCATCGAGCGATATCTTTTTTTGCAACAAGTCCAACGCGAGCAACAGACCCAAAAAAAGTGCCAGCTCGGAGCGAAATACAATTATGGATATGCCCGAGCAAATGATGAAAGGCTTGGTTTGGCCACGCATCCAATAAGTTATTGCATAGAGCACTAGAACGTTCCAAAAAAATTAATATATTTTGAATTAAGTCAATATTTCAGCTACATACCAACTGGCAATGCAAAGATGTTCGGCAAGGGACGCGTCATGTAGAAAATATAATGAAATTGTGTTATGGTTATAGCCGTAAACCACAGACGCACCTCGATGCCATAAATCTTTGTGACCGCCTTTCGTAAGTTATTCCATGCAAACGAAATAGATCCAGCTAAGACAAGCCGAACTGTGAAAAATATATGTATGTTAGCATTAGAATTGGTAGAAGGCGTTAATCTTCAATTGCCTTTTACCTACATATTGTGCCCAGAATTTATTAATGCTCAGCATCTCGAAGAGCAGCACAAACGGAGCAGAAAATATCGACACCACAAGCGGTCCAATAAATGTGCGTGGCACAACTCCTGGATACTCGTGATGGTCGTATTGGGTGAAATTGTTGCGCAAATACAGAATATCATGCATGGCCTGCAAATTAAAGCTCTCCTCGACCTTAGTAAAAGGTGTATAAACGAGGTGGGCCGCGGCCGTGAGGAACACCAGCCAGTCCATTTTCCCAGCTTAAGTCAAAACAAACGAATTAAGGCTTGGTATAAAATTGACATATTACATAATTGTCATTATTGTTGTCACAGAAAATTGTACGTATTTTGGTAAATGCACATATATTTTACGTACAATGACGACTAATTATTGTCAAGTAGCCCGGCCGGCGTGAGCAATGTTTGTACTCCTTATCAAAAACAAGTTAAACTGTCAGCATTGCCAAGTGTGTCCAATTACCCTGGTATAAAACGTATATTTGTTTTCATAAGGAACCAAATTTACAGTTCCAAAATAAAATCAAAATTCGTTTTAAAAATAGAACCGTTCCACGTTGAACGCAACAAAAACAAAAATACAAAAGCAACAACAGGTCTATCTATCAGCTGCTCGTGACTCACGAACCGTCCCGATTGCACGATCTCACTATTTCATCGTAAACTGCAAGCGTTGGCAGCCCTTTGCAACACTTTTGTTTACACTATTTGAAATTTCAAGTCATTCTCATCAGCCATCTTAATGTCAAGTACGGCAAATAAAAAAGAATGATTGTGTACAAAAACGAAGCAATGGATAACGTTGAACCGAAAATTTTAGATGAGAGTGACTTCTACGTTATATATAAGAAATTACAACTGCAACTGGAATTGCTGCATGTTCAGGAAGACTACATAAAGGAAGAGCAGCGCAATTTAAAAAAGGAGTATGTTCACGCCCAGGAGGAAGTTAAACGAGCCAAGGCTGTCCCACTTGTTATTGGCCAATTTCTAGAGGCAGTTGATGAAAACACTGGCATAGTTGCATCCACCACAGGCTCAAATTATTATGTGCGCGTATTGTCCACAATTGATAGAGAACAGCTTAAGCCATCTGCTTCGGTGGCTTTGCATAAGCAGAGCAACTGTTTGGTGGACTTGGTCCCACCAGAGGCAGATAGCACAATTTCAATGTTATCCCCGGAGGAAAAGCCTGATATAAGTTATGCGGATATCGGAGGACTTGACATGCAAAAGCAAGAAATACGGGAGGCTGTCGAATTACCGTTGACACACGCTCATTTGTATAAGCAGATTGGTATGTAAATACAATAACTTGTAGGGTAAGTTAACGTGTATTTTTATAGGCATTGACCCACCCCGCGGAGTGCTCCTCTATGGTCCCCCGGGCTGTGGGAAAACAATGTTGGCTAAAGCTGTCGCCAATCATACAACAGCCGCTTTTATTCGTGTTGTCGGATCGGAGTTTGTGCAAAAGTACTTGGGGGAAGGACCACGTATGGTGCGTGATCTGTTCCGCTTAGCCAAACAGAATGCACCCTCGGTTATATTTATTGATGAAATCGATGCCATTGCAACAAAGCGTTTTGACGCCCAGACAGGTGCCGATCGTGAGGTTCAGCGTATTTTGCTTGAGCTTTTAAATCAAATGGATGGTTTCGATGAAACAACCAACATTAAGGTAATTATGGCTACTAATCGCGCTGATACCTTAGATCCTGCTCTTCTTCGTCCCGGACGCTTGGATCGCAAGATTGAATTTCCATTGCCGGACCGCCGTCAGAAGCGTTTGGTTTTCACTACCATAACAGCCAAAATGAATCTTGCCGAAGACGTCGATCTGGAGGAGCTCATTGCTCGCCCCGACAAAATTTCAAATGCTGATATTAACGCTATTTGCCAAGAAGCTGGCATGCATGCTGTGCGTGAAAATCGTTATATAGCACATGCCAAGGACTTTGAAAAGGGCTATAAGACTAGTGTCCGTAAGGACGAGGCGCAACACGAATTTTACAATTGAATACTACTATAAACGAACAAAAATGAACTTGTTTTATTAAAGGCAGTGCAAGTCAGAAGCAATTATTTTGTTTGTTTTTCTTATTCTTTTCAATGGCGCGATAAGTTGCTTTTAATGTAACGGGTTTTTCGTATACGTTAACATGTGATTGGCACTCATCACAAATAAACAGCTGTTTTTTCTGCAGAATGTAGTTGCCGCTCTTTCTACGTACCATGTTTTCAATTTGTTTCTTGTTGGATTAGTGAATATTTAAGATTGTTAAATATAGCTAAGATGTCATCAGTGGAGACTTACGTGACGCGCATTAGGCCGGCTATAGAGGATTTTTTAAAGCAGCCAAACAAAGCGAACCTCTCGAAAGTAGAGAAAGAAGTAAAGGGATTTGACTTCGGACAAATACGAATATTTCAAGTTCAAATAGTAGTGCCATTAGTAATCAAACTTGGTGAAATTACAGGGTAAGTCAATGTCTTAGTCTAATTTTCAACAATTACCATCTCTTAACCAGGGAAAGCCAAGAACTTCGAACAAGCTTGGTGGATTGCTTACGACAAATTGTCTCCAAGCTATACTTGACGGAGGAGAAAGCCTTGCGTTCTATACTGGTGGTGGTGTTGCAACAGATACGTGATCGTAATGGTGCTGTCATGCGACCTGATCTCTCTGAAGAAATCAAATTGGCGGCTGTGCTTTGCATTATGGTAGCCCTGCAACGTTCAACAACTGATGTGCTAGAAACATTTTACGGAAAGGATGCCGTCGTCGTCATAGGCCAAATATTGCTCACATTGATTGAGTTCATTTCAAAGGAAAAATACCGCAAATTGGTTAATTCATCGCTGGAGGCCTTGATGGTACTATTTTATGTACACGATAATGCTGATGCCGGAGATGTTGTTTTGCGCAATCAGATAGCCAACACCATATTCATATTTCTACCAAAAATAGTTACTGTGCTGTTCAAAACAGCGATGGCTGATGACAAGGTTGGCGAATCGACTAAATCTGTAAGTCTCCATTCGACAATTTGAGCCTAACAATTCAAGACTCTAAATTTAATTTTAGTTGGGCATCAAAGCTCTTGGCCGTATAACATGCCTTATGTTTGAGGAAACTACAGACGAGTTCATTAAGGCACGCTACGACGTGAATTCGTTCCAGTCTCTCTTTGATAGTGCTAAAGTAGATGTGAGCTCGGAGCTTCTAAACGACCATAACATATTTGGAAGCAAGCGTTTTACACTTGAACAAAATGAAGAGCGATTAAAGCAACTTCAAAATGATCTACGCTCCTCCAAGTGGATAGAAGCCACATCAAAACATATGCGTGTTATCTTTGTGGAAACAACTACTTTGCGTGCTCACAGTTCAGTAAATGTGCGTCGATTATACGCTGAAATGTGCTGTTTGCTGCTGAAAAACTGTTCCCATAATTTAAAGCACAATTTTATACATTTGCTGGAGAGCGTGCTGGCTTTATCAGAGGATGAGGAGAAAGACATTGCACAAATGTGTCGTGCTAGCCTAGCTGAGCTGCAACAGCACCCAAGCTGTGCAAGCATCTTTGATGAAAATGCCGAACTGCTGCTGGACGCACATCTCAATAAATGGCCACGCATTTTACAGCGCTGTGATGATACCGAACAATTTGCCGAACTTCTCTTTTTCAAAGGATTCTTATGCAATCTAAGCGCCGATAAGCTGCAGCTGCTTCTGTTATTGCCCAAAAACCTTGAGCTCTTTGTGATGTGTCTGCTGACAGCCCTTGATCAGAACTCATCGCAGAATATGCTCGCTGAAGAATTATCGCTGAGACAGATTCAGGAGGGTAGCGCAAAGAAATGGCAGGCACAATGCACAAAATTGTTTTGGCGGCAGTTTAAGTATATAAACTCTAAACGCTGCTTAGACACTCTCTATGACATTGCCGCTAAATTAGGCGCAGAGCCTTCATTAAATCGTCTGGTATTCGACTTTTGCCAGGAACTGATCGAACGACGTAGTTCTGCAATGAATGAATCGATTTTATTAATAACTTTAATGATAACGCCGCAACAAAAAATTGCTCGGGAGAGTCGCCTTATGTTGGCAGAGCTTTTTGTCGATCAGCTTCTCGCAGATGAACACTGGCACTTGGCACTAAAGCCGGATGCCGCCTGGCGACTTAAGGTCGAAAAGGTACGAATTCATATGCTTAAAGTCTTACTTATTTACTTATTTCTGAAATCATGCAGCCTTCATCTTGGTTTAAAGACCACACGCCTGGTCTCTACTCATCCGCGGTCGAAGTGCGCACTCAGGATTGTGACTCAGATGATGATAACGATCCAGTCCATAAACGCGTTAGCATTTTGGATGCACAGTTCAACGTGCAACATAGTTGCCTGGTCTTAGATGCCCTAGGACATTGTGCCATATTTATTGGTGACACTTTTGATCGACATATATTTCGCAGCTTGCATAGGGTGCTGCTGAAGTTAGGTAAACAGCGTAAAAACTTTTTAACGCGCTATCTCACTGGCAATCCCTTATTTTTAGCTAGCAGTAACACGATGGTACATCAAGCAGCTACATTTGCATTTGTTTGTATGCAGTTGGCCTTAAAATATGCAGCCCCGTCGCATTTTATAGAGTGCTCCACGGACTATCTAACTTTCCATCTAAATGCACTGCTGCGAAAGGTAAGACTGGAATTTCTGTTTATTTTGACTAAAATTACATACTCAATTTTCAACTATCCGATTTTAGTCACCGGAGAGTAGTGCAGCTGTAGATATTCTTACAGTTGTGTTGCAATACAGCACGCGTGGCAATGTGCCACATTTGGATAGTATTTTCCAAACAATATGTGAGGAGAGCGCCAAGTCGCATCAGTCAGAGAATATACACTCATATTTACGCGTCTTTAATGCATTCCTGAGGCATGTGAGTAGCTGGCAAAGTGCTATAGCATCAGAGATCGTTGAAACTCAAATGCATGTGGATGAAGAGATCAATATCTTAGACACTTGGCTCAATGTACTTAATAAGCAGGAGTTTGAAGGTCCTCTTGATTTAAATAGTGCGTCAAATGAAGAACCAGACGTAAATATGCCCGATGCAGAGATTGAAGATACTTTACCAGAGCATTCCTCGAAGCCCAATTTGCCCCGCCACATTGAAATTATTAAAGAGATTGTAACTCAGTCAGTCAAGTTTCTTTCGAAATCGGACCAAACACAGCAAATTCTGGCTCTGGAGTGCCTTATAAGCGGTGTACCACTGCTGAGTGACTATGAGGACGAACTCCTGCCTCTGGTGCATCTATTATGGCAGCCACTAATCGAGAAGTTTCGTCAAAAGAACTCTGTGGTGCTCAGTCGATGTTTTAGCTTACTTCAAATTCTCGCTGTAAATGCTAAGGAATTTATTTTAAAGCGCAGTCTCGTCGATGTGATACCTCAACTTAAGCAATTTTTGAAGGAGGCTAGTTGTCATAGCACTGAACCGTTACGAGTGCCCACCCAGGAATATAAGCTGCAGATTAAACTACTGCAAGATCTGCCATCAGTCATACAAAGCCTGCAGATTCAAGGCAAAAATCTACATGACCTGCTTAGCATAGTAGTCTTGTATTTGTCTAAGGCACAGCCTAAGGAAATGCAAGCACTGGCCGTGCAGTTCTATAAAAATATTGCAACTTATAACGGACCATTTGTGTATGTGACGCTTCTGCAACGTGCTCATCTCAAGGACTATAGCACTAATGTGGACAACATATTTAAAAGCTTAGGATTTAGCTTGGCTGTGCCAATCAAAGATGATAATAAAGAATAAAATGATCTATATCATTCCAGTCCACAGCTTATGATCAACCAAAGCATTGGTTCCATTATTACTTTAATTGTCAATAGTTGTTAAGGTATTTGTTTCTAACTCGCATAGTTTTTTTTTTTTATTAAATGACTTGTATAAGTTTATATAAACAAGGGTTGAACAAAAAATTTAATTTATACAGAATTGTAGCCTTTGAAAATAAAATTTAAGGTAAGGGGTTTGTAGTAGAGTGTGGACGCGCACATTATTGCCAATATATAAATGCTATGCATAAACACAATACATTTGCTCACTAAACGTAAACACGTTTTTAGTATTTTTTATATCGCACAAATACATTACAGTGAATACTCAGATGCTTAGCACCAATCAAACTTAGCATCCGACTTCTAAAGCCATTTCATATAATCATTCTTGTATGCAACGTTTTTGTATCAAATATAGCTGAATTTGTTTTAAAGTGATTGCTATTCTGAAGCTCTCATACCAACATACTACAACTATGTTGTTTACTCTAACTTAATCGTAGAATAAATACCAAGCTGTGTACATTAAGGTATTTTGAGCAATTTGGAATCCGTGTTCTTCTTGATCGTTATAATGCGGCTGTGGGTCTATAAGCGTGGGCTAGGGTGTGGGAGTTTATGGTGTCCTTAACTATTGTTTTGCATAGGAAGCAGGCTGCTATGACTACGCCAGCCAGTTCATTAAACTATTGGCATAGGCCATAGGCTTGACATCTGGATGTGGCTGTAAATAATACACAATATGATAAGCAAAGAATTTATATCAGTTTTCACAAATAATACTTACCACAGCCTCAAATGATGTGAAATTTGGTTTTAAATTGTTACCAGTTATTGTTATAAATGCGCCCATGTTACCCATAGTATCACTGTAAATAGACGTTAAGCATTTGAATGATTTTAAAAGTTTTCTATGTGTGGTACTTACCAATAGTTTGGCGCCGAGAAGACAGTTATGCATTGACCATTGTGGGCCACCTCATAACCCATATCCTTAACCTCATGACTGCGAATGATGTAGTCCAATTTGTTTGCTTTACAGAATGCTTCAGTCACGTCCGGACCAAACTGTATACCTACGCCGCGTTTAGATGGACCGCGGCCAATCCATTGATGAGGGTCGGACCAAAGCAACTCGCACATGAGTCCTTCCTCTGGTGGCTGACAGTTGCGTTCAATACGTCTTATATTATCCAATGTAACATTGTCTGACGAAAACAGGCCACCATGCATCACCAGAATTTTCTGATTAATGCAATGACATAATGGCAGCCAGTTAAATACTTGCGTAAATATATCCGCCATTGTACTGGTATACTTAGCGGTCACCTCGCCCGTGAATCCGTACATTTGATTCATATTAATGCTCTCGTGATTGCCTGTAAAAGTCAAATGATTGGAGACATGGTGCGACACACAAAACCAACAATTTTAACTTACCGCGCGACAAGAAGAAGTGATTCGGATACAGCAACTTGAACCCGAAAAGTGTGAATATGCATTCTACGGAGAATGAACCTCTATCCACAAAATCTCCATTGAATAGATATGGATTCTTTTCCGACGGTAACCCATTTATCTCAAATATATTCATTAAATCATAAAACTGGCCATGTATATCGCCACAAACTGTAAATTTTTCCTCATCCGGAACTTTAATATCCACCAGGGATGGTTGTGCACGCATGTACACATCAATGTCATAGAGTATCTGCAATCACACAAATGTTTTTATCACTAAAAATTTAATTATAATTAGAAGAAATGACAACCTTATAGGCGAATTTGCGATGCAGTCTCTTTTGCGCCTTATAGTGTTCCATAAGGTCTTTCATAAATTTTAAAGTAACCTTGCCATCCTCCAGTTGAGGTCCCTTATAGTCGTCCTCGATGGCTAAATTCACAATGAAAATAAATCAATTATAGACGCACAAATATATTAAATCAATACTTACCGATGTTCTCCATATCCCTATACATCTCTGCGAGAGACTTCTCTGGCTTATCTACAGCAATAGCACGCTCAAAGGCGCGCATTTTAACAATTTTACTACACTCGGTAAATTTCAATTTTGCGTCCTTATCATTGGGCCTGCATTTTGCCACCTTTAAATATTACCTATTAATTCATACGTAACAAGTTTACAGAATAATAATTGCACTTACATATTCAAAATCAGATAGCGCCTGTTTGAACTTGCCTAGGGACATGTGCGCCGCCGCACGCCGATAGTAGCCCTTTAAGTAGGTGGGATCAGCTTTTACTGCTGAAACGCCATCCTGAAGAGCCAACCCAAAGCTTTCCTGACGCAAATGCGCCAGAGCCCGATTGGCATAGTAGATTGCACTGCTGGGGTACAGACTTATGGCTTTGGAATACATTTCAATGGCTTTCGAGAACTCCTTAGCTGTGGAATGGAGGAATTTGTCATGGTTACATTTCAGACATTTACAATCAATTACAACAATTGCACATTTAAATACAGATAAACTGATCTGAAAATTAAATCGGATAGCGCTACTGCCAGTCAATTACTTTTAAGGTTAGGTCGAACAAACCCTATGGGCAACACGGGACGCTGTGGGTGCGTACAACTTTTGAGTGAGTTGCATATGCATTTCAGATGTTATTACTGTATCTACTTGTTTGTTTGCATGTGTATGTGATAAATCCCAACTTACTTTTGAGCAAATCATTTCCATTATTTTTGTACTGCTCAGCCGCGGCAAAATCTTGTTGCGCTGTATCTGTCGCTGAATCTTGTTTAGTAGAATTAATCTCTTCATTTGACACTTGTTCCTGTTGATTATCCGAGGATTTCTGTTGGATTTCCAGTTCTGACGACGACATATTTTGTTTTAATTGATGAATTTTTGTCTGCCTAGTTTTTCTTTAATATTATTTACTGTCTGCAAATTTTCAAGAGTTGATAAACGCCAAAATAATTAGTGCTGTGCAACAAGCGGGAAGATGGAGCTTATCGATATGTTACAATTTTAAAACCCAGATACCTTCTGAGCCCTGTCATATAACATTTTTATTAGTGTTGCATAACCATCTATTGCTGTAAGTTGACGCAGTTATAATTTTAAAATAAATGATAGGTCACTTCACTGCTTACATTGTGAATCCGTTCAATAGAACATTTGCAGGTGCTGCACAACACCACATATTACATATTTTGTTATCGATATTCTTCAAAAGCCGAAACAGCTGTTATGAGCTGGGCTTTGTAATCAAGCGCTGAAAAAAGTTAGAAACGGGTTGTTGTTAGTATAGAAACTTTGAGCCGAGTAGCAGCGCTGAGACATACAGGAAAAATCTGGGTTCAGTTAACTACAAATAGAATTGCAATTACCATCAGTCGGTCTTGTATATTCAATCGCAAATTGTAATTTTAAAGTATTTGTGCGGGGGTGTGTCAGTGTGAGAAAGTGAGCAACAGAAATAAAAGTGTAGACATGTCTATGAGCAATTTATCTGTAGACGGCGAATTCCGTTATATTATTCAATGGTTCAACGAATGGAGTGAGCTGCAACGCGATGACTTCGTCTACGTCTTAGTCGAATATCTTACAAGAGACACGTCCATAAGTGCAGGCAGTACCTATGTAAATGGCGTCGTCAATTCCCTGGCCACGTCGGGTGTTCAGGAAAAGCCCATGAGTCTTTTTCAATGCCGTGTAATTATTTAAAAAATGGCTTGAATTATTTCATTCTTTAACCATTTTTTTTATACATGTGTATATATATATATATATATATACAACAGATTAAACTGTTTCGTCAATGGAGCCCCAAATGGCCGATAGAATTCAAATCCAAACTGCAAGAGAAAATCAACGAAATGGATCCGAATGTGGGGGAAAAGATAATCAATGAGCTTAAGACGCCGCATTCTATGCACAATGGTGACGTTTCTGTGAATTTAAATGTAAATGGAACTAACAGCAACGGGGAAACCGAATTGGAGCAAGCGGTAGTAGACCCAGAAATAATGCCAAGCACAATAGAGGCACAGGCAGCACCAGCAGCAGCCGCTGAAGATGCTGTAAACGGTGTTACTGACCAGATTTTAGAAACAGTTAATGATACACATTTAGCAGCAGTGTTGCGTCAAGAAACGCCAGTTGATGATGATGATGACCAGCTCGGCGGTAATGAGTGCAATGCTGATACTAATGTCATTTATGCATCGTCGACTTCAGTGACAACGATTGCGGTGAATACGTCCCCTACAGAGCCATCGCAGCCGCCGCAGCAACAACAATCGCAACCGACCATCGAACCTGTAGAACAGGTCGAGAATAACGTTTCAGCCAGTGTCATTGTCTCTGTTGCTGCTGCTGCACCAGAGGTAGTCCCGGTGGCATAAATACACGAGCTCTGCTCGTGGCGATCGTGATGAGAGCAAGCGAGAAATATAGATAAAGGCTTATTGGAGCAGTAAGGCACCACACACGCATAGCATTGTATGCCATCAGAATCAATACATTCCATATATACACACACATTTTTATAGAGTTATACATTTACTGTAAGTTAAAGTTCATTTCAATTCAAGTGCATTTATGTTTAAGTTAAGCTGGTTTACTAAACATGTTAGTAATATTAAAAGTAAACAACTATATGATCAAAATAAATGCTCAACCTATTTTGAGTGCAAATGAATTAAGGATCTTACGCTCTTTCACTTTCTGGGATGTGCAAATTTGAAATTCCCTCAGACAGACACTTGGACAACTTTAAAACATGTTTTTGTTTGTCAGTATGTGTGCGTGTCTCACTCTTGTGTTGCCGGCACTTTGATATACGCACGAGGTCTCAGTTCCACTCGTATTTCGGACCACTTATGATCATATGCTGCCTTTGGACTTGCCCAGATCTGTTAAAAGTTGCTGTGTGTGTGTGTGTGTGTGTGTGTGTGCATGAGTGGTGGTCGCTATTTCATAAGCTCGGCTTTTGGGGCATACGATTTGTTTTTGTGCTTCCTCTTTGTTTTGATTCGCTGTTGATAATAAAAATAAAATAAAAAACAAACAACAAAAACCAAATCAAGCAGCAGCAGCTGTGCTCCGCGATATTGAACCAATTTATTTCAATTTTATTTTGCACCTCGACGGCAATAGTTGTCTCCGCGCCTGGCATTCCAAAATCGGTTAAGAATTGTGCACAAGCATCAAGTGTAAAACTGTGTCTGTGTGTGTGTCTTTCTCTACGAGGTCATTCGAAGCGGCTGCTCAACGAAAGTTCAAAATGCATTCCTTGCTTATGAAGCTAATATGCCCAACACTCATCATTAGCATATTGTGCTCGCAATGTGAGTACAAAAGCGAACACTCAAAGAGAATTCCATAGTTCACGCGAATGGGATCCACAGTGCATCACATACCACAAACGACAGTCAGAGCAAAAGAACAGACGTCATATCTGGGCCAAGGTCATTGCTTAGAAATTCCCGCAAGCAAATATGCTAACATCACGCTTGGGGCCGGAAAGCGAAGGGCAATAAACTGCTACAGTATAATTAAGAAAACGATGGCAAAAGTGACTCAGTAATTGCTCAACCGGACTTATGTATGGGTTTACGTCTTGGCGCTTTGGCCACTTCTGGTTTGCAGATATTGACCTTGGCTGCGAGCTTGGTTTTGCCTATAAACATTTTTTTTCCCCCTCAAAATGATTTGCACGTGCGCTCACCTGTTACCAAATTTCATTTTTACAGACGTTAACCCTGCCAGGGTCTGTCATTGTATACGCATTAAGGACTGCGCGCCATTTGCACGGCTTTTGCTCAATCACAAGCCGGAGGAGCGCGAATCTGTATTCTCCATGGTTCACTCAGCCGTGTGCGGCTTTCAAGGACTCGATTTTCTTGCCTGCTGTCCTTATCGAACAGCACCTTCTCATCCGCATCCCAGTCGCAGCTCCCGATTCGCTCCCACTGAGCGTTGGGTTTGGGACACTGCCAGCAGCTCAAAGCGGGATCCCAGATTCCACTCTTACTTCAACCGTTATGTGGCGCACGAAACTGAAATGAATTTGCACTACTATCGAGATTTCCACGCTCAACGCAATTGTCCCAAGCCAATTGAAGAGGATTACGACGACCGTCCTTTTAATTTTGGAAGCGGTGCTCACTTTCACTATAACATTGATCACGACTCTCAGCCAGTGAAGCAAGCGCCGCGTCCAGCGCCTCCGGATAAACCAATTGTATTTCCCAGTGACTTGCGTTTTCAGGAGCCAACAGACTTCAAGGATCAAGTCGAGCTTACAGCCGACGCAAGCCAGGAGCTAGTTGTCCAAGACGAGACATCACCCGCCACTCCCGCAACGATGTCCTCCTCCACACCCACTCCCCTGGCCTCGCCAGCCGGGTGGATGAACTCCGATAATTGTGGGATCAGTGTGAGCACACGGATTTTGGGTGGGGACGAGGTTGAGCCCGGACAATATCCGTGGTTTGCCCGAATCGCCTACCGCAATCGGAGTGAGTAATCGCTGCACAATGTTAAACTCAAAATTTATTTAATACGATCCAATTGAAAATTGTTTACAAGTGCTTAAGTGTGAGTGTGTGTGTATGTGTTTTTGAGATGGTCCTCGTCTTTGGGCTACAATACATTAAGGCACAAAAACATAAACATAACATAATAACATTTAAGGTGGGACTTATCCCAGTTCATTGGCCACGTTGGTCATCTTCATGGTCAAAAAACAACCAGTGGAAAAAACTAGAACAGCCTTGAGGAGGGACACGGAGTTTTCGCTGAGTTCAAAGCCTTGGGACTCGTCCTCAACAAGCCCCATGGGCCCCTTTTGGCTATCATATGAAGAATACTCGCTTCCTGTACCGTAAGGATAGGCACTCGGTTCGGATGCCCCATAAGGATAGGCATTCGGATCGGATGCTCCATACGCATTCGGATTCGAATCGTACGGTACGGCTTGGTTGTAGTTGTAATTTTGATAACTTCCGGCTTCACCATAACTTGGATCGTTTTGGTTCGCATAATCGTTTGGTCGCTTGCCCCTAGGACAATATGCACAATTGGGACTAACCTCAGACGCACTTTTACAGGGGCATCCTTTACTCATTTTGCCAACTCTGCAACAAGGAATTGTGATTGATTAATCCATTTTGTCATTTCTTCTTTCACAGCAAGCAATCGCATCAGATATCGTTGCTCGGGCTCCCTCATATCCAATAACTACGTCGTTACCGCCGCTCATTGCGTCGTCAACTTGGTGAACGACCTGGAGATGTAAGTCTAACTGCTGCCCATACAACAGAATTATGGTTTTTAGTCTACCCAAATTTGAATTGAATATTAATCAAACTTTCAATTTGAATAACCAACGAAATTGTTAAGGACTACCATTCCCTGTACTATTAATAGCAATCGAATTCTGACCAAAAAATTTATATTATACGTATTACTCAACATCTCATGTAGACCTGTCTGTCACTCTTTTTCTCCTTCCGTATTTCCCTTTGTGCTGTTCGGTCTCGAATCCTATACATATTAAATTCTATTACATTCCGCTCAACTTTTCTTATCATCATCAACTATTGAATTAGGTCCCAGGATTTGTTTATTTACAGAACTAAGTTACGTATTGGCGACAACATCTCCAATGCACAGGAGTTCTCCCCAACCTCCGTCCGTCCGTCCGTCCATTTCTCTCCATGAACCTCGAAACCCAAATCCTGACATCTTTAACTGGACAGTTAAGTGTCACGACCTGCTGATAACCAATTTAAAGATTTCATGATTGCTCTCCACCTTCCGTCCGTCTGTTTGTTTCTCTCTATGAACCTAAAAACCTTGACACTAAAAATTCAATTACACGTCTGCTCAACTTTTCTTTTCATTATTGACCGTTTCATTAAGTCCCACGACCTGCCAATTTACAGATTTTACACAACTATTGGCGACGACATCTCCTATGCATAGGACTGCTTCCCAACGTCCGTCCGTTCGTCCGTTTCTTCTTCGAACCTTGAAACCTAATATACCTAAAATCCTATTTCACTTCCTCTTAACCTTTCTTGACATTATAAACTAGTTTAGTCCAACTACAAGCCAAGATTTCAGATAACTATTGGAAAGACATGTCCATTGCAGAGGAGTGGTCCCCAACCTCCGTCCGCTTCTCTCTAGAAACTTTGTCACCTAAAATCCTATTTCACGTCGGCTTAACCTTTCTTGACTTAAACAACTGATCAAAAAAGTCCCACGACCTGCTGATAACCAATTTACAGATTTCATGATTGCTCTCCACCTTCCGTCCGTCTGTTTGTTTCTCTCTATGAACCTAAAAACCTTGACACTTAAAATTCAATTACACGTCTGCTCAACTTTTCTTTTCATTATTGACCGTTTCATTAAGTCCCACGACCTGCCAATTTACAGATTTTACACAACTATTGGCGACGACATCTCCTATGCATAGGACTGCTTCCCAACGTCCGTCCGTTCGTCCGTTTCTTCTTCGAACCTTGAAACCTAATATACCTAAAATCCTATTTCACGTCCTCTTAACCTTTCTTGACATCAATAACTAGTTTAGTCCAACGACAAGCCTAGATTTCAGATAACTATTAGAAAGACATGTCCATTGCAGAGGAGTGGTCCCCAACCTCCGTCCGCTTCTCTCTATGAACTTAGAAACTTTTTCACCTAAAGTCCTATTTCACGTCGGCTTAACCTTTCTTGACTTAAACAACTGATCAATAAAGTGCCACGACCTGCTGATAACCAATTTACAGATTTCAGGTACGTATTGGCGACGACATCTCCAACGCCCAGGACTGCTCCCCAACGACGGTGAATTGCAGTCGCCCCAACATATTTAGCATAGTTCGAATGCATGTGCATCCGAACTACGATCAGCCGAAATATGCGAATGACATTGCGCTGCTGAGCCTCAACAATAGCATAAGTAAGCAGTTGTAAATGCAAATGGGAGTTGGAAACTGCAGATTGTAATTTTGCAGGTGAATTCGTACCAATTTGTCTACCTTTGAAGAATACAGCAGCGCTTGCGGATAGACTAATCGGGCAAATGGGCGTTGTGGCCGGCTGGAGCACAAAAACAGGGAGTATGTTGTTTTACTTAAGATTATTAAACTAAATGAAATGACAACAATTAATTTAAATTTGAAATGATGTATTCCGCTTGCTCTGTTGCAGATAACAGTTCAACCGGTTCCGGCAACCCAGTATCGGTGCGATTCATACGACTGCCAATCGTTAATACGACCAGCTGTGCCATTACCTATGCGACGCTCAGCGAGAATTTCCAGCAGCCGATTGTGATCACGCCGAACCATCTGTGCGCCCAGGGTCAGCCCAAGCAAGATGTGTGCCGCGGTGACAGTGGCGGTCCCTTCATGGACGACGGCACCTCCGGCCTGCTCAATCGCAATGGGCGCTATACCTTGCTCGGCATTGTTGCCTTCGGGCCAACTCTATGCGGCGTTTCGAATGTGCCCGGCGTTTACACGGCTGTCAGCTCCTTCATGAACTGGATTTTTGATAGCATCAGAAGCGAGTCTCAAATGCCGATGCTGAGTACTTGATCGGGAGGAGGGTTACGCGAGGCACAACTTTTTCCAAAGCTTTTCGACGCCAAAGTCCAGAATCTCTACATATAGTCTACATACGATATATATGTAGATCTAACACCGTTGTGTATTATTCCTATACAAAAATACTATAAATACGTAGATAAAGATAAATAAAATACTCACAGATTTAAGCCGATTGGTACTATCTGTCATTTAATATTTAAGGCGGAGAAGAAGACAAACAACGAAAAGAAACAAGTAAGAAAACTCCATTCGAGTGGGCTCGACTAAGAAATACCCTAACCACAACAAATGCAGAGCGAGCATAGCGAGGCTATAACTTTTTTGTTTATGATCCCATCTTAATGAAATTTTGTAAATATGTTATTTATACTAAACTACGTATATGTTTCGAAGCGTACAAATTGGTTGTTCTCCAAAAATGGTGGAAGCAGGGAAGTATGAAAAATGTGTGCCTCCCCTAGCTGAATATACATATGTATGTATATAGAAAGTCAGATACCTTTATCTCTTAAAATGTGTTATCGATAACTAGCAAACGAAATGAGTTATCGACAATCGAAAACAAACTCCATATGCGCGTGCTTTACTAGAACCTACATGTAAAATTTAATGTCTCTAGTTTTTGTAGTTCCTCAGATTGGCGCGTTCTTACATACGGGCAGACAGACGGACAGGGCTCAATCAGCACGGCTGTTGATCTAGATCAAGAATATATGTATATACTATATGGCCACGCCTACTTCTGCGTGTTACATACTTTTTCACAGAAACATTATACCCTGTTACCCCTTTCAGGGTCCAGGGTACAAAAAGCTCGACTCAAAGCTCGGCGAAGTTTTCTGTTAAGTTGTTCTCACGGCCTGCAGCGTCTCAGTTGTGTGCGAAGCCTTACTCTGGCCTTTTCACCTCCGACGGAGTTCGACGGAGATTTCGATTTATTCATCTTTATTGCCCAATTGCGGCGATTACCTGTATAGGACCTTCATATATTGCAAAATAACTGACGACGCTATAACCGATATTGTGATATAACAGAGAAAATGCTTAAATTAACTGAAGTCTGTTTGATTTTGGGTTTCACCGTATTTTTGGCCAATGCGCGTAAGTAAATACATAGACGTAAGAACAGCAAAATTTGTAGAATCATTAAAGTGCGAAGAATAATAATTTATACACACGAATATCTGCATGTTTGTTTGTGTGTATGCATGTGAGAGGGCCTTCACATCTCTCGCAAGATTATCTATTGAAAAACCAGTTTCATACAACTAAAAGTAAATACATATTATTAATTCACATTCTTAAAATTCATTATATAGTCGTGTCTTATCTTATTAATTATCCGATTTATACACAGAACTCTATTTTCCCAATGAGGCTAATCAAGTGCCCAACTATGGACGGTGCATTACACCCAACCGGGAGCGGGCACTCTGCATCCACCTAGAGGATTGCAAGTATTTATATGGAATACTGACAACAACTCCTCTGTTAGACGCGGATAAACTCTATCTTAGCCGTAGCCAATGTGGCTATTTTAATCACAAGGTTTTGGTAAGCCACCGATAACGGAGCTCATATAGAGAAAGATATTACAATGCCTATTTTTGAGTTACTTTTAGATCTGCTGCCCGGATCGCTATCGTGACACCATGCCAGTTACAACAGTGCGACCCTCCGCCAACAAGACGAACACGAATCTCTTGCCATTACCTGGTCAGTGCGGTAATATACTATCAAATCGCATTTATGGCGGCGTTAGGACTAAGATCGATGAATTTCCTTGGATGGCACTGGTCGAGTACACCAAAGGTATTTGAGCCAAGCAAACAGAACCCTCAGCTTAACGGTTTTCTTGTTTAAGGCAGCGGCAAGAAAGGTCATCATTGTGGTGGGTCACTCATCAGCACGCGATACGTTGTGACGGCTTCGCATTGTGTGAATGGGATATCCCTGCCCGCCGACTGGCGACTGACTGGTGTGCGTCTGGGCGAGTGGGATACCGAAACAGATCCGGACTGTGAGGTCGACGTGCGCGGTATGAAGGATTGTGCGCCTCCGCATTTAGATGTGCCGGTGGAACGCGCCATACCGCATCCGTTGTATGAACCCAGCTCGAAAAACCAAGTCAACGATGTCGCCCTGCTCCGCATGACACGCCAAATAGAGTACACCGACTTTGTGCGTCCCATTTGTTTGCCTTTAAGCACGAATCTGCGTTCAGCTACGTTTGACGGTATTTCCATGGATGTGGCCGGCTGGGGTAAAACGGAGGAGCTATCGGCCAGCAACCTGAAGCTAAAGGCCGCCGTGGATGGTTTTACTTTACAGGAGTGCCAGTCCGTCTATAGCCGCCAAAGCATTGTTTTGGAGAATACGCAAATGTGCGCCGGCGGCATGGAGGGCGTAGACTCGTGTCGTGGAGACTCTGGTGGGCCGCTTATTGGCCTGGACACAAACAAAGTGAACACTTACTACTTTCTGGCGGGTGTCGTTTCATTTGGACCCACGCCCTGTGGCCTAGACGGCTGGCCAGGTGTTTACACTCGAGTTGGGGCTTATGTGGACTGGATACAGTCAACGCTGGAGCCATGAATATGTTCTAATAGCCTTAAATTATTTGCGATTAAAACTAAGCAGAACTCAAGCAAACCCTAGATCTTTGAATTAGATACATTTTAAACGGATTATTGCAATCACAATCAACTAACAAGACTGACAATTAAGGTTATTTAAATATTGCGATCTTGTTATTACATTATGTATAACTTTAAACATTTATTAATTAGGGTTTTTTTGTTGGGGAAATCTTTTTGCGGTCTCAGCCTAAGGTTATGCTACACGATATTAATATCAAATGTTAGAAACTAGTCGTATATCATACATATATCGGGATCATTGATTTGCTTAAGTGGCCTCTATTACTTTTAATACAGGTAAAATTATTTAATAAATTATATGTATAAATACACAAATGTAATGTTCAACACAATCCAAGCCATTGTATACTTAAAGCTTACAAGAACTGTTTTTTGTTTTGTTTTTACAGATATATATAGATTTTCACTGTTATTTTGGTTTTTTAATTTTTCACTATCGGGGTATGCAATATTTTGGATTTTCGCGAAGTGCAGGTGCTATGACATAAATAATCACAAGCTTAATTTTTTAAAATTCGAATCTAAACATTCCATGCATACGATCCCTGTACCTCAACTTATTTAGGAGCGTAACGAAGCTAATCGACTTTGCATTTCCTCCAATTCACCGTCGTCGTCTTCATCGTCCTCGACCGCAACTTTGGATGCAGCTGCTGGCGTAGTTTCCGCTGGCGTTGCTTCTGGGGGTAAAGGAGCCTCTCCCAATTTGCCATCCGTAATTTCCCAAAGTACTTTATCAACCTCCTTTGCTGCCTCCTCCTCTAACTCCTCAGACTCTTCCAGCGAATCCATGGTCTCGTCGAGCATCTCTTCGATTATACCTGCCTTCATCATTTCCTTCGACATGTCGCGCATAATGCCAGCCAACTCAGGATATCGAACAAGATTCTGCATCGCTTGCATGACTTCTGTGGATTTCTGTAATGAGCCAGCAACTCGCAAAGTAGCTACAACAGAAGACCAGAATTCAGGTTATTAAAGCATCTAAGGCGAGACGAAATCAAAAATCAAAGTTTACGTACACAATTGATTTTTCATCTGCATCTGCACGGAATTGAGATGCGCCTTAGATGTGTATATACGATTTATAGCCTTCCGCGCATTCACAATTTCCTTAGCGAGTATAATGCAGGTGTCCCGGTCATTTTTCTGGGCAGCCTGTTTGAGTGAGCGCTTCACCTTTTCCTCTTCTCGCTGTATGCTGCGTATCTGCCTATCCAGCTGATTACCTTCCTTCCGTATCTTGTGTGTCCATTCCTGAACCTGCAGTTGCGTAGAAAATGTAAATCAAAACAGTTGGAACATGACATCATTTCATTGTAGCCAAATGGCCTTGTTAATGCGCAAAAGTAAAATTAAGCACTGCAGAAAGACGTTTAACCTGCTCTTTGGGGTCTTTGCTGGGGGTTTTGCCAAATAAGCCCATTTCGCAGTTCTGATAGCGGTGCACTATTTATTATAATATTGTTTAAACTATTTAGCTTAATAATGTCCGTGAGTCATTTTTTGCAATAAGTCTGGCAGCATTTTTCCAATGTTTATGTTTTTTCGTAAGCAGTCTGGCAACGCCTTCTTAAATTCTGTATGCAGCTTCTACAAATTTTAATAAACGCGATGAGATCTGATGGAAAACATATATGATTTTATTAATAATCAGTTCTTATAAGCATGCAACATTTTCAAATAGCTGTATAATTACAAATAACTATTTATAATGCGTATTGCATACCTATTCGAATAACCAATGCGGGTTCACGCATAATAATTTGCCTCGCTTATTGATCAGCATACTAGTCTGCAGTAAAGTAGGCACTTTAGAACACTAATGGAATAACCGCGCAATAGTGATCATGTTTACGGCCTGTTAATCTTATTAAACATTAACTTAACTGATACTTAAAGAAGCACAATGCAATTAAATGCAGTACTTAGTTCTATTTTATTGTTGTTCCATAATGTGTGTTGTTACCAGGACAACTGGGTGGAACCTCACGCGTGGTCGGAACTATCAACAGGGCAATACAATAACCCAGGTGAAAATTCCTGTCAATGCTCGGATCAGCTACAAAAAGCTAAATCAATCGCAACTATAGAGGATCAATTAGCCATGATGTACTTTAGAAAATTTGTTAACAGTTTATTTAGTCGCAAAATGCTTAAGGTAAGCAGAATATCAATTGACCGTGGTTAACATTGTCAAATTTGGCGTCATGACGTCATGTCAATGCTTGAATTATTAATCTGTAACCTGCTTTCAGTACGGGAAAACTTCAGAGCTTTATAAACGATCTCTGCTGTTTACATTGAATCCGTCAGAAATTGATCAGCTTGAAGAGGTCCAGGATGTGCGTGATCTTGATATTGTGCTTACGAATATACTAAATAAGGCAAGAGATTTAACCTTGTCGGTCGATCAGTCTGACGATGACTATACCTACAACCACCAAGAAATGGGTGTGCGTGCGCTTGTTATGGACATTTTCAAGGATCTTTTACAGCTACTCAACATATCCGAGGTTTGAATTGCTATATATGTAAAGGCTATTAACAAAACTCGTCTTGCCAGGTGAGATTTATGCTGATAGTGCTGCTAACAATTGTTTCCGGGTGGATTGTGCACAAACGATTTCGTTTTTCTGTCATAGCCATCATTATCGTTGGCACATTTTTGTATGGCTATTTTGTCACATATTTAGAGTGCAACAGGGTACGTTTTTTTGGATAATAATAAATCGCATTTAGCAGAGTTAAAACTGTCTTCATTTAGAAACTGGAGGTTGAGTCTGTGATGGAAGCTATAAACAATCATCAAAATCCCACCGATGGTTCTAATAAATCCTGGCTTTCACGCATATTTGGCGGTTTATTTAAAGAGTCATCAGAAGCGCTACAAAGGGAGAAACTCTTGTAAGTACCAATTATTTTTTTTTTGAGCACGAAATAATAATTTAAACATTTCAATTAACCACATTCCAGAAAGTCAAGCAAGTTACAAATGCCTTATTGTCGACCAGATCACGTTTTCGTTATGTATACGAGTGAAATGTTACTTAAACAAATTGAAACGATATTGGAAAAAACAACACACTCTATTACGAGCCTAAGTTGTGAGTACTTTAATTTTAAATTGCCTTACAAAATTATAAATTCTGCTTGCTGTTCACAGCTGGATTATCTTTTCCATTTAACATGATTGCACCATTTGCACTGGTCTGCTTGATTGGGTACATCCTAAAGTTAACATTCAAGTACGTAATAAGTCCGAAAGCGTGGGCGGGACTTATTCATAGTAGATCTGCGATAACATCCGCATCCGTGGCCCCGGTGACAAACGAAGCTGTTGGTGACCGTTTGTCGGGAGAAAACCTAAAGATGTTATTAAATGTAATTGGCACTTCAAGCGTGACACAATCCCAAAGAGAAATACCACTACCGGTGTCAGGAGTTCAGGAGGTGCTGGAATCATTAGAAGCTCCGCCACAAACATCTCGGATAACAAGATCTGGAAACGAACCAAACTTGCATTCACCTAAAAAAGAAAGTCCCAATATCAGCAATTCATCTAAAGACATCGCGGAAGAGGCAGGTTTTACGGTTGTAGATGATAACGAAGGTGTTGATTAACTGATAGTGTTTAGCAATTGGCTTAATATTTCTTATGCTGCCAATCAATCCGTTTTTCCAATATTCTGTTATCAGTTTATATTTTAAATAGTTAAATTATTCTTTATTTAAATTATTTTGCGTGTAATTATATCATTTTTGCACGATAATTATTAAAAGTTAAATCTCCAACAATAAGATTTCATTAGGTGTCATTAATAGGCCTCCCAAAGGTGTCTATTACATTTTATACTTTGCTACCGGCCAATTTAAATTTGTATATATATATATACATATATATATATTGATAATGCCAATTGCTGAATTTTTATTTATATTTACAACATCTTATTAGCATTATGTCTGTATGTCTGTGTTAGCTATATATTTAATATGTAAGCAATAATCAAATATTCATCATGAATAAACTAGTTCAACTTACAACTTATATGTTGTGTGTATAATAATTATATGTATATTCATAAAAAAAATTAAAAATAATTCGGTGTAAATATATTCATTCGTTGTATTTTAAATTATACTTTTGAATTACATTTACATGCATATTAATGCTGTATTACATTTTAATAACATTCCCTTAATATTATTTTGCAACTAATTATCCATTTTATATATTGTATTATACTGTACTCCAATACGCGGCACGTACATTTAAGCCATAACCAGTTTCGCTGTCAAAAGCCCAACAAACCTAACTAAACCTAGGAAAACTAAGCAAAACCTAGAGCACGCAGGATCATGCTAACAATACATAATACAACTAAGGCTGGCATTAGAATTATATAATATACTATGTACGCATTGTTTTCTATGGCGAACTGAGAGAATTTATCTAAATTGATTTCTGAAATCTTATACGCAAATTGGTCCGCTATCAAAATCTTGATTAATAAATTTCACTACACAAATTCAACAATATAGTAGGTAAGTATGTACCATGTATTATATATTAATATATGCATGTATTGTTTGATTTATTTAACTTTTGTTCCACAATGCATTTAAATCATTTCTAAACAACGAGCATGTGGCATTTGTATTGTGTGCATAAGAAATGAGCAAAGTCATAATTAATATAATTCGTGTTTTTCATGTCCGCCACGAATTTGGCAAAAATTTCAGTAGTTTAACAGTAATTAAATGGAATTGTTTTCTTATCTGAATTGGATATATATATAAAATTTAGAAAACTAAAGCCTTTGTAATATCAAAACAACAGTTAAACGAGGCGAAACTATTCAACCGTTAACCGTCTAATAGACTTTATATCCTACGCCTACGCATAAGCCAACCCAACTATTATAATTAAGCAAATACCACAATTTGTAAACTATTTTTACTTCAAGTTAAAGATATAATGTGCTCGTTTTTAAAAAACAGGCAACTTATATTCAATTTCGCTTATATCCTTCGATGTGAATGTTTAAGTTTCTTCATAAGCACTAACTCTGAATTTCTGAATAAGAGGCAAAAATTATAGCTATTGCCTGGTCTGATAACCCAGATCGGACTTAATGTGAATGCTCTGAGTCTCGGATCCTCATGCATTGCCTAATCTTTGACTAAAACTAATTTGGTTGCATTGTTCTTTAAATGTTAATAAAGTTCAGCAAATAATTGTAAATGAATACATATTTTATCGTACGCACTTAAACAATGTCATCGTAAAATCTATTTAAGTGAACATTTTGTTAAAGAAATACGCACACGATTCACATGCGTGTTTTCTCGGGATTCGGGATTCGGGATCATCAAGTGGGTGTGAGAGAGTGTGAGTATTATTTATACATTATAAGTGATGTTAGTGTCAATTAATCCATTTGTTTTAAGTTTTTGGTGGTAAATAGTAATACAGCAATTGATTGATAGTCAGATAAGCGCTGTTGCAGTTAACGAATCGGATTCATATCTAATAAAGAAAGGTGATTCGTTGCCACAAGTGCGTTATAATTGTCGTTCGTGTGTTTCTCGACCATGAATTCCTTCCTCAGTTAGTGAACATGTATACTATATAAATACACATTGTAATTGGTTTATCTTTTAGTTTAGTAGTTTTTAGATAAAATTGTATGTCTTTTAAGTAGGTACTTTTGGCTTTTCATTTGGGATATACATATGCATGTGTATATTCGTATAGTACATATAGCATTATGATATATATATAATGTACACGTCTATTGTGTATGTGCGAGTATGTCATGTTATGTAGTATGTTATGTATTTGATATGTATGCCGTTACGTTTCAGATGCAATTTTCAAAATTCAAATTAGTTAATGCGTTTATACCTTATGATCAGTGTGTTGTGCGGGTGGGGTATGGTGGTTGCCGTCTAGAGTCTGCGAGACTAGAAGGTGTTGCGGATAAAATCTATCTATGCAAAATATACTCGTAATGCTGTCTTATGCTTTGTTTCATGTTTTCTGTTTTCTCTTCCATCTATAATTAATAATATATTTCTTTCCTAAGCAGGCTGTCCTCCGATAACATCAGTCCCATAGTGTTATATAGTATATGTATAAGCATATGTTTTGTTGTTGTCCCAGTTGGAGTGAGAGTGTGTGTGTGTGAGTGTGTGTGCGTCGGTGAGTGTGAGGGATGAGTTCGAGTTCGAGGCCTGCCACTGTCCCAATGCGAGTATTTGTCTGTCACTAATTTTGGTTGCCAACTCTTTACATAACGCCGCACTTCTCCTTTACACCGGCGCCACTGGCACTGGCCTCCCCGTTCTCCGGTATGGCTCCGTTTGTCTCCTTGCATTTCTTTTCCTTTTTTTGTTTCTTTTGCTTTTTTGTGTCCAGCTGCAGTGAAACGGTGCGTGTTTTTTCCATGTTGAGCAGTTCCTGAAAAAGCTCCGTTACATTGTGATTGGTTTTGGCCGATGTCTCCATAAAGGATATGCTCCAAGTGGTCGCCTGCGCCTGCCCCTCGATTTGTGAGACCTCCCGCAGCTCAGTGCTCTCGTCGCACTTATTTCCCACCAGCATGACTGGAATTGAATTCACATCGCCCTAAAAATTGGCTGATTAAGCCTTAATCCGTTACTCTTAAAGTATTTGTGCTCACCTTGAGCTCTTTGATAAGCTCCCAGATGGGTCGCAGTTCCTCGAGGCTCTGTTTCGAACACACCGAATAGACTAAAATGAATGCGTGACCCTTGGAAATGGACAGTCGCTGCATAGCCGGAAACTGGTGCGATCCCGTCGTATCCGTGATTTGTAATGTGCAAATATTCTTATTGCAGCTGATGACCTGCCCCAATAGATGAAACGATTAAATTGTATATATGCTCGAGTGCGATCCCATTTGGTTTGATGACACCCACCTGCCTATAGGTATCCTCTATGGTGGGAATATAGCTCTCTCGAAATGTGCCTTTTATAAAACGCAGTACCAGGGAACTTTTGCCAACGCCGCCAGCACCAAAGACCACAACACGGTAATCGTTGCTTTGCTCCGGCGCAGCGCGGGTCACCTGATTCTTCTGCTCTGTCATCTTGAAAGCGTTGAGGACCTCTACGGTTGTTTAGCTGTTGAAAGAGAAGGCTTGCTGTTTGCTACGTTGTCGACCACTATGAATGTGATTTACTTGAGCGCCATTCTCTGGTTTATCTGCAACGATTAAGAACAAATAAATTGGTCATACTACGCCCACATACGCACAACCTCTTTACGACACGCTCGGGTTGCGTCTGGAATTGGGTTCCTTTCGCCACATACAAAGTATAAAATGGATGCGTGAATGTGCGGTTAATTTTATCCATGCGCCATTCTGGTTTAAGTTAAGGAAGGTTATTGATTTTTTGGTAAAAATATTATTTGCCAAAATTAACCAAATACTGATCTGTGCGTTGGTAACCTTTTGCTAGTCAGTGGAAATATCTACGTCATTGTAATTATCATCATCACCACCATCATTATCATTATCATTATCATTATCATTATTATTATAATGATTACATACTATTATTTCTGCGTGGGCTGCCTGGACACGAGAGGAGCGGGTGATATTGTGATTGTGATTGGGCTCAGGTATCAGCTCGGCCGCATTGGGCAGCTTGGCAGCGACATTCACATTCACATTCACATTCACACACGGGAACCCACACACATAGCGTATAAATAGAAGCTTTGAAGTGCAAGCAATAACACCAACAAGAACAACAATAGGGATAACAACAACAGTCTAATGCGTGGGTGGGCGAAATAATCGGTTAGTCCCCCTTCCCGAGCATATACCAACACACACTCCCACACAGGCACCCACACATACACACACACACACACACACACACACACACGCGCGCGGCCGCTTCAGTCAGTTTGCGTGGGTATATTCATATGAATTTTTGTTATTTGCTCTGGTGACCACAAACTTTAAATTGTTCACTTCCGCACACTGTGTCCTGAGCCGTGGTTGCCACCTTGATTTCCAATGCGTTGGTTGTCGTGCTCTCTGTTTTGCTCTTTTGTTTTCTTTCTCACGCCCTCATACAAACACACACACACACACACACTCACTAGGCACGCAGAATTATTTTGTTAGGCGTTGATTTTTCCTTATTTTATTTTGGCTTGGATTTATTGATTTTATGTGTGTTGCATTTTCACCTTTAACACACGCACACGCACACGCACACGCACAAACATATATGTATGTACACATCCGCATACACATACACGCAAATCTAAAAAATACAAAATACACAAAATATCGCCTGCCTCTTGTTTGCTTGCGTGTCGGCAAGGATAACATTAAGCACAGCCAAAACTTTAATTAAATGCGTATTATTTACATTCAGTTCTTGCATTTCGTTGCACTTGAATTCGTTGCTAAAATATCGCACCACGTTGCCTGCTGCAGCCGCACTCAGAAATCGGAAAAACACTGACTCTCCGCCCGTACGCGCGTGTTGGTATTCGCAGGCACAGCCACAGCCACAGCCACAGACACTGCCGAAGCCGATGATGAATGGACAGATAGACAGACAGGAGGGGACCCACATTGAGAACGTTGTACGATAAGAGTCTCAGTACCGCCCATTAATCCACCACATGATTTTTCCATACAAACGCATGCGCTCTTCCAATGATTTCCATTCAACATAACGGGCAACGGCTCGGATACACAATGAAAGTCTCAGCCGAGACACAAACCCAGCAAGTTCGAAAAGCTTTCAAACGGAAAGCGTTATTTGCACACGACTCGAACATGTTTAGCCGGCCGGTTGGCGTGTGCAAAACTGGAATTAAAGCGGGCAGCGGCCGGCTGCCGTGTGGAAAGCCTCGTTTCGAAAGTGTATAAAATCGGGTAGCATCCGTGGTTTGTGCATCAGTTGTGTTCTGCAGCAAAAGTAAAAGTGACTCACCACTTAAGTGGAAAACAAAGTATTATTCTAATTTCTTTGAGTGTAAATTTTCAATAGCATACAAAATGCCTTGCCCATGCGGAAGTGGTAAGTAATCCAAAAGGATATCACAATTGCAAACTCTTGCCGATCGATACTCATAATTGTCATTATATATATTTTTCAGGCTGCAAATGCGCCTCCCAGACCAACAAAGGTTCCTGCAACTGCGGCAGCGACTGCAAGTGCGGCGGCGAGAACAAAAGCAAGTGTGGCTGCTCCTCGAAGTGAACACGTCAGCAGTTTATAGTTTAATCTAAATTATAATTAGAATCTATCTATTTGGCACTCGCAAAAATACCTACACACATACACATGCACGTCTACATTTACCTATGCAAAAGAAATCAAATGAATAATGTGCAATAAAGCAAATTTAAAATAGAGTTACGCTGCGTCATTTCATCTTAATGCCAAGTTATGCAATATCCAATTGTATTTGGTATTTCGGGGTGGGGTCACTTTTTACCTATTTCCTATTTATTTCGCCACAGGTGGGAAATTTGAAACCTAGTCTGAAACGCAGTCTTGCAGTTGTTGTGCACAGAATAAATGCAGTAATGCATGAATATGTTTTTATTGTATGCTTTTACAGGTGAAACACACAAAAACAGTTATTAGGGAAAACAGTTATGTCTACTAATTATTGAGTAAATCACTTTACTGCATTTCAAAAATATTTACGTACATACGCACATACATACATATATTTTAAATGTTCTACTAACGTTCGTTAATGTCAAGTTATTGTCAAGTTTCACCTGTACTTCAGTTATTGTGCTTTTAACCTTGTAGATTTCGCTTTTCACAAAACTTTCCACGTCAAGCCCAATAGAAACCGAGTTTTAACCTGGTAATGAAATATATTAAAGTATATATAATTGAGCATCAATTGTATCTTCAAATTTGTAATCAAGTATTTTTCCTCTGTATGTAATCGTGCTTCTTCACATGCGACATGAGGCAAGGTAAGAACGAGGCCTTCGCTGATTCTATTTCCACAACAATAAAATTGTATTTATGTGGCACAGGCCAAAAGGTAACCAGACACCATTTAACCTTTTCGTTAACTCTTTCGACATTGTCATTGGCTCAGCGACTCGCTGCCAATTGCTGAGACGCAGTTTGGACATAAAAAAAAACAAAGAAAAAAGAAATACTAAAAAAGTTAAGGGGAAGCGTTGATAATCACTTTTATTATCTAAGACTAAAAGTACAGTTTAAATAGGCTTCACTGTTGGCCCGCCTGTATCTTCGTATCTACACATAACAGTTATCAGCTAAAGAATAACAACGTTTCGAAATCGAGTAAATAAGAGTACACACTCACATATCTACAAGTAGGTAAGTGTAAGTGTAAGTGTAAGTGTAAGTGTAAGTGTAGGTGTAATGAATTAACCTCGCTTACACTTAACTCACAAGCTTTGCAGCAGTGTTGAGAAACGACTTTTGAAAGGAATGAGCAATTAAACAAAAAATGCGTGAAATATGTTCTGAGAACATCTCAGAACTGTTTATTAAAAATACTTTATATAACAATCGGCTTGCAAATAAGTGCAATAAAAAATAAAACAATTCGAGTAAAACAACAATTGCACTCCATTCAAAAAAGAAATGAGTGAACGTCGTGTAAACGAGGTTGTATATAAATACATGTTTGTATGTACATGGTGCGGATGAATGTGTGCATGCGTGCGTGTGAGCATGTGTGCATGTGTGCATGTGTGCATGTGTGTTGGCTGAATTGTAACTACTTGATAACAATATTCTGTGTCAGCCGCTTTACGAAGTCTACGTTCAGAAAATTCGCCATCAGTGTGAGGACCGACTTCTTGGGTGGACGACAGTGTCGCAGCCCCGCCTCCTGGCAGCACACATTCGGAAAGCAGTCCAGGGTGGAGGTGCACGCCTTTGGATGCAGATCGAAAATGGTTGGCGGTGGTGCCGTGCACTCCAAGTACTCCGTAACTGCGGAATAATGTAAACACAGAGCTGGCCGTAATCGTTGGTGGTAACAAAGAAAATGGGGATTCACGTACGGTAGTCAAAGGAACGCTTGACGGGCACCGGCACTGTCTCTAGTTCCGGCTGTGACGTGCGGCAATAGCGTCGACGGCCATCCGGGCAGCAGACACGGGGCCAGCAATCCATGTCTGTGCGGCACTCCTGCACATCCCACCAGAGCTCAGCCAGCGGACGCGTCGGACACTTGCGGGGAATCAGTCCCAATATGGCTGCGGAGCAAAAGGAATTGCAACGAAATTTCCATCAACTGCATCAGCCGAACTTACGTGCGTGTTCCGTTTCCTCCAGGGGCTTGGCAATGCCGGCTACACAGCTGTTGGAGCCGAAGATGTCGCAGCAGATCTCGTCTCGTTGCCAGACCAAACAGTCCTTATCGGACTTGCAAATCTTTGGAAAGAGCTGAAAGCGTACCTCGTTCTCGCGCGGGCAGTTGAAACGCTGCCGCAGATCGGCTGCCGCTCGCTTGTCCTTCTCCTTGTCGATGGAACCGCCCGCGGCGCTGGGAAAGTTCAGAGTTGGCAGCGCTATGCGGAAGGGTCCCTCCGTGGTAGCAGTTGTAGTCGGGATCGTGCCATTCGACTTGCGCCTTGGCTTCGGAGTGGTCTTCAGAATCTTGCGACTGTCAAGCTTCTCCTCCTTGGAGCCGGCCACTGCTGACTGCATGAATTTCTTGGGCGGATGGGGATGTTTGGTGGGCGCACTCACCGGCACAAGGCTCTGTTGGCCAAAGCTCCAGAAACTGGGATTGAAGAAGTTAAATCCATTGGCCAAACGCGGACGAGGAGCTGTTCATACAATGGATTAGTCAACAATGGTCATTACTAGTTCTGCTCCAAATAACAAGCATTGCAAGACAACTAAAGCGCAGTTCCCGTCACCCAGTTGGCCCAGTCATAAAACAAGTGCTTTTGTTTACGCCGCTGAAAGTGAATCTTTCTGCACCTGATGGCAACATGTGGCCGTTGCCGCTCGAGCGCAAAGCTCTCCACTCCCCATTCCCCAATCCCCCCGCCCCAATTACACGTGCCCGTTCACTGAGTAAGCTGCTCGCTGCCCTACTTATCGAAAGGTTATAATGATTATCCCATGCTTGTTCCTGGGAGATTCGATCATCAATAGGAATATCTGAATACTTGACTTGGAGTAATTAAGAGCAATGGGGAGCATTACTCGGAGTTAATAAATAGGTTTTTAGCCTCATACTAATTATTCAAAACAAAACTTGCTTAAAAGTATTTACTTGTCTTCGATTAGAGCTCCAATAGCACATTACTAGGTTGTTAACAATTGAAATAAATCAACAGCACACAAAAAATTAAGTCACAAGTTTTTTGTCATTAAAATATGCGCATATTTATCATTAACTTTATTAAATTAACATACATTCAAATGCCTCTGCTCTTAACTTTTGCGAAGTAAAATCTTTTGCTTGTTTATTTTTCTCTTAAATTTTCAGACTAGATTATTACTAGTCCAATGGCCATAAATATTACTATTGCTAAAAAACATCTCTACAAATAGGTTTTTACTTTAAATGGAATAACTCAAAATTGAATACACTGGGAAAATCAAGTAGCCCAAGTGGGTCAATTGCCTCGATTAGGTTCAGGTCATCTTTAAACTCCAATGACGAATATTACTCACGACAAGCACCGAAAATTGGGGGATTATAAAACGTGCTAAATGTGATTCAAGTTCACGGCTTGCTAATTTAAATTTTTGGTGTTATTGTCGAATGGATGACAATAATCAATATCCTTGACAAAGCGCTTTATTCAGCACCCATGCGAAAGCCTTAAGCCTTGAACCAATACGCACCATCACAAGCCTCGTCCAGCTTATCAAGGTCGTCCACGACTAGTAAAAAAATAAAAAACGATTCGAATTTGAAAGCTTAACTGCGGCTGCTCCAGTTATCGACTGCATAATTATTGTCTGTGGTTGTTTTCTTTTCGTATTTAGACAGCTTCTCAGACGGTTTTGTCGCTGTTTGTTGTCTTTACCAATCTCAAAAACCGAAAGCTAGGTCAGTGCCAGCAACAAGTCTTGATTGCCACTGCAGCGGTCATATGGACATATGCTAAAGTCCATTTAATGCAGGTCCGGTCTTAGCTCAACTCACTTGTTGTCGTTGTTGTCGTCGTCGTTGTCGTCGTTGTGGTGGACGTTGATGTCGTCGTTGTGGTTGTCCTACTGGTAGGCCTGCGCCGCTTAACAACCTGGGAACGCCTACGTACGGACTGCAGTCCGGCGGTGGAGTCTCCACTGTCCAGCGGCGTCTGGGCACCATCCAGCGGCAGCTTGTATTGTGCAACAGCGCGAGATCTGTGGCCGCGGGAACCACTAACACGGCTACTGTTTTGGATAAAGGCCTCCGTTTGAGGTCTGGTCTCTGTTGCATTTTTGCGATGCCGTGCCGCAGCTGCTGTTGCATCATTTGTCGTGGATACAACGCAAAAGCTGCTCAGCAGTGGCAAAAGCAGCAAAAATACAGACAATTCCATTTCTCATTTAATTAAGCCGTAACCAGGTCAACAAGTTTAAAACGCATCTATTTAAATTGATTTTTATTGACTACTTATTTCTTTTATTGCCTTCTTTTAAATGGTAAACTCCGCGTATCTGATATTTACTCAGTATCTTTCACACTCAATTTTTCACAATTTGTATTTATTTTTGGTTAAATCTGCGCACCCGACGTGTTGTTGCGAGTTCAAACGGCTGAAAGCAACTCAACAGGCGAATGTGCAAAATTGTAAGCTTCGGCAGAAAGACAACAAACCAAAGCTGCAACAACAGCTGAGACCAGAGCTGCGTAGGCAGCTAAGAGAGCGTCAATTCGCTCTTTTACCCAGTGGGCCAATAAACAAACTGGTTTCCGTTGCTAAGGTGCTGATGCTTCGCGACTCAAGCGCAGCTTGAGTGCAGCCCACTGGACACCACTAACCCAATATTATAGAAATGAGGAAGTGACCACATGATAGCGACATTGCACTCCTTTAGTTGCTTCCGGCATTATCGGTTACTCGGACACAATACGTGTACATATTAACAATAAAAAGACAAATGTTTACATTACTTGTTATGTATTTAATCAGAGGGAGATTTAAACAAATAACCTTCTTGGAAGGTAACAACTGCAAGCACAGGAATTCACGTTAGTCTGTTTGAGAACAGTTTTTGGAGCGTTGATTACGCTGGAAGAGTTTTATAACTCGGCTGCATCTGTGGACGCTGATTTGAGATATATCTCTATTCTTGTGCACAATGTGTGACGCTTCTTGCATGTTCCTGGCTTTGGTTTGAGAAGTGTCTGCCTGTGGTGTCATTTAAATCCCCAAATGATTATATTGTTGTTGCTTTGTTGTTGTTGTTGCCAGCATATTAATAAACGTAGTCCCTCGAAAGCGACTACTTAAATTAATATGCTTAATTGACGTTAGAAACGCCAAACGATTGAAGCGGACACTTAATCCAGCTGAAAAATAATATATGAGAATAAGCAAATTGAACCGCAATTCAATGTATCATTTGAAACTTACCTTCTTGAAGCCAATATCATTGGCGTACTCCCTGAAGCACTGACGGCAAATGTTCAGTCCGTATTTGCGGATCAGACCATGTCGGTTTGAGCAGGCACGGCTATAATTAACACATACAAATTTAGTGCATTGTTATTGAATGAACTGGTGCATAATTCACAGTTAATAGTGTCATTCAAGCTAAGTTGCATAGCTGTCGCTGCGGCTGGCAGCGTCATTAAATAGTAAATGACAAGGGCCAGCCACAACATTTGCTTTGGCCACCCTTAATTATGGAAACTGTTAAAGAAGTCTTCACATATTTCCGTACTCAACCGGGGGCAAAATGATATTCAAGCAGCAATTTCTATACATATAAAATAAAACATATGTACGGGTGGTAGACACCATGCGAATCTACGACGTGCTTAACCTCAAAAACTCAAAGCAATCAACTATGCAACAAAATACGGCTTAAAACAACAATAATACATGCAAATTATACAGCTCTTGATGCACAATTTTATGGGCTACATAAAACTTACCAGCAACGGGAGCCTTGACCGTATTTACGGGGATGCGAGTACCAGAGAGTAGCGAAACCCATGTTGGCGTATACGATGGAAAAATCGAAAAGAAAGAAGAGGGAAAAAATGGCTACTCGAGACTTGAACTGTCAAATACGTACGTTGCCAGATATCTCGATGTTTACGTGCATTGTTTAACACTGCCAAATAATAGTGCTGCCAGACATAGATGATTTAACGCGCGAGTTTTAAAGTAAAAAAAATTAGGTTAAAATTTAAAGTCTATTTACTAATATGAAGAATACAAATTGTACAATCTTAGACACATATTAGAAATAAAACGGCTGCGATGTATTATTTTCAACTACTACCACCTTAACGTTTTCATTGTTCTCCAACTGGAATGGTTGTTGCTCAATTGGTTCTGTCCCTTCGAGGTCTACGAACGACATAATCTCCTGCTCCTCGTTGTTAATGGGCATTGGGATACTTTGAATAAACTCGGATCCCTCACCAAAATCACTGGGATCCAATTCGACCATATCAAACTGGTGCTCATGGCCCATGGGTGACGTTGGCGAATGGATAGACGTGGCTGCCGCTGAATCAACAACAAATTCAACTCCGCCCTCCTGCATTTGCTTGGCCTTTAGCGCTGCTGCCGTTTCCAATTCGAATTTTTGCATCTGCATCATCAGTCGTGCATTCGCGTCCAAGTGCGAGTGACGGGCTCGCACATGCTTATCCCGATCGCCGCGCTGGCGGAACGTCTTGGTGCAAAATGGACAATCGTAGGGCTTCTCCCCGGTGTGTATGCGCTGATGGTTTTTTAATGCATCGGCGCGATAGAACCGCTTGCCACACTCATCGCACTCGTATCGCCGCTCGCCGCGATGTATGAGTCGATGCTGATAAAAAACCGAGCCGGTGAGAAAGCGTTTGCCACAAACCAGACAGTGGTACGGCCGTTCACCTGTGTGGCACTTACGTATGTGATCGTTGAGATCTGGGCGTATGGTAAACTTACGGCCGCAGTTCTCCTCCTGACACACGAACGGCTTTACACCTGTGTGCAAGTATATTATATACATAAGCTTACTTGCAACCCGCTGCTGCAACTGCGCAGTGGCAGTTCCACTCACCCTGGTGAAAGCGTAGGTGCTGCCACAGATGGCTGGACTGGGTGTACGATTTGCCGCAAATGTCGCATAAGTACTGACGCAGTCGTCCCATGGTGGCCGTGTTGCCGCTGTTGCGCAACTCCTTTTCACGCTTCTTCTTATTCAGATGCTTCTCCTCGTAGTGCGGCTGTATCTCGTGCGCGTACTCAAAGTTTGTGGCACAGAACTCGCACGGCAGCATCAGGCGCTTGCCGCTCTCGCAGAGCCGAGGAAAGTAGTGATAGCAGCTGTAGCTTCGGGGTGCAAGGGAGGCGAGAGATACAGATGCGGGTGCCTGCTGGGGAATGCTCTATATACATATGCGAAACACTTACCGATGCTCCTGGAGCAGCTCGACATTGGCAAACTTCAACTCGCACACATTGCATACAAAAAATCGATTCGGCTGCGCCTGCAACTGCTTGAGTCCTTCGCGCATATAGACGCAGTCGGTCTGGTAGTGGACACTGGCCTCCTTGGCCGTGGTCATGCGCAGATCGCAGGCGGTGCACTCGAAGCGGCGCTCCGGCACGTGTGTGGCCGAGTGCACCAGCAAGAAGGAGACGTCCGCGAAAATGTAGTCGCAGAACTCGCACTGAAGCACGTTTCCCAGCACGTGGGTGGTGAAGTATTCGTCGTCGTTCTTGAGCGACATCCTCTCCAGCTCGGCGGCTATGGTCAGCAGTTGCTCGCCCTCCTGCAGAAGCTGCTCTAGCTGCCGCTTCAAAACCGTTTTATCCTCGACAACGGGCTCCAGCTCGGCCACCTCCGTTGTCGACTGGTGCACAAAGATGTGCTCCAGCGCAAGTTTCACATCGTAGAAGATGCGGCCACAGTGATTGCATTTGAGTACCACCAGCAGCCCGAGTGCCGAGGGAGCCGCATGTTGCTGCTGGATGTTGGTTTGTGTCGGGATTAGGTCAAGCGCATGCTTCTCCATGTGACGCACCAAGCCGGAGGTGTGCACGAACTTTCGCTCGCAGATGCTGCACTCGTTGGGCCCCTTGGTGGAGGTCTTTTTGGCCTTCGAGTTGTCGAAGCCCGTCTCCAGATCATACTTAAGCTCGTCCTTCATATAGCGCCGAATGCGCACCTGGTTTTCAACGATGATGCGTTCGCTAGGCGTTTTCCGAGGCGGCGTCGGCGCCTTCTTCTCCTGGGCTGATGGCACGCGATTTACGGACATCGGTTTCTGATCCGACTCGTATTCACAGCTGTGGTCCTGGAACGAGGGTGTGTCGAAGAGGCCGTTGCAATTGGAGCACTTGATGAAGCGAAAGACTGTCGATTGCGGCATCCCAGGGCGTGGCTGGGTCACCGGCGGTTGCGGCTGCGGCTGCGGCTTTTGTGCCACCTCGGCTGCACTGGGTGCGGCACTCTTCTCCGAGACCGTCATTTTATTGTTGACTCCCGACAGAAACTCACGCAACTTTTCCTGCTCTGCCTCGGGATCGAAATCCACCTTTCCGTCGGACTCCTCCAGGATTTGCTTCAATGTCGGATCGGCCAGCGTGCGTTCGACAGCCTCCTCCGGGGGCATGGGCATGGCCGCCTGTAGCTCGAAGAACTTGGCCAAGTCCTCGTGGCTAACAATGCCATCGGTCTCATTGGATACCAGCACAGTGGCCCCCGGCTGCAGCTCATCGCTGTTCACAACCAAATCCCCAACGAACTCGAATTCGGCCATTAGGAACTCGCCATCCCCGTACAACTCCAAATTCGGATCCATGTTTTTTGTTTCCTTTTTTTTTTTCTGTTTTTTCCTTATTTTCAATCAATTGCAATGCTCTGCGTCTACCAGCCCGATTGCAAATGAGCTGCCAAGCAAAGTGTTCTTTTTGTTGTTGACAAATTTGTCAGGGCAAGTGGAAAAAGTGTGCGTTGCATTTGGCAGAGTGTCAGACAGACTGACAGCTGGGAGAACTTTACAGCATTTAACATTGGGATGATGTGAAGAACCAAATAGAGTCGTGCTCCTCTTTAACATGCATAAACTAAAGAATTACGATTACGACTTCTTCAACGGGGGTTTTAAATGAATCATTAATAATTTACTAACTATTCCTCGTTATCTCCGGATGTTCTTGTCTTGTCAAGTGGAATGTTCTATATAGGGAAAGCTGTAATTGCAACAATTAGAAATTGCAGCTCTTAACATCAATTATTGGGATCAACTGTTGAACTGAGATATGATATAAGTAGATGTGAACCAATCAGGCACACACTAAGCTTATTTGTTTTATTTAATTTATACATTTTAGACTCGATATTAGCCCGTCCAATAGATACCCAGCGCATATTGGCCGAAACACACTCACACACATGCACACACGCACACATTTAGTGCCCATTGTTTATTTTCTCTTGGACTCGAAGGTGATTACTGGGCGGCAGTTATCAGTGTCTGCGTTTCCAGATAACAAGCCTTGCAAAATGAGTAAACGCGATGACATACCACCTGAGTTAATCAGTGCGATACCTTGGTTTGAGCCGGACGGCAGGGCAAACTCCTACGACAACAAGTTCTATCTGGGAATCGGGTACTGGGAAACTGCAGCAAGCTCCGCCCTACCGTACAAGATTCTATTACGGTAAATAAATATGTAGATTGTACAATGCATATTAAAGAGGCGCAGTTGCCGTTAAGTTCGCACTGGGCCGGACGGATTTTCGCATTTTCGCATTTTCGACTTCGGCGCTATGATTCACCAACAAAGCAACCATTGAAATCCGTAATTTGATAAAAATAGTTGAACGAGTTGCGCCAACGTTTCTTATCGCCAAATTGCTAGAAGATAATGCCCAGCCGTGGATACGGATTCGTTCGGCTGCCACTCATAGCCCAGCGATCCGGCAGTAGTCGCTCTCTAATAGCAGCTCCCATTAATGTGTTAACAGGGCGGCAGGCGGCAGAGGCGGAACAGCATGGATTTGGATAGTGCGACGTACGCGTACATCTCCGAGCCGGTGGAGTTTAGGCAACTGGAGGGCAAGCCCGTCGATTTTCGGAAGACGTTCGATGTGCGGGGCATCGGCACCGACGAGATGCTCCAGCTGTATATGCGCAAGGCCCACCTCTCCGACGATATTGACCAGATGCCGGCGATGCAGCGACGCGCCTATGTTTATGACATAATTAGAAGCAATAAGGCCCCTGGTTACTGGGTGGTAATTGCCAATATAATCCCCAAACGCAGCTGCTGCAGTCATACTACACCATTACCGTTACCACATCAGTGCATGTCATGAAACAGCTGCAGCATCCATCCCCATCCCCATCACCATCACCATTATCATTACCATCACCATCACTATTATCATCACCATTACCATTGCCATCAGTCGCAACTAAAGTCGCAGCTGGTTCCGCTCTTACTTTTAGCCACCTTGCATGCAGGTGAGCAGCGACGTCTTCGCCCAACCGCCACCAGCAGTGCTGCCCCCGCCGACAATCAGAGCCTCTCCAGGCAGTGAACGCCGCTTCGTTGGTGACGGTGTCAGCTACACCATGAAGCAGTCCTCCTCGTCGCACAGTCTGAGCAGCTTCGCTGCGGCGCCGGCTGCTGTGCCAGGACCCAGCTTTGCCACCAGCGTGGTTGTCAGCAACAAGGGCTCCAAGTACGAGATTAGCGGACCCGTCAACTTCCAGCACGTCTCCGGAGATGTGACTCGGGATCGCACGCGCAATGCCTTCGATTTAAATGCCGGCGCCAATGACAATGTCCTGAAGAAGTACATGATGGAGCGCGGCATCACCGAGGAGGATATCGCCGGTATTCAGCGGCAGGAGCTGGTTAAAAGGATTGTGCATTCAAATTTCACTTGGATGGTAGGATCAGAATCAAGCTGAAACTATGCGAACTAAAATTAAATTGATTTCCCCTTTGACAGCCCTCGAAGCAGGACATGCAAAAGGCAGAGTCCAAAATGCCAAAGTTGGTTTATGCCACCATGTCCACCGACAATGAAATCGCACCACGATCAGCGGCACCTCCAGCACCTCCAGCAGCTCCTCTCAAGCAAGCGCCGTCGACCACCGCCTTTTCCAACTATGCATCGCTTACCTCCCGCTTCGTGGACATATCCGACATGGAACTGGCACCGGCACAGCCCAGCCATAGGCCGGAAGTGGGCACCGTTATTCCTGTTCAGCTGCAGCAGGCACAGTCGAACAGACCCAAAATCCCGCCTCCGCCCTCGGCAGTGACTGCGGCAAATACACACGTCTACCCGGCAGCTATTGAAGTGCGTCCCACACGGGCCAAGCCCCAGAATGAGACCTATGCGACAATTGCTCCACAAAGTCATCGCAAGGCGGGCACAATGCGAGTGGCTCCTCCAGCGCCGCCTAAGCCTTCGATTGTACCCAGCGCGAACAGAGCCCAAGTGGAATATGCAACGGTCAAGCAGCCACCCCCGCCGCCTGTCAAGCCAACACTTGTCCAGCCCAGAACTGCTTCCATACCGGTGCTAGAGAAGCCAAAAGCCAACAACACGAGCATTCCGCCGCCTCCTCCACCGCCGCCAATTGTGGCAGCTGCGTCCGGAGTGCCGCCACCACCACCACCACCTGCGCCACTCGCAGGTCCGACAGGTGTACCCATGCCACCACCACCTCCGCCGCCTGCCGCTCCAGCAGGTGCACCAATGCCACCCCCACCGCCACCGACTGGTGGAGCCGTCCAGCCATTGGCAATTAAAAAGTCTGCACCCAAAGCTGAAGCTCCCGTCGATGATCGCGATGCTTTCCTTGAAAGCATACGCAAGGGCATAACATTAAAGGTAAAGATTAAGTTTTGCTTAATTTCATTTTGAAAACTTAAATTCTGTTTAATCTTGCAGAAAGTTGATCAGAAAGCAGCGACCATAAGTGGGATCAAGCCACGTGCTGAAAAAAAGCCGCCAGCTACGGATTTCTTAAGCGAGCTTAAATTGGGCATCACCCTGAGACGCGTTAAAAATCCTGCAGATAATCCCTACTCCGAGGCAAGCACAGGCGAGGAATCGCAGGCGTAAAAAGACGCGTTAACATTTAAAATCTATGCTTGATACGGCAACACTTGACTAGTGGATAAGCTTACTGACATTTTAGTATTTAATTGAGGTTTTTCTTTGAAGATGGCCACCCTGCGATCGTAATTTCTAATAACATGACTTAAATTATTTATTTTATCTATTTTATGTCATGATTTACTTACGATCCATTTAAATTATTTTCAAATACGACGCGCAGAATTTTACTTTGATTAAACGCTGCGTCACATTAAACGTTATATTTTCGGAAACTAGGTAACCCTATTCAATTTGAAATGCCTTCATGACAATTTACATTTAGTATTGTATTGTGTAAATAAACGAATATGTAGAGGAGACTTGATAACTTATCTTGTTGATTAGTTTTTAAAAAGCTGTCGGCGCTTACGAGCACTACTCACACATACAAACACAAATTAAAAAAAACTCCTGTGTGTGCGTGTGTAAGACTTAATCAGCTGGCCGACTCAGGTGCTCGCAGTTAACGGCAGTGCAAGAACAACAATCATTTTGGATTTTGATTGCTGCTTGATAATTCTGTGCTGCAATAGTGATAGTGCGATTTTGCATTTAAAGGCTAAAACACGTTATAACAATAATAAGCATCAGGCTTTCGCTTTAGCTATTCGTAAAAACTAAAAGGAACATTATGCAACGGATTGCAGTTGTTGGAGGCACCGGCATGACGGGCCAATGTGTGGTGGACTACGCGCTGGAGAAGGGTAACGTACAAAGTGCTCGATTTCGAACAGCCGCCTTAATTAAAGTGTCTTAAAGGTCTCGCGGTACGCTTGCTCTATCGCACTGAGCCCACTATTCCCGAACGGTTTAAAAGCAAGGTGCAACTGGTGCAGGGCGATGCGACTAATATTGAGGACGTGAAACGTCTGATTGAGAGCGATGGAGGAGTGGATGGCGTTTGCGTTATACTGGGCACACGCAACAAACTCGAGGCTACAACGGAGTTGTCCCGCGGCACCGAGAATGTTATTAAAGCAATGAAGGATGCAAAGATTACAAAATTGTCGATTGTCATGTCGTCGTTCCTATTGCGATCCCTTAAAGAAGTACCTGCTGTTTTTCACAAACTGAACGAGGAACACCAACGCATGCTGGATTTGACAAAAGCCTCCGGCTTGGACTATATTGCAATATTGCCCCCGCATATCGCCGAAGAACCGGCCAGTGGCTATACCGTAGTTCATGATGAAGCACCTGGACGTCTGGTGTCCAAGGAAGATTTGGGACAATTCATTGTAGATTCATTGGACCAACCCGAGCATTATGGCAAAGTTTGCGGTATCGCCAAAAGCGTTAAGAGCGCTTAGGTTCTCAGCTAAAATTAATTATCATCGTGAAGTCAGCAAAATCGAATCCCTCTTGCATATAAATGGGATACAAATTGTTGGCGGTTCTATTGAGACGTACAATTAGAAATGCTATTAAAGCCTTTTAAAGTCGAACTAACCATATTTTTATATATTATTCATACTTAAGTATCATACATGTATGGTTGTGTGGGTAATTTGTGTATGCACACTGTAATCTTTCCATTTCTGAACTACAAATAAACAATTTTTAATTGCAATTACGTGCGATATCAATTGGCAATAGCCGCATTTTCGGTCAGACACCTGAAATTTCAACCTATTAGCAGCTGTCGCATAAAACGTCATGAAGGCATTTTAAAAATGTGCACCTGTAGAAAATTAAGAAAAAATAAAAAGAATTTAATGAAGCCAAAGAGCAACCTGCTTCCGCTTTCATGCCCAATGCCAAAAATTTCAATAGGAAAACGAAGAGTATAATCTAAGAGAAGACCTTTTAAGAAAAGGAGATTATACTATGAGAGAAGATTTAATACTGTGAACTTGATTAAGAAAAAGTGGGGGAATAAATCCACATTATTCTCAATCAACAAAACAAAGATGTAAGTCGTTCAATTATGTCTTAATTAACATTAATATTATCGAAACACTACGGTACCCAATTGAACATATACTCACACATACGTAACCACTCGCTCTCTCTTTCGTTCATGAAGATGGTTTATTTTTGAGTTAAATAATCTTATTGATGCTCTTCGCGCTCGTTGGGCAACGCAGACCTGATGTGCCCGCCCGACTGTATCTGATGCAGCTGTAACAAAAATAACATTACCGGGCACACGTCAATTTTTGGCTTGCTGCAAAACCATGAACTTGAACTTGTCATAGACTTTTCAGACAGATTGTAGATAGATGTTTCCGTTCGTTTCGTCTTCCGCTCATGAATTTAAAAACAGTGCATATAAAATATCTACAACTTTAATATAATTTATTGCCATACATTTGTTGCTTAACGCTATGCTTGCAATCTCGATATGTATACCTATGCTTCGTATATTTGGAAGATAATTGAGCTATCATCATATGTAATTAGATATTGTCTAGTAAGCATTTGAGCAAACACCACAACAAATCATACGAATATGAATTATAAATTAATAGTAACACAAAACTAAATTAACATAAATATATTATGAGCAATATATTTTATAACTCGGCATTTATCGTGCTTATGTGTATATTAAAGCAGTGTCCGAAAAGGTAACAAAAAGTACATGCGGAAAGTAATATTTAAAAATCAACACGAGCGTAATATGAATGTTTGTGTAATCATAATGGAATCAGAAGCAAACGCTCAAAGGATATATAAATATAATTATATTTATATATAATGTATCTATATTATATTGACGGCTCTGCCGCTGGGCAGTATCTGGTAATTTGGCTACACCCAAGAGCGTTTGCCTAATTTGACTAGTTTAACTGGAACGCTCCGGTCAAGTTTGAAGCGTTTGGCGCTTAGTTAAGCCAACAATACTACTACTACTGGTGCTGACATCTATAAGACCTTCTTCATGTATTTCTTATTAAGAGTTTGTAAGCTAGGTAGCTCGCAGTGGCGCGGTCCATACATGGAAATAGGTGCACAGTACTCATACCCAATACGTTCATAAAAACCATCCTGATCGATGGTCGACAGATAAATGGTATTTAAATCGAGCACCACTCGGCAATAGTCCTCAGCAAACTTCATGATTAGCTTTCCAAACCCCTGGCCTCGATAGGTCTTGTCAACGACAACAGACTCTACAAAGCACGCCTTCTTTTTGGATGTAATGGGACTCAGCTTCAAATGCGCTATCACACGGCACATTCCCTCTGTGGTGAGAACCAGGCTGCATGGCAACGTATCACAAGAAGCTTGCAGGGAGCGCATGCGGGCAGTTTCAGAGCGCGGCCATTCCGAGTTAATGAGCGCGCATGTGTCCTTCATTAGCTCCGGAAAGTTGTGTATTGGCACCACGTTGAACGGACTGCCAGAAACATTGAACGGTGGAAGCCCCTGTAAATAAACCAGATGTGTTAGCAATATGTTAGGAGCAGTCTATTGCTTTCAAAATGTGTTTTTGCTTATGTGTGGTCCAGCTACCTCATAGTACGGCTCCGGTTTAATAAAGCGCATTTCGCTATTACTGATAAACTAATTGGGCCGACTGTTGTTGTGCCAGCCTCAGGCTACGAAAGAGTTTCAATATCTAAAAGAGAACAAATTTAAGGCTATTCGTTCCATTGAAGTGACAGAAAACATGTTAAAATAGCTTTGATTTATTTACACATGAACAAGTGAAATATGTATTAAAACATATATTGAGTTTTACATATAGGACAAGTTTATTTTGGTTTCGATTTCAAATACTTCATTGGGTGGGACAACTGATTAAATTTTCTGCTTGCAAAATATATATATATATATACATTTCTATAACACTATAAACATCCTAAATTTAGGTTTTAATTTAACTTTACAAACTTTCATATTTGGGTCTTTACAAAAGTTAATTTTTTTAGAATTAAAATAATCATTTTTTGTTTAATATAAAAAGCAGAAGGTTAGTTGAGACTTAATGCGTTTAAAGGACCTTTGTTTTGCATTTTGTATTTAATAATTAAGGTTCAAATGTTTGGCTAAGTATAGGCTAATAAATATTTTATTCCTACATACATACATGTGTATGTATATATTTTATATTAGTTCTCGAGACAATGTGGGCGTTAAGTCAAATAAACATACATACATACATATGTACGTAACTAAAAATGTTCACAACTATATATGTACGTATGTGTTCTTATAATTTAGTCCGCCAAAATCAAGGTGAGCCATTAAAAAAGAACATTTTCTAAACGCCAACGACACTTGCATGACCTTGACTGGCCAATCGGCGAGAAATAGTATAAACAAACATATTTACACACATTCTTTGGGATTACTTCATTATGATTTATGCATATGACATACAATTTGCGACCAATTTACAGATGCAATAAAATATGATTTGTTTTCGCTTATGGAGAAACACCTTATACACACATATACACACTCAAAATTAAACTCGATTTAATTGTTGAACTGTTCGTAATAACTATTGAATTATTGATTTTGTTTTGCTGTTTACCATTGCGAGCACTCGTTGCTCTTTGCTATGTAGTTCCTCACGAGCGCCACGACGAAATGTGCAAAGCGAACTGATATAATTTCCAATTCTGACGATCCGAAAAAATGGGCCAAGTTCCGCCGCTCGAGCGAAATGTTTAATATACAATTGATGTTAATGATAATTTTTGTGTATTTGTATTTGTGGTGGCAGTGACGGCGTTGGCGGCTAACTAACAGTGTACGGTTGGTTGATTTTGAACAGAAGAATTGAATTGATATGTGTGTGTTAGCTCTGTCGTTTTGTTGTTTACAAATGTTAGTTTAGTCTAAACTACAGCCGTTACGCTTTGTTTTATTTTTAAACATTTTGTTTAATATTTTCATGTGTGGAGCGATGCTATGTTGCCACCCTGTTAATAAACGGTTCGTACTGCCAACTCTCTGGCTAAATATATCGGCTGGCCACCACAAGCTATCGGGTTTTTATAAATACATCGAAAATAATAAACAAATTATAAATAACAAAAAAAATTTAGCAACTTGCACTTTTCGCCTGAATTTTACGAACTAAATAATAATACACTTATACAAAAAATAATAGTTTTATAGTGAACTTACAGTGCCCTAGCGCCGTAGTAATTGTTAAAGAGCAGCTGTCGAATTTAGATGTTTGCGACACTGAAATATTTATTACACAACAAATAAATCAAATAAAGACATTTCGACAATGTGCAACAATTTAAAATTGGCACCGTACTGTCTATAAATAATTTGTAAACAAACTAAGAAAGAGGAAAATCGGTCGTGCAAGCAAATAGCGGCAAGGCATTGACACTGACCCATTGATTGAGCAGCAACCGCATTCTGGCATTGGCCGACGCAAACAATAAACGTTTCGCACACCCAACATATTCACGTGCAGCAGCCGAACTAATGGCGAATCGACAAATGGCACAAGCGCCTGAAAATCATTTGCGCCTTTCCTGGCATGATACACAGATGATGGCCACACTCAGTCCACAGACCGTTATGGATTACTTTTGTCGCAAAAGCAATCCGTTTTATGATCACATGTGCAATAATGAATCGATACGCATGCAGCGTTTGGGAGTTGAGCACTTGCAGTAAGTTTGAATGAAGCCTACTAGGGATTATGTTTTGTAATTTCTCATGTATTTTCAGTAACATGCTTGGCATGGAGTACATTTTGCTTCACGTTGCTGAACCAATTCTCTATGTCATACGAAAGCAGCATCGTCACAATCCTTCGGAGGCGACACCAATTGCCGATTACTATATAATTGGAGGAACAGTGTACAAAGCACCCGATCTAGCAAATGTTATAAATGCTCGAATTGTAAGTAACGGATTTATGATTTTTTTCCCATAAGATTCCGATGTTTTAAACTGCTTGCAGCTCAACACGGTTGTTAACCTGCAGTCCGCTTTTGAAGAAGCTAGCAGCTATGCCCGCTATCATCCTAACAAGGGATACACGTGGGATTTTTCGTCAAACAAAGTTTGTAAGTAGTTTCTGATGGATTCTCGATGTACCATTAATCATTTATTTCTACATGTTTTTAGTATCGGACAAGTCCAAGTCTGACAAAAAGGATTCAAATGCAGCCAAGGATGAAAACAGTGGCACGCTATTTCAAAAGCAACGCGTGGATATGTTGCTGGCCGAGCTACTCCGTAAATTTCCTCCCCCTATACCTCCAATGCTACAAAATCTGCAGCAACCACCGCAAGCCGTTACGGGGACAGACAGTGGTGCGATGCCAAATTCAACAGATACTCATGCTAACGGTCCATTGGATGTAGCAACGGAAAGCATTGATATGAAGCCCCCGCCTGAAAAAAAATCGAAGTGAAGGGTGTTGCATTTTGATCGTATATTTTTATATTAACTGTATTAGTAAAGTAAACACAACTTAAGCTACGGTATTTGATTTAATCGTCATATTTAGCACTCAGTGCATTAGCTGTGTACTGCTTCTTATTTTTTGAGTGCACCGATAAGCAGTGAGTGGTATAGTCAAGAATGCTCTTAAATGACTGCTTACAGATGTGGCAGGGCACAGTTTTTGTGGGTGTACGGTATACTCCTGCATGGGCCATCTTTGGAACCTTCTTAACCGTTGGTGGTGGCATTTGTCCGTCTTTTGGAACTGATTCGCCTATTAAATTGGAAGCTACAAAATCAGAAATTGAAATAAATATTTTCTTATCGGTCCTCAGCGCAAACTTACCAACAGGCGCGTCATTTTGATGTTCTTGGATTGTTCTTTCCCGAGGCTTGGAGCAGTCCGGGATAACAGCTGGTGAGGTGCAAACCAGTTTTGGTAGTTTTGCCTTTTTTACATGATTTAACTCTGTATATTGAAGCTTACGCTTCTCGACCGGCGGTATTTTGTCACAGTTCTGCATTAGGTGTATGTGTAACGCGCGTTCCAGCACAAATTTCTTGTCACAATACTTGCAAAAGAAGGAATTCTTATTCCTTATGACTGGAGCAGATTTTAAGTGAGAGTCCATGTGCGTATCAAGCAACCTTTTCTCACGAAAGTTGGCACTGCATAATTGGCATTTAAAATGTTGCATTGGTCGTGCTTTAACAGCAGTTAGCGCAGCAGTAGGTTGAGTGTTTTTTAAAGTGGTAGAACTTCTTTCAGAGGAGCGTGGCAACATGGATTTACGGTATTCAGTATTTCCTTTTAGGCTTGTTTTCGCACTGGGCAAGCAGCTACGTCGAGCAATAGCATTAGCTGCACCCAGTTTCCGTGCTGGACTGTTTAGAGTGGTCTTGACAACAATCGACATCCTTTGCTTGAAAGTTGCGTTATTAGTTGTGGGTAAGAACGATCGGCGCGGCCGTGGTAAGGCTACTATAGGCAATTTTGTTGGCTTTTCGGGTTTCTTTGACCCCTCGGTTAGCTTGAGGGCTTTGACAATCAACTCGGACACTTCGTTTACCATTTCAGAAACCACAGCTTCTTCATTCTCTTTGTCTTGACGGACTCCAACTAATGGTGATGTTATTTTCATAGACAGATCGTCATTTGATACTGAACATAGAAAAAAGATTGGTCATTACAATCTTATTAAAAAGAAACAAAATCGTATTATAATTTACCTTCCGTAATATTTTCCAGCACAACATTAGCGCTTAAAGGGTATACGTTTGTTTTATTATGGTTTTCCTTCACTGAATTGTCAAGCGTAGCATTCACATCATTAAACATTGTATTGATCTTCACTGTCGACGCAGTGGCGTCTATTGTTGACGATAATGTGGAATTCTGTTCATCTGGTTGTGTATTTTCTTTATTATCTACTTCTGTAGTAGTTATATTCTGGGGCGCGTCGAGCATTGTTAAATTCTTAGTAGGAGTCGAACATAGCGCATTATGCTTGTTCAATATACTTTTGTCGAATGGACGCAAAGGTGACGCCTGATCTTTCGGTATGTCTTTCTTTAATTGGGAGTCAAGTAATATTTTCATATCCATATTTTTCTCCTCCAGAGTTTCATCGTGTTTAAGGTTCAGATCGATGCTTTGCATTTCTAAATACTGACTAGTTTGGGTAGCCATCACCGACTGCCATTTGCTGGCCAGCGTGTCATCGGCATCTGCGTCAAAGGACAAATACATGCTGATGCTGTCCTCACCGGGAATAAGTGAACGGCGTGAGTTGTCCATAATTAATCAAATAAGAAGTAGTTTACGAATTCTGTTTATGATAGCCACAAAACGAGAAAGTCAAAATTTAAAATTTTATCAAATAAGGAAAAAAAATCGCGCTGAAGATCTGTGACGCTTAGCCTTGGCTGTACCAACAACTATTCGTTAATATTTCAAATGTATTATACAACACTAAACGCGCCAACCAGTTATTGTCGGCGTTATAAATAAATAGCAGCTTCGCAGAAGGTAAGAAGATTTTCTATATTATTTCTTGATTGAACGTGTTGATGTGTTCTTTTTAAAATGTTCTAATAGCTGTATTTTATATTTTATACTATATACTATACTTTATTTTGAAACTATTGAAATAATGAATGCCTCCTATGATTTAAGATTCCGCCACCCTGAGTTATCGTTTATCAGACGCATGCACATTGATATTGCGCAGCCATGACTTATCGCTAATCGGACTTGTGTACATATGAAATTTCGATATTTCTTGTATATACACAATTGGTACTTGTATTTGCATAAAAAGACTCGCAAAAATATTGCACAAATTAAAATAATCATTAAATTTTATAAATTAAATTTAATTTTGCTGTAACAAACAAGTTTCAAATAACTCTAATTACCATTTACACATAGTGGTGGCGTCAGCAGCAATTGTGAGTCATTTGCACAATTTCCCCAAACCTGTAAGAAAAACAATTCGCAACCACTTGCTAAGTCATCAGTTCTACGTAAACACCGCATCTCAATTATCACGCAATGGCTGCAATGGGAGAAAATGAGCCGCGCACAGAGTTGCAGGAACTGCAGCTTAAGTCTGGGCAAGTAGCCGATGAATCGTTGGAAAGCACCCGACGTATGTTAAGTTTGATGGACGAATCAAAAGAGGCGGGCATACGGACATTGGTTGCATTAGACGATCAGGGCGAGCAGTTGGATCGCATCGAGGAAGGCATGGATCGCATAAATGCAGATATGCGAGAGGCCGAAAAAAATCTTAGTGGCATGGAGAAATGCTGCGGCATCTGTGTGCTACCATGGAAGAAAGTGAACATCAAAGACGACAGTGATAATGCCTGGAAAGCCAATGAAGACGGAAAAGTGGTTGCCAGTCAGCCGCAGCGTGTCATTGATGAGCGCGAACGTGGTGGAATGGGGGCACCACCGCAATCAGGGTATATAGCACGCATAACTAATGATGCACGTGAGGATGAGATGGACGAGAATTTGGGACAAGTAAACTCTATGCTAGGCAACTTGCGTAACATGGCCTTGGACATGGGATCTGAGCTTGAGAACCAAAACAAACAAGTCGATCGTATTAATGCCAAAGGTGACGCGAACAATATTCGCATGGATGGTGTTAATAAACGCGCAAACAATCTGCTCAAGAGCTAAACAGCACATTTATAAAAACTCAAAATGATAACATAACATAATCAGACACTCCCCCTTACTTCCCAAACTTGATAAAACTCACTTGTCACAGAAACTTTCACAACCAGCACATCAACTACAACAACAACAACAACAGGGAACAAATGTTGTGGGCACAAGTATACTAACAGTAGCGACTGTAAAGTTAATTTTTTTTGTTGCTACTGCGATATTTAACTTTATATTACGTATACACTATCTAAAGCAAAAATGGAAAAACGACTAACGCGACTTACCCATCTATATAATATTATATCTATTTGTATACCTATTGTCTAACTAGTAAGCACGCGTTTACGCGATAGCAAAAGAAAACACAAATTTTACAATGAGATTTTCGTATAAATGTACTCATGTTTTTGGTACAAACTTTTTGAGGCATTTTGAAACCTTTATGAATCAAACTAGGCTACATTGTATGTTATCTTTATGATAAAACATTTACAACTTGTGCAACCCGAGGAGAGGCATTTATAGGAGTCAACGGAAGGAATAGTTGGTTGAGAAAAATTAAATATTTAAGGGTAGTGTCATATTCATAGCCAATTTATGTGCATTCTTTGTGTACGCCACTTTGTTATTACTATACAAGTTATATACTATATGTATGTTTATGTACCCTCACTCTATTTAAAACATATACGACATATATATATACATATACGTGAAACAAATTGTAAACCCAGTTATTTAATAGATTAAGCCGGTGCAAATATGATGTTTAGTTTGCAATGATCCAAAACTATTTATACGTAAATATCTAACGGTTTTGTTTATTGTATTTTGAACAATGATATATATTTATTAGATTTATAAACCTACACAATAACCCCGCTTTAAACAATTATTATTGCCACTTTAGTTTCTATTATAGCTGTTATAAATTGCAACAATTTAAAATGTTACGTGTTTTATTTTATATGTTAAAAAAAACACTACAAATTTGGATTTTAGGCACGCCTTAAATAATTATATGTTGCGATGTAAGCGCTAAAATCATCCCCGCAGTCTTCCGCATGCTTAAACTCAATTTCGGGTGCTGCTTCGACTGGAATGTAGACAATGTTTCCGCGTGACACGGTTATTTCTTTTGAACCTTCTTTGGTGTTTAGCTTTATAGTTCGCACACCTGTCAAGACAAGCATTATGGATCCATACGGCTGAATCTGCAGTTTGTAACTATCAACGGTGTGTTTTATGGCAACATGCAACACAGCGAAGTCGTCAACAGGTGGCACAAATGCTTGGACGGTATCATCAATGCGGTATGGCATGAAGAGCTTGTCATTCGCGGGTTTGCCTTCAAATATTACAGAGGAAAGCAACTGTTCCACGTCTTTGTATTTAGGGGTGAGTCCTGCTCGTATCACATTATCGGAACAGGCCATGCATTCCACACAATCGCCCTCCAAATATGCATGAATCTCATTGGCGCCCAAGTAAATGGCCTGACCTGGTTGCATGCGCACCAAATTTAGAAAGAACAGGGAAAGTACACCCACATCACCGGGAAAGTCCGCGTTGATCTTGTTGAATACATCCAACAATTCATTGCGTTGCAGCTCTGCAAAATAGAAAACAAATAATAGGTAAAATTGAAATGTATTAAATATAACGACGGCAAACCTTTTTTATAATTCTTAGATATCTCTTTGAGGCAAGCAGCAATCTTAGTTTCACTGGATTTCATTAAAATTTCGTAGCATTGCTTTACGCCCTCGGCGTTCCGTTTTTCGTGGAGTGCATTCACAGCCTCCTTGCCTATAAGCTGGGATAGCGGCTGGAACTCGTCAATATAATCAATGATATCTTCAACCGGTTGAAATCCAACCAAGGCTAAGAATGGTGTAAGGGCTATACTCATTTCTGGCTTGTGATTGCCATCCTTATAAATGTTCGGTCGCTCCTTGTGCAGACGCTCAGCTTCGCATTTGTTGGGATGCACCTGTATGCTAAGAGCTTTTTCTATGCTCAGAACCTTAAAAAGGTAAGGGAGATCCTTTTTGAGCACCCGGTCAAGGGTCTCTCCGGTCTCCTTAACAATGGAAACTCCACAAAAATGAGTTCCCATCCACATTTCCGCATATGTTTCGTTATCATTAAGCACAAAGTCTGGATCGTTGGCCATTGCCATTTGCGCAACAGCCGACTTTATTCCAGATTTTCCCCATTCATAATTCTTAACCCAGCCAGTTAGCTCCATCTTTAACGTTTGCGGAAAAGTTACTCAACTGAGGTCATTCTGAAGGTGATAAGAGACAAAACATATGAGATTAACAGCTCTGTGAAGGGATGGTTGGTTAGCAAGCATCAACTTGGTTAAGATAATTAATTTTATACGTGGCAATTCTTATCTACTCACCACGCCTACACCTCAACATATAGTTAATAATTTTAAACCAGAATAATTTTTAAAATATTTAATTTACATATTTTAAAAGCGTCAGACAGTGTGACCGTAAACGTCACAATACTGACAGTTCAAATGAAATACTAAAATTAAACATTTTTAAAATTTATTACAATCCACAGAGTAATTTATTTAATAATAACAAAATCATGCATTCATGGTCAATTAAAAAATATATTTAACAAACAACGGGTGTTGTTTAGATAATTTTAATTGATCGCAGTTAACAGTTAGTGTTATTCTTCTTCTAGGTTGCCAAATGCTTAAGAAATATCGGTTGGCTAAAACTATCGCTCATCTCTAGTGACAACTTGCACTTTGTCGGCATATTTATTTCTTTAATTGAATTTCTTGTTTATAAGGTAGGTAACACGAAATATCTTGGTTTGATTAGTATGCTATGGCCTGATTGACACCTATATATGTACGCATATACAAAATATGTATATGTGTATTTACTTTCCAGGCTCAACGCGATTAAAATTTGTAAAATCAAAAATTCATGTTTTAATATTTTATATACATTCATACTCGTATTATCAAAATTAATGCATTTTAAATATTTGCAATTTTCCCTTGTATTAGTTTGCGTTTAATATTTAAAATCGCTTAACACATAAAATTCTCCGTCATGTTGCTAGTTCAGAAAATTCGTAGGTCCTGTCAACTGGGACAGCTTTGCCAATTAAGTTTTCGAACAGTCAGCAGTTACAATACAGCGCAACGTTTCCAAAAGGAAAAAACGCGCCTTTCAAATTTCGGTCATCAAAGAACGATACCTGCATTCGCAGCTGTTAATTACAGGTATTTAATATTATGTGATTAGCACTTATCTTAACGAATATCTGATTTCTCTGTTTGTTTCAGCACGTGTGTTAATTTACCTCAGCCCGAAATTATGGCCAGCAAAACTTCACATTTCGCTCTGCCGAATACGCAACCCATTGCTGATTTGGATTGTAGAAAAGCATTTGAAAATTTAACCGATAAGGAAAAGCTGTACGCTCACTATTTTAGCAAGGCATCCTGGGATGGTGGCCTGGTTGCCCTCATCCAATCCAGTCCAGAGGCACCTCTGATATTTTCTCTGCTGCATCGTATTTTTGTTGCTGAGAAGCCAGAGGAGCTCAAAGTCAATGCATTAAAAGCGGGCGTTACTGAAGATGATTTTACTGTGAGTTCATAAAAATAAACAAATATTTTTGGCTTTTAACGATTCAAAACATGTACTACAATTAACATTTGTATCAGTTTTCAATTGTTTATAACTTAATAGTATATAAATATATAAAAATAATTCTGTTAAGATCACTCCTGTGCATCTAGTCATTCATATCTGATTGAATTCATTTTAATAATCCATTATGTTCTCTATTTGCAGGCATTTTTAGTTTACGCATGTGGCGTATTTGCGAATGCCGGCAACTACAAGGGCATGGGTGATAGCAAAATAGTGCCTAATTTAACGGAGGATAAATTTGAGACCATTGTCCGCTCTTCGGCTGCCTTTTCTTCCGAGCCTCGAGTAACAAAAACTTATGAGAAGGTGAAACATCTTATTTATGCACTAGAAGCGCGTAACGAAGTTCTCGGGTTTGCACCAAGTGGTGTAACCACCTATTGGTCGGACAACTGCACAAAGGAAGATTCGGAAATAGTTAATGATTGGCTAACAACGAAGCGTATTGAACCTTACATGTGCCGAACCTTTAAGGTTACGGAGAACGGCAAAACCTTTTACGACATTAAGCTCGGTTCGGTAGAACTATCTAGCAAGGAAGGCATAACCCTGGCTCTCGAGGAGTACAAGGGCAACAATTTCCGAGTTACACGCGGCGACTATCAACCGTTGCTGCAACGTGTTAATGGCCATTTGCTTCAAGCAAAAAAATATGCTGCCAACTCAAATGAAGAGAAAATGATTGAGCACTATATCAAATCTTTCGAAGAAGGCTCTCTGGCCGAGCATAAAGATGGTTCCAGATGGTGGATCAAGGATAAGGGACCCGTTATTGAGACCTACATTGGATTTATTGAAACCTATCGCGATCCAGCTGGTGGTCGGGCCGAATTCGAGGGCTTTGTGGCCATGGTTAACAAAGAAAGTTCAGCTAAATTTGCCGAATTGGTCAATCGTGCAGAAAAACTCGTTGAGTATTTGCCCTGGACAGAGGCCTATGAAAAGGATTCCTATCTGAAACCAGATTTTACTTCTCTTGATGTGCTGACCTTTGCGGGCAGCGGTGTACCTGCTGGTATTAATATACCCAACTGTAAGTAGTAGCATATTTTAAAAATGTGTATATAAAACATTAATTTTATTTGCCAGATGACGAAATTCGTCAAGATGAGGGCTTTAAAAACGTTTCGCTGGGCAATGTGCTTGCCAACATAAATCGGAAGGACGCCATACCTTTCCTATCTGAGGCGGATCAGACCCTTATGAAAGAATACAAAGTTAAAGCATTTGAGGTGCAAGTGGGTTTGCACGAACTTCTAGGACATGGCAGTGGAAAACTGTTCCGCATTGACGAAAATGGAACCTATAACTTTGAGATGGGCTCTGTGAAGAGCTTAATAACTGGCGAACCCATTACCAGTTGGTATAAGCCTGGCGAAACGTACGATACGAAGTTCGGCGCCATTGGTTCATCCTATGAGGAGTGCCGTGCGGAAGCTGTAGGCCTTTATTTATCTCTGCAGCGCGATATACTAAACATATTTGGATTCAAAGATGCTGCAGAGCAGGACGATATCATTTACGTCAATTGGCTGAGTCTCATTTGGAACGGAATGGGTGTTGCCCTGGAAATGTACAATCCCAAATCAAAGCAATGGTTACAAGCCCATTCGCGTGCACGGTTTGTCATCATGAAAGTTCTGCTCGAAGCAGGTGAAGGATTTGTTACTATTGAAGAGCTTAAGGATGAAAATAATTTGCTGCTCACTGTGGACCGTAGTAAAATTCACACTGTGGGAAAGAAAGCGCTTGGCGAATTTTTGACCAAACTTCAGGTGTACAAATCTACAGCCGATATCGAAGCCGCCTCAAAAATGTACGAACACTACTCAAAAGTGGACGAAGATGGACCGCATCCCTGGGCAAAGTGGCGAGATATATGCCTGGCGCACAAGAAGCCACGGATTATTTTAGTGCAGGCCAACACAGCTGTCAATGGTGACAAAGTGGAGTTGAAGACTTATGATGCAACTCATGAGGGGTATATACAATCGTGGGTTGAGCGTTATCCCACCACTGATATTGATGATGTACTGGAGGAAATTGTAGAGCAGGATAAGAAGTATTTCCCCATTGCTTACTCAAAATAAAATCGAAAACAAACAGCTGCGAATTGCACATTGATGTTGATTCTAAATATATATTTGTATATTAAAAACCATGATATTTTGTATTGGCAAAAACTGTGACTTTTACATATATATTAATTTATAATTAGATCTTTATTTAAAAAGACAGATGCTTAGTTGCAGCTACGGTCAAGATCAGTATGAAAAATCCTTTAATATCCGTTATCGGTGTAAAAATATCGATATAAATAAGTAAATATCGGTATCTATTCTGGGTATTAAATGCTAGACTAAATATTTTTTGTTTTACACATTTTATATTACACTTTGTTCCACGCTATTCTAGTTTATTCTTTATCGTTATTGTTGGTCTTACATTTTTTGGTACCATGACAACACCGAATAGGACATACAACGAGTTGCGGGATGCATACCCCGCGATTCATATCACAGGGCGACCCAAAAATTTCTTAGAGGTTGATGAGGATCTAGTTTTCAAGAATGCGAAATTTTTCTGCGATACCGTAATCGAAACTGATCAAATAAAAAAGGAATTAGCTATGGAAAATCGACTGCGGCGACAAGCCGACAATTTTAAAGTCCTTATGTCTGAGGAGCTTAAGCAGCTTAAGCGTCAGGAGTTTGTTGATAGCAAGCGGCGTCAGCAGCTGCGCAACGATTGCAAGGAGCTTCGAGAACTGGCCGAGCAATTGCGTTTAGCATCAATAACGAAAACGCTTTCAGAGCATATGGTGACAAAAAATAAAAGTCGACAGCTGGCCACTAATGCAAGATTAAAGAGCTTGCAGCGAGCTGAAGAAGAAAGACAACAGCTCATTGGCAACGAGCTGGATAAAGAATTGCAGAGAAAGGAGCAACAGCTGGAACTAGGCAGAACACTGTCAAGCCAAATTGAAGAGAGACGGCAACGTCGTCAGGAGCAATATGTGCAGACGTTGGCGGAACGGGAGGAGCGCATGGCCATGCAGCAGCAGATTGAAGAGGAGGACAGAGCAGAGCAGTTGGAGCAAAATCAAGCAAAGTTAAAAAAGCGCGACGTTATGCTTCACTTCATTAATCAAAATAAAGAAGCTAAAAAGCTGGCAAAAATACAGTCTGATGAGGAAATTGCAATGCTATTTAAGAACCAATTGGACCTCGCAGAGCAAAAACGTAAGGAGGAGGAGGACAGGAAGGCAGCTATTGACAAGCAACAGGCGATTAGCTTGCGAATTGGCTATGATGTGCTCGAAATTGAGGTAAGTGACTGGAATCAGTTCAAATGGATTGAATTATATAATTTCTGTTTTTATTGTCATCACAGAATCGAAAACGACAACGACACAATCTTTTGCTGGATCTGCTGCAGGCAGAGTACAAAGCGAAAGATGATGAACGCTACCGGCAGCAGCTCCATCAGGAGCAAGTCGATCGTCAACGTGCCCGGCAAGAACTAGAGCGTTATCGTGCTGAACTCTATGAGCGCAACTTGGAAGAAGCACGCAAAAAGCAGGAACCATCTGCAGAACAAAATCTCATTTGTGGCAGAGATACTACTGAAACCAACTTAGAAGAACGTCGACAACGGAAGGAGCACGGGGCTTTACTCCTATCCATGATTAAGGACAATAATCGCAAACGTGCCGAGGCAGCTGCGGAAAACATTCATTTCTTTGAATTGCAAGCCAAATCAGACGCTGAATATCACACTCTTATTCAGAAGGAACGCCTCCAGATGCTCAGCTCCGTGCCAGCTTCAGTTCTACAATATTTACCAAAGCACGTTCTTTCTGATTCTGACCGAAAGTATTTTAACGTACAGAAGAAACAATAATTGTTTGGCACAATGGTAATTTAAAACCAATATAATCGTCATTTAACCAAGGCTATTAAAAATCCCCAATTGTAAATTTAGAGAAAATAGTAAAAAAAAACAAAATATGTATCATTCCATAAATATTAAAATACATTTGAAATACAGACACCCAACCCGCCCACCTTGCCTACGTGACGTGTCTCATACATTCAACAAGGTTGCCACACTTTCGTACAACATAATTTAAAACTAGTACGGTAATCCCATAATACTGCTTCCTCTTAAAAATGTGATTTTTGTCAAAATATTTGGAAAGTAATGTATATTTACAAAATAATACAATAATGGTAAGAACAATAGTAATTGCACCCTCTTATTAACGAGTTGAAGTTTTACATAGTTTATATAAAAAAAAATTTAAATAAGTTTTAGTCTCGTAGCACTGAATATGATATTCAAATCACAGTTTCATTCGTAGCAATAAATTTATTTTACGAATACATGGCAACCCTGATTGTTGCCCCGCAACATAGGGTATGGCAGCGCTATCACGTCGCATTTGCGTTAGTTCAATGGCGGACGGTAATGAAAAAACTGGGAGTGATCTTTGTTTTGCTTTTGTGTCAAATAATTTAGCTCAATGAGTGTAAAATCAAATAACAAAACTGAAAAAAACAAATGAGGCAAATACTAAATTGCAGTGTTTTTAAAAATGTCAAACTATGTGTTAGTTTGCAATCATAGTGCACTAAAATAAAGAGCACAAGCGAAAACAAAACATAAAAAATTCCGAGAATAGTGCGAATGAACATAGACAGACAATACGCGGAAGCAGTGTAAAAAGCAAAACAAAAACGAACTTTGTACGCTGTTGCAAGTACACCAAAGTGAATATACATTAAAAAAAAAAAAGGAAAAAACAAAAATGTCTGCGCAACGTTTAAACGCGGCCGAAAAAGAATTGGAAAAGTACATAAAATTCCTTGCGATCAAATCAGCGCAAGTTGTGGTGCAGTCGCGTCTTGGCGAGAAGATACAAACGCAATGCACTCCCCTTGGTGGCAACGATTGGTTCAACATTGTCGTACAGGATCATCCTGATGTGCTCGACGAGACAAAACGTGCCCTGGCACTTAAGCCAGGTGACAGCATATTGCAACGCCTTCCGTTGTGCGTTGAGATTTCGCTAAAGACGAGCGAGGGCGACAAAATGATACTTGAAGTGTGGTCGTTGGATCTGCTACCAGCAGACAGCAACAAAGCAGCCGCTGGGGAGGATTGCAAGGGCGAGGCTGGCAATACAAACGCATTCAATGACAGCCAAACACAGAAGGCTTCCTCGCACCAGCTCCACGTCATCTACAATCGTATGAGCATTATGCTAAAATCTCTAATTTCTCTAACGCGCACGACGCCTGCCTATAAATTGTCGCGTCGTCAATGTCCGGACTCGTATGGCATCTTTTATCGCATATATGTGGATCGGCCGCAGGTACATACACTAGGCGAACGCCACAAGCAAGTCAAGATTGGTCAGCTAAATACAATTTTGGGCTCCGTAACCATGTCGGTGGCCTATCGAACAAAGCTGACAATTTCACCGACGACTGGCCATCAGGCGGCAGCAAATGCACACCAGGCGCAACAACACAACACCATCATGCTTAAGTCGGATCACTTTCGGCCGGCCAGCGATTCGAAATCGCCCACACAGCAGCTTTCAACGGTTAAGTTTGCCACGGGCGTGGGTGGCACCGGCCCTGGAGGGGCACCCGAGAAGAGATTTATTGATATTGAGAAGCCACTGCGCCCAGGTGCGTTTACAGACCTGGGAAAACTGCGTCAGTTTAGGGAGACTGATTATGTGCTGCCAGAGACGCCACCGTTTGAGTGGATGTTGCAGCGCACGCGTCATGAAAGCAACGGCAGCGGTTCCATCGAATCGCTGAACCGCAAATGTGAATCGCCAGTCAATAATAATAACAACAACAACTACAACAATATTAATGGCAGCAACAACAATATTACCCACAAGCACAACAATAACAACAACTCAACGGCATTTAAGAGCTTTGAGAAGTTAACAGCAGTGGCCCCTAGTGCCACATCACCTATTAAGAGTCTACTTATACCCGCCAGCAGCGCCTCATTGCGACACAATTCGGCGCTCATGCTGCAGGAACAGCCCGCGCCACAGCAGCAGCCATCGGATGATGATAATTTGCTCAAGGAGCTGCATTTCCCCTTCGCCTTGCCCACGTCGCACGTCAACGATCTGGCTAAATTCTATCGGGAATGCTACCATGCCCCGCCATTGCGCGGTCTTAGTGAGCTGCAAGCACCCAACGTAACGAGCTGTGGCGCCACAGCTGCGGCATCTGCGACGGCAGCAGCTGCTGCATTGGCAAGTAATGCAGGCGATGGTAGCATGGATGACTTATCACGCCAGCTGGAACAGTTTGAGACTTCTCTGGAAGATTACGATAAGCTCGTCTCGCAATTTGGACTAAGCGGCTCCTCATCTACGGGGAGTCGGAGCAGTGGCGGCCTTCAGATGAGCAATTGAATTGCAAGAGAGGGAGACGGAAAGGGAGAGGGAGAGACAAATAGAGGGTCGTTTTAATAATAGATCATACTAGTTATGCGTCAATGTTAGGCTCTCAGATAAGTTGTTTTTGTACTGTCTTTGAATTGTTTAAACTGACTAGTTAACTATGATATTATTATTATATTCATGTTTCATTGCATACACATAACAGAAAATAAATACTTAGATGTAGGCTAGTTTTATGGGCTTAAGTTCTGTACAGTTATCAAGTAGGAAGCTCATCGCGTTTCACGTTTTCAGTGCATCAACACATACATACATACATACACATATGTACATATATGTTATTAGATTGGGGCGTATCGGACGCTTGATGTTTGTTTCCCCCTTTGTTCATGTGCCTTCATTCAAAAGAAAATGTACAGATGCACGAGTATATACATATATATGTATCTATGTATACATATATTGCTATACGTATGTATATCTTAAATATATATATATATATATATAAATGCACCATTTAATTATTTTGAAGCTACATTTCTTGTAAGAGCGTCATTTAATTGTAATTCGAGTAACAGTTGCCTTTTGTTTATATAAATAATAGGATTAAGTTGCTTAATTATTTAAGGCAAACAAGAAAACCAAATTATAAACATAGGCAAGTGTGTATATTTGTGTCAAATGAAAGACTTAAATAGTTTAACGAAATGTACATACATATATACATATTTGTTTTATAATTTGTACATAGCGAGGGAGAGAGAATAAAAGCAGCTGCAAAAAATAATAATTGTATTCTATTCTATATATTTATATTGGCGCGCTTTGTTATTTATTGGCTTGCAAATTGCAAATTTATGCATTTTATTCGAATTCTAACATATGGTATATAAAACATGTACTAAATACTAAGCAAAATGCGTAAAGGAAAATATATAAAATTAAACGAAATTGTTTATCAGAATACTAATTGTTTATTTATTTAAACGTGTTTGCTAATGAATTTTACTGATCACGAGACTTGGGTGCAACAGCGAGATAATGACTATAAATATGTATATATAAATAGTTATATTAAGCCTGCCCTTAAATTCACCTTCAAACTTGTTGTTGATCCAGCAGAGAATCTGTAATAATCATAATACAAACAGATTTAATGCAAATAGTTCTAATCGGACGGGTTATGTATACGTGGTTATACATATATAAATAATAATCAGCATAAAATCTATACTATATATATTTAAGTTTTCCTTATAATGATATATGAAATTAAAATGCTTCAGATCTTGGCGTTAGCCCAAATCATTTCGAGGTTGATTTTCATTATTATAATTATTAATTGTGCTTACTTTTCAGCTGCACTTAACTGTGACCGTTCTTGTAAATCTATTTGTATGAAAGTTATATACCCTCTAACCGCCAAATATATATATCTATATACAAATGAAAGACAATTCTGTTTAAATATGTAAGGCTAAATGAGCATATTTAAACTCAAGTGAATAAAAATAAACATCGTTCTTACATCTCTCATATGTTATCAAGAGTATTATCTATTCAGCATCCCATAGATAACTATATGAAAATATGTAAAATGGGTTTGTGTGAGTATGGGACAGGCAGAACAATCAAACACCTGCGTAGAGACTTGTATTAAAAGGGCGATATATTCGCTAAAACTCAATGACAATTTTAGCTTTTTCCAACCATATCTGGTTGAGGGTAACTTCTAGCGCGTACTCCCGATAAGGGCCCTCTGACTTGTCAGTTAAATTTTTTATTTTTATTTTGCAATAAAAGTGTATTACAAAAGCGTTTATTACACAAGCTTTTTATACTCTATTATCAAGAACAAGTAACCTTTTTGCACTGCCATATACATACATATGTTGTATGGTTAGTGGATTTTGCAACGTCCGTCTAGCTGTTTTTTGCTTGCTTTGAACGTAATTTTAACTTTTGCACTTGGTACCAGAGCCAAAGTGCTAAATAAATATAGATACATTATTAAAACAAATTAACATCTATATAATTGTAATAAAAACTATATATTTGGGCTTACTAACCTTATAGTTTGAACAAACGTTTGCATATTATCATAAGATGAAAAAATTATGATAATGGTGGTAAAGCTTTATTCAAAGAGTACGCATTAAAAGGGTCTCAAACTTATTTTCCAGGTTAAGAATGAAATATAAATTTAAAATAGTATCATTTGAACTTCTCTACTGATTCATCCATACTTTTTATAAACTATTAAAAATAGAAAATATAATATTTTAAGCTCGAACAGTGAATCACCCAGTCGGATGCCACCGATTGCAACATTTTCATTTGAATCTACGTAGAATAAACGTCACTATGGCAACGACATCACTAAGGTTAAATAGTTTTATTTATAAATGTACACATATTTACATATGTACATACGTGTATGCATAAACAGATGTTCCCGTGCAGCTGTATATACAAACAGTTGCACGCATGTGTTGGAATTGCCGTTTGTCTTGCTTCATCTTATCTGTTGTTTTGCTAATTTGCTATTTTCTTAAGTGGCTTCAACATATGCAGATACAAGTGCATATGTGTGAGGTGACACTCCACACAATCACATTTCGGAGTGCGGGGTGATCTGGCAACTCTGCCCAGCTGCTGCTGAGGTGCTTGGCAAACTTTCAGTGTGGTCGTCGCGCCCAACAGGTCATTGGTAGTGCACACATTACCTGCCGTGTCAGCAATGCACACGTACGTTTCGCCTTTGTTTCGCTGTTGCCAAGCGAAGTGAGTTTCGCTTTTAGCTTTGTCATAGACTTCGACTTTGGCTGTGTAAATCAGCCAGACGCCAACCTTACTCAACACTGTACGGAGTACACACATATTCATATGCATACATAAGAATGTGTATGTGAATGTGGATGTGTATCTAATTTATGCATACATACGTGCATGCGCTTGTGCAAATAATAATTCGTGTGCCGAGGCGACCAGTGCGCTCCAGTTTGGAGCCGCTGTCCCCACTAAGGTTGCACGGGTGGGTCGATCATCACCTAGCTGCCGTCGCCTCCATTAGTTTTAGCTCACATCCGGCGGTTTGGCAAGTTTTATGCATATCTGTTTGGTTGCCTCTCTTGACTCTCACTTTTGCATTCACATAAACCAAAATTAATTCATTGAGGGGCAGATATGACGGTCCGTTTTGTATTTAGATTATCTCAGATCAGTGTGAAGATTTTTGAAATACAAATTTATAGATGAATGCAATAAAACCAAAATGTTTAATAATAACTAATTTATTTTGTTTTATTTAAAGTGTACTCCAGCATAATATTTGTATTTTATAATTATCTTCCCTGTCTACACTTGATAAATAATCAATCGGAAGCAAGGGAATTTTATAATTCTCACGTACAGCGGAATTAATTAGATATTACAAATGGCAACATTTAAGCACAATACGAATGGAGGACTGCCCTGTAACCATATAAAGCCGTTTCAAAAAAAATTGATAAAAACAAGCCCAAAATGGGCAACTACAACAAAAGAATATACATATACTCACACACGTACGTATGTATAAGCAGTGGCGTAGGGTAGTAGGTGCAGCAGGGGTTGTCTGTCCTGAGCAGAACTTTTTAGGTGCGACACAATTTGAAGACAGATATTAAAAAAAGGTCTCTAGAATAAATGTATAGTTTACATGAAATTAAAATACCCTTAATAAGAGGACGTACGCCTCTGCATATAAGCAACCGTGAATTGTGATACAGATAAGTCCGTTTAAATAACAGAATTGTTGCGATTACGCTTTGTTTGTTGTTCACAGCCCACATTTTTGGAATTTTTATGTTAATACTTAAGAAAAACGATCAATGGCTGCACAACAGTTTAAGAGCAACTGGTTTGACGGGTTGCAGTTTGGGTTCATATGCACACACATACATACATATACAGATCATATGTGCATATGCATGCATGTATGTAGATGTTTACGGACACACGGGGTGCGCGTTGTTGTTTGTCTGGTTGCCGGTTTTGCGCCAGCTGCAACAATAAATGGCATAATTGGAGTTATATTTAGACACCCACTGTATCCGTTTGCAGCAGCTAGCAGACAATTATCTTATGAATTTGAGATAGTTGTGGCCTGTGTTACAGCAGATTAATTATTCAAGTCTGCCCATATTTAGCTTGCTCTAGCACACACTCTTCATAGAATAGGCTAGCAGTCTAGTAAGCATCAGCATAAAATAATTTTTAATTTAATTATAGCGTCCCATCTGTTGCTACGTGCCACTTGTCTCGCAGAACAGTCACCGTTGTAAGGCGCCACTTTAAGTGTTGTTTTCGTTTTCGTTTTCGTTTTTTGGTGGCCTCGACGGGGCTTTGTTTGTTTTCATTATGTATTGACAAACAAAAGTCATTGATCGAATCACGCCTGGCGGTTACTAGCGTTGGGATAAAGGTGGTTCTATAAAATGATAAGCTTTGCAAATTACAAGGTTTTATATGTGTTATAGAATAACAAAACAATTGTCGATATATGCAATTAAAACTATAATGCGGAAGCTGAACAGCAGAAATTACAAACCACACACATTTTCAGGAAGTGCAATTCACAAATAAGACGTCAATCTAAATAGTTTTTAGAATAGAGTATACATTAGAATTGTTAAAGTGCACATGCTGCGAATAAACAACTACAGATATAATTATTTTAACACTTTAAACTAAGTTTAAAGAAAAGTATGTATAATTCATTAAATTTATATACGTTTTTACGATGTTTCTTTTTTAGATTCTTAATTGAAATAGTAAATAATAATACATTTATTTCTTCAGATAAGATAAGTGTTAAATTTAAAGTGCGTTTATCATTTTGAACTTAAAAATTAATTTCTATCCATATTTGAACTTTAGCGCCAAATAGGTGAACGATAAACTTACCGATTATTTTTCCAATCAACTTGGATAGTGGGCTTCCAAAATGGCTCTTTACTTAGCATCCACTTCACTTTTTAATTGTAACTTGTAAATATCTATCGATAATACTGGTTTTGTCATGTACTACTTTACAACTTATTATATATAACTTAGGTCAGAACTACGAAAATTATTTTATTTTGTAGGTAAAATATTTCATGTTGGTAAGTTAATTTTTTTCTTACTAAGCGTCAGTTTTTGTCTTCAATTGCATACATATGTATTCGATACATAAATTCATAAATATAATTGAGTTCCACATTCTCGAAAAAATGTTTCATGTGGTGGCTAATCGATATCATTCGATTAACGCTGCTGCTCGACTAACTTCGACTTGATAAAATAGGGTGTTTAATAAATATATTTCTATATATTTACGTGATAGGTATTTAAGCCAGCTTACGACGCTGGCCAATTACAAAAAAATACATACCGGCGACAAGCCGTACACCTGCACCTACTGCCACATGCAGTTCAGGCAGCAGGGCACGCTCATCAACCACATAAGGACGCACTCGAATCTCACTAGCCAGCCAGCAAGAGTTGAGCACGCGGCCATGCCAGCGCATCTCGGACACGGTGCACAGCAGCTGACCAACGGTCTTTTGCCTAACAACCTGCACAGTACAACTCCCAACTTTCTTCAGCTGGACCACCATCCACTGCTACATTTCCTCGAAGGCAGCACAACAGTGAGCTCCTTGGTTGCCAGTAATGCAGCGGCAGTTGCGGCGTCTGCTGCATCAGCGGGAACACCACTGGTCAACCCAAAAGCTGAACCCTGCCAGACCGAACAGAGTCCTCGCCTCAACGTGGGCACTATTAATATGTTAAGGAGCGACAATCCGGATCGGCCGTTTGGGTGTAGCGTTTGTCGCCGCTTCTTTTCGCAACAGAGCACCTTGGTGAACCACATTAAAACGCACACGGGAGAGAAACCGTACAAGTGTAAGATCTGTGATGCTAGTTTCCGGCAAGTGGCCACGCTTAACAACCACATGAAGATCCACACCGGAGAGAAACCGTACAACTGTTCCTACTGCCCCAAGCAGTTCCGGCAAAAGAGTACACTACAAAACCATCTGCGGATCCACAAGTGCTAGCTTGGCTCCGTTTAACGAACACGCATGGAATTATGGAATAGTGGAACATCATACAGTTAGATTCAGTTAATATGAGATATATACACAAACACATGCGTAATACATTTACATACATTTAAACAAATACATATGTACTCAAAAGTGTTATTTATTGCACAACGCAATTAAATGTAAACAGCTACACAATAGTAAGTCTAACGGCATACTTGAATGTACATGCATATGTATGTACATACATATGTGCATGTATAGATTGGAATACTTTTTATTTTAAGCTTATATCCGTATGAAATTTACTCATTATTGTTGCAGTCTTATTGCTTGTATTGAGTGATTGATTCAAATTTATTTATTTATAACAGTTTTAAAGTTGGGTCTAAATTAAACAAAAAAACAGCTCTCAATGCATATGAGGGGACAATCGTAGTAATTGTAGTGCGGACTCCGTTATTGGAAGCAGAAAAATTAATTTAGTTTATGTTTTGAGTAAAGCATATTTTATATATTTTCTACTTTAAAAGGTTATTTTTTTTTATTCATTTTTTTAGAAAGTACCGCTTCCTGTTAACAGAATATCAGCAAAAATGTTAAGTTTACAGGTACTAACAGAAAATGTTATTCGTTCCGAACTAGCAGAACTAGGTGATTTAGTTGGTTCATTCAGCTAGTAGTTCGATTGAACATATTCCGAACAATTTAATAAAACTTCCAACTACTGATAATTGAGGGAAGATCTTAATTAAAAAGCTAATATTGCTTTAAATAATTGGTGCCAAAGTGTATTAATAGGTAAATAGAGTTAATTACTGGCTACATTAATCGCAAGTGTGCACGAATTGATTGAAAACAGAGTCAAATGTATAGAGATATACGCCCAATTTGGCAATACCTGTCTAGTTGTTGGCCACAAACACAAATAAAAGCAGTGTTGTCTATTTTAGCTTGTACTGAGAAGAAATCATGTCAAAATCAGCATAAGAAACCGGACTTAGCCTGAAAATGGCTGAGTTATCAACACTGATCAGTCGAAGAGATACTTTAATGATATTTTGTTTGCAGTTTTCAGTGAGCTAAAAACGTTGAACGCGTTCGTAGACATTGACTGACACGAGCTACAAGTGCAACAAGTGAAAGCCAATTACCAGAAATGCCGCCCGTTCAGTAAGCGAAACAAACAGAACATTTCAAAATGAATATTAACGACATTACATCATCATAACGCCCATGTGTGATACAGTGTTAAATCTGGTCCAAAGATTCGTTCACTAAATTCATTAATCTGGTCAAGGCTCTGCAAAATGAAATTGTTTAAATCGTAAACATCAAATGCCCTTTAAATGCATTTATGCATTATGGATAATATTAATATTTTGTAGTGTCCGTCTTCCATCTGCTGGTCATTTCATGCCCGCATAAGTTGCTTTTTCCATGGTGTTAAAGTGCCAGATGTTTACTGCTTCGATGACGTCATGGCAACATTTGATGTTATTTATAGAAGCCGCCGCCGCCGCCGCACATTTGTGCATCTGTGTGTTGTTTACCTAATTCATCGAGTGTGTGTGTGTGTGTGTGTGCCTCTAATGCCATGGCGCTCAATTTGAATTATGCTCATCCATTGATACTTTAACTCCATTTACTGATCCTCCGCACATCCGCACTGCTTAACGATTGCTTTTCAACTGTCTACACTCGAACTGCACAAGCTACTTGCTACTTACGACTACATTGCCCAACTCGATCAACAAGGAATGCGAAGCTTTTTGTACATTCGTCAGAAATATGATTCAGCGGCGTCAACAATGCTTGTTCACTCGCTTGATAAGCCAGCTATGCAAAATATTTGTTGCCCAAACGAATTTGATTCCAGTCGCCTTATTCATACACTGCAGTAAAGTTGCGAGCTAAAGCCCTCATCATGATGTACTCTAAGGCTGAAGTGTAACTCCTTTCTAATCTGTATATTTTAATAATACTAATCTGTATCTATTTTTTGTGCCCTTGCAGAGTCCAGGCCACCAACATGTCGTTGGGTGCAATGCATTGCACGAGATGTGCCGACGGTTTCGAGCCCACTGAGAAGATTGTCAACTCCAACGGCGAGCTTTGGCATACGCAGTGTTTTGTGTAAGTGTACAAAATGACAAACTGATAATACATTGAAAATATATACCTATGTATAACATGTTCACTAATTGTTTTCTCCAATAGGTGCGCTCAGTGTTTCCGTCCGTTTCAGGATGGTATTTTTTACGAGTTCGAGGGTCGCAAGTACTGCGAACGAGATTTCCATGTGCTTTTTGCACCCTGTTGCAACAAATGTGGCGAATTCGTGATCGGGCGTGTCATCAAAGCCATGTCTGCTAGCTGGCATCCGCAGTGTTTCCGCTGTCAACTGTGCGCTAAAGAGTTGGCCGACAGTGGCTTCATACGCAACCAGAATCGGGCACTGTGTCACGAATGCAATGCTAAGGTGAAAGCCGAGATAACAGGTCGATATGTGTGCCAGAAGTGTCAGTAAGTTGAAATGCGATAGCAAATTCTAAATTGCAAACTGATCCAATCTTTACAGCGGGCTGATCGACGAGGAACCGCTGCGTTTTCGGGGCGAAGTTTATCATGGCTATCACTTTAATTGCTCGGCTTGTGGCACAGAACTGGATGCCACAGCACGCGAGGTCAAGAGTCGCCCGGGGCTGGCCGCAAACGATATGGTGGGTAGAGCATATCCCATTTTTCAAATTGGAGAATATAAATTTATATATAATGTTTATACTATAATAGAATGAGCTGTATTGTCTTCGCTGCCACGACAAGATGGGCATTCCAATATGTGGCGCCTGCCGACGACCAATTGAGGAGCGTGTGGTCACAGCGCTGGGCAAGCACTGGCACGTTGAGCATTTCGTGTGTGCCAAGTGCGAAAAACCTTTCCTGGGCCATCGCCACTACGAAAAGCGCGGTCTGGCATATTGCGAGACGCATTATCATCAGCTCTTCGGTAATCTGTGCTTCGTGTGCAATCAGGTCATTGGTGGAGATGGTACGCTGCATTTTATTCTTGAACTTATTTAGCGCAAATATATTTAATGTTGTATATTTATTTTAGTGTTCACCGCATTGAACAAGGCATGGTGCGTCCATCATTTTGCCTGTTCGGTATGCGATACGAAAATGACACAGAAATCGAAATTCTACGAGTACGACGAGAAGCCAGTGTGCAAGAAATGTTACGAACGGTTTCCCAATGAGCTGCGACGTCGTCTGCGCACCGCTCATGAGATGACCATGAAAAAGAATGCCTAGTGGATAGTTACAGCCAATTACCGGTCCAGCTTTCCATCACACAAATATACACCAAAACGTGTAAAGTCGAAGTGCCTTTTGCCGTTCAGCACAAACAATCGCTTAGTTATCTTTTTGTAGTTTGCCACTTCTAACATTCAATGTTAACTTTCAAAACTAAACACTTGTGCCTTTTTCGTATTTCTGTAATTTGTAATATTTGTTGTAATGTGTAATTTATATACAATTGCGAATAGTTTGGCATTGCCTATTATTTAAGCTGTTAATAACGGCAAACATAACACAAAAAATATTGTATTGGCAGCTGTTGTCTAATTGAATTTTATTTTTATATATACGTGTTTTTAATACAAAAGAAATTAAATAGCAGTATTAGAAGTCTTTCGTATAACATGTTATTTCCAGATAATGTTAAATAAAAGAGAGCAGCGCAATGAACCAGTTATGTTAATGCAAAACTGAGTTGCTGACGCAATGTAAAACTCCTGTTATTCTTGATAACTTATCGATAAACAATTTCGTACGTTATGATCTGCAATGGACAATTTTAAAAACAATTTTCTTTGAAACAGAAAAGTAAAAGTTATTCACTCTTGCATAGATGTAATATATTAACAACTTTGCTGCATGTCATCGTAGATTTTAAAATAAAGCGTTCTCTATTAGTCAATATATTTCCATCGAATATTTAATATCTTGAAACAGCAACGGAGTTAAATTATTTTTATTGATGTAGCTTAAGATTTTACTGCAATTGCAAGATACTAGTTTAGCTTTAAAGAATATAGTTTTAGTTTTGTTTTCTCATTGATCTTCCAGAGTATCGTCCCAATAGCTAATGTATACAATTAAGTAATTAAGTCAATGAGTACTGCTATGTTTTTTCTTTTGTTTCTGATCTCGTCTCGGAGTTAATAGTTTTTATTGATTATTATCCGTGTTGCTCTGGCATCGCGATATCTTTATTCGTTCTGCCTGCATGCAGTTGCAATTTATCGCGTGCATTCAGGTCGACAGTTTAATTGGGCATCGACGTTTATTAATATGTTCTGATCCAAAATAAAGCTAGGGTATGGTTAATCACATTCCACGGATCCATTGGATTTCAACACGTTTGGCAATTTTACTTTTTTGACTGGCCAAAGATTACGCACGTTAATTAAGCCCCTTCATTAGACACATGCCCATCAAGCAGCTCCGGACTCGGGATGCACTAAAGACGAGTGCGCCAGCGGCCAAGTCCAACTGGAGCTGGCCAACTGGAGCTGGTCGAGAGTAGTTTCCAGTTTAATGTAATTAAGCCAGACGCGCTCACAATTTAAATTGCTGCCGGGCTCCCCGCTCCTTCATACGCGTCTCCCTGTGTATCTGTATCACGAATTGGCAATTGGGCAGCCCAGACCGAGAGTTGGCGCAATTTGCACAGACTCAGAGTGAGACTCGGAGTCAGAGTCAGAGTAAGAGTAAGAGTAAGAGCTGAGCAGCACCACATCAAGATCCTCACCACAGCAGGAGCTGGAGCGTCGTCTTCGTTTTGCCGCGTCTGCTCGTCAGCGTTTGAGCCAATAATTATGGTTATTAATCGGCTGGAGAATTGGCTGCTAATTTGCAGTTTAGTTACAAATTCTGGCCGCCAGCGTGCAATTACTCGCTTAAATTATAGCTTCAAAATAAACAAAACGCCGCAACGCCCGATCTGGAGACCGGGGCCAAAAGTTGGCGGAGCAAAGGTCATGCCGTATGGCAAACGCACATTGCATTTTATGTGTTTGCTTATCAGAGGCCATCAGGATACGCTGCTCATCAGCTAATGATGCCTCCACTCCAGCCTGCTGCTGCAGTTGCTGCAGTTGCTGCCGCAATCAGCGTTCAGCAGTTGGAGTCATAATTAGACGGGCCAGTGCCAGTCATGGGCGTTACTCAATCATGGCCTGATGGCACAACCCCCAAGACGAATCTATCGCCTGCGCCAGTGCACGATCAGCGGAGGTACAACATAATTTCCAGACGTCGCTGGCTCGTCCACAGTTGCTTGATCCCTTGTCCAATTTGAGAGGCGCTCGCATTTCGCGGCCACGGCAACACTTTTGCAGAGCCAAATCAAATCGTGTGCTATTTATTTAAATAACCATAATTTAGGAGCGCTTCTCTTCTCCGGGTTCGGGGATGCATTTACTAACCCACACACTCTGTAGACGCAATGGCCGGGTCCGAGGCCAGTGTTTCAGTTTTATGGCTGATCTGTTCCCAGTGCCCAGTGCCCAGTGCCCGGTACCATGAATTTTCATGTTTTGTGAGAACATAAAAATTCAATTTAATATGCTCTCGAGTTCGTTTGGAGTAGGTTTAGAGTCTGTTTTTAGCAGTAAAACGTTTTGTCTACGGGCAACAGTTAATGAAAATTTAGTTCAATCAATGGGGAAAACCGTGTTCGTGTTCGTGTTCGTTCGGGCGATGGACGAATAACTTATCATATATGTGTGTTATATACATAGGCTTTGTCCACTTTGTTGTAGGTGTTGATTGGCTAATGGATGAAGATTCAATGATCTCTGCTGATATTGTCACTCTAGCCATTTACTAAACATTATGACACCTTGAAGGAAAACAATATTACATGTTTGAATAGGTATCAAGTTGCCATACAGGTCTCGTATTAGAGAGAGGGGGAGAGATATAGGAAAAAAGAAATATATATGTATGTAGATAAAGTGCATAGGAAGATATGGTGTGATATATATGTATGTCTATATAAATAGATAGATGCAGTTATTTAAGAGGGATTGGATGTTACGGAAAGAAAGACAGATAGATAGATATAGAGTCATAGAGAGATAGAGAGAGGGGAGAGAGAGAAACACTGATGGATAGAGAGATAGAGCGAAAAGGGAGACAGAGAGAGAGATTGATCTATAGCAAGATAGAGATAGATAGAAAAGAAAGAGAGCTAGAGAGCGAGAGCGACAGTGACAGAGGGAGCGACAGAGAGAAAGAGAGAGACTGATTGATAGACAGATGGTGCGAAAGAGGGAGACACAGAGAGAAATGGATTCATAGAGAGATTGTGATAGATATATAAATATATATATAAAGACAAAGACAGATAGAGAGATGGAGAGATACTGCACTATAGAGAAATGAATGTAGATAGGGAGAGCGATAGATAGAGATATAGACAAAGACAGAGTGAAAGAGGGAGATGGAAAATATACATATAGAGATTCTTTTAAATAGTTATTTGAATACCTTAGTTACCTTTAAATTGCGTGAATTTGGGATGGTTTACAGATCAAAGTATTTCCTAGATACGCTTTGGGTATATAAATCGCTCAAGTGTTTGGTGCATAACACAATAAATGCTATTATTAACAATTTATGATCGTGGTAACTGCAACAAAATTGGCCAAGTTAACTCCGTTCGCTGATTATTCTGTCCGCTTGTGCACTCAGCACGTCGGGTTTAAAAAAAATGAGCTTGTTAACGCTTCATGATGAGCCTAGTTAGTGTCCGCTGCCATGATCTAAACCATATAACCCGCAGCATTGCAGCGACCTATAGATGGATGGGCATATGGTTAGATGCACTGCGATCCTTCAGAGCCGTCATTAGGGGTTTATGCAAAATTACAACACGATAACACGTAATCATTAGCGTTGCTCTCCGATGCACAAAGTCGGAGTCTCGGACGGTGTGAGCAAACAGTTTGAGATGCAACAATCAAACAGCAACAAAAACAACAACAACAACGACAGCAGCAGCAACAGCAACAACAACTTCAATTTGCAGTTTTATTATCAAACGAGGCAAAGAACATAATTTGACTAAGGCCAAAACATTTTGTAACGGCTACGTCTATGGCTAAAAGAGTTCAATTTGTATTTGTTGCAGTTGTTGTTGCTGCTGCTGCTGCTGCCGCAGCATTGGCTCCGGTTGGTAGGTTGGTAGTCAGAGTCTATCGATCACGTTTCAAGCAGAAAGGCACGACCATGACGACGATGTGGCTCCAACTATGGCCACGCTTGTTGTTCCTGTTGTTGCTGTTGTTGTTGTTCTCCTTCTTCTTCTTGTTGCACAGTTTACACAAGACGCCATTGTTCTAACCTCCGTGGAGCGCCAAATGGGTGCAAACGGAGTTGAGAAATGCTGACGGTCTTAAAACTTTTATGCAATTAATTGCAACAGTTTTGTGGCTGGAATGCGCTTGTCCGCTTGTCCGCTTCTCTCTCCGACCGCCTTCCTTTCCGTCCGTTTCCCGCTGCTGCTTCTTTTCTAACCACTTGCCGTTAATTTCAAAATTGTGCTCACGTTCTGGCAATTTGCTGACCACCCACATGCCAATGCAAATGCAAATGCAAATGCAAATCAAAGCAAGTAAGAGTGCTCCACTCGGGAGTGCCCGACTAGCAGTTACCCTCCAATCCGTGTCAATTATTAATGCTTTCCTTCAGCGAATTTAAAAGGAAATTGTGCCAAAATTTTAAAAGCGATTTTTTAACTATAATTATATGTTAATTATGAAATTTAATTGAGCTCTTCACCTTAATTAAAAACCAATAAATAAATATATTTTATATGGAGAACGAGAGAGAGAGAGAGAGAGAGAGAGAAAGAGATAGAGAGAGAGAGAGAGAGAGAGAGAGAGAGAGACAGAAAGAGATGCTTTCAGTTGTTGCATACATTCGCACAAGCCCTTTATACCCTCTAAGGACATGGGGTATGGGTATATAAGAGCTACCCCTTGCCTGAATTCGATTCGTGGAAAATTAGACGTCAGTTTTGAACTGCCCGGCAGCTAGTGTTTAGGCTGGAACAAGCTGGATTGAGCATTTCATTTGCCAGTTGCTAGTTGCTAGTTGCATGTTGCATGTTGCAGTTGCAAGTTTGTATTGAGTCTGCGCCTGTGGTTTGTCTAATTTGACACTTGGGGCAGTAGCATAAGTGGCTTCCAGGCGGACAGGTACTGGAAAAGCAGGCGCCTCTCCTGGCTGCCGACGCAGTTCTGATCCCTTCTCTCTTCTTTTTTGAATGATTGGCAACGGGTGTTAATGTGAGTGGGTGGACTGAATGCTAGATACCTCTTATGTCTCAGTAAATTCAAATAACTGCTAGGCTGCACACTCGCTGCGTTTCCGATTGGATAGTCCTTGAACTAAGTCTGATATTTGGGCTTTAGCTTCCGGGTTGTTCAAACTAAAGTATCCAAACTCGATATTCGAAAATCCAAAAAAAAAAAACACTTTCCACCAAAATAAAAATTATTTAACAATTATTTTATTTGTTTGCGTTGTGTTTGGTTAAGTCTCCTTTTATACCCATTAAAAATGGGTAAACAGGGTATAATGTTTTTGTAAAACTGTGTGTCACAGGCAGAGCCTTAAAGCTTAAATATTATTGATCAGCATCAACAGCCGAATCGATTTATCCCTATCCGTCAGTCTGTCCGTATGTATGAATGCGTAGACCTCAGGAACTACAAGAGCTAGAGACTTAAACTTTTGTATTCTGTATCGAGTTTGTTTTCGATAAGGTTAACTCCTTTCGCTTGCTTGTTATCGATAACATTTTTGTATTTGTCGAGCATATCTCCTACATTTTAAGAGCTAGAGGCATTCAACTTACTGTATATATATTACTGGAGTAAAACTTATTTATGAACATGGAATACACATTTCAGTATAATAAATCCATTCCATACATTTAATTAAGAACAGTCTATAAATAAAAAATTATATCGATGTGCGCTCTTAAGTTGCTAACGGCGTGCGTTTGAAATGGTTCAGGGTATCTCCTCGTCGAGCCCGAAATACTGTAATATATAATGTTTTAAGTATTTGACAAATATGATTATAAATATGAACAAAATTGCTTTGAAACTTTAATAAATTTTTTTTTAATTTTCATATATTTGTTATAAACATGTATGAATTTGACATATTTTTAAATAAAAAAACAAATCGAATATATTGTATTTTAAATGTATACAGTGCAAAGAAAAATAAAAATGTACTAACTAAAAATTATAGAAGGTTTATAATATATAAGATTCTAATGCTGAGACACGGGAGGTACAAAAAGGAATGGAATTTCTCAGAAGCCAAAGATCCTCCATATATGTCCTCCATAAATGTTAATAATTAACTTGTCGGTATGGCTTGATTGAATTTATGACATTTATAGTAAGCAAGTAATAGATCAATCAAAATTCTTAAATCGCCATCAATCACATTTCCGGCTGAAAGTTTCATTGGGAAACATTTCGCAAATTGTTTGCATTTAAAGAATGCACTTAAAACGAAATTTCATGACAAATTAACAGGAGAAGAAGCCAAGCGCCAGACGGAGGAGGTGAAGCAGGAAAGGAGAAATGCCCAACCCACGAAAACGAGAAGGCATTGGGTTAGGCTTCTTTGTATGGCTGTCAAAGCTAGTCCGAGGCGCTGCCTGTGGACATGCACACAGGCACGTTAACTTTCCACAGCTCCACGCTTACAGTGTCAGCCAGAAGTCTGCTCCGGGAGTCGGAGCCAGAGTCAATATATATTCGAAAGGAATTCCGCAAATAATTGCGGAGCGGCCACAAACTTATGGCGATTGTGTGGCGGAAAGCAAAACGGACACAGGCCGTGCGGCCAGCGTCGCATACATCACGTGCAACAGCAACAGCAACAGCAACAACAACAGTATTGCAGCAGAGGCAACAACAACATCAATAACAACTCGCTGGCAAGCAAACATTTCGAATGCAAATAAAAAATCACGCCAATAAACTAGACATTGCGACGGCAACGACGATGGTGACGAGGCAGGCAGCGGATCAGGCGCAGATGCAGACAGTATGGCAGACAACAACAGCAACAACAACAACAAGAACATGAACAGCGATGTGGCTAAGACAATAGAAATAGCTGCTAGCAGCCCTCTCCAAATCCACGACGTCATGATGTCTCGCTGGGATTTGGATTTCAGCAGCTCGCTGCCTGTTGCCTGCTGCCTGCTGCCTGCTGCCTGCCCGCCGCCTGCCTGCGCTCCCATAATCCCCCCTCGATTCCGATTCAGTCGACGATCGCGAAATTGCATACAAATCGCTTGTTTGGTAAATTTAACATAAGCGCGTCAGTAGCGCCTCTGGTCCGTGTGTTCGTGGCGAGCTTCGAATAACTTAAAGCCACCAAAACCAGCGAAGAGCTTAACAACAACAACAGCAACAACAATAACAACAGCAGCAGCATTGAGGTGCGGTCTTATCTTGTTCTTGTTAAGCTGGCAGTCCGGCTGGCGGTCCGGCTGACTGGCTGGCTGGCTGGCCGACTTGCCGCTCCTGTCCTGTCTTGTAGCCATCATGTAAAACGCATTGGCCCAGAGCCGGGACCTGGCTGGTGCATCTACTTCGGCGCGTCTGTTGATCAGTGTCGTTGCCCATCGACGACGTCGACCACGTCGCTGTTGTCTCCAACTCAGTCAGGCGTTTGCAGGCGGCTGCAATTTGTTTGAGTTACGGCGCTTGTAAGCACACTTTAAGGATCCATTGTATTCCAATCAATAAGCCGGGCATGACAATGAGACACAAACTACAGGCCCCGGCCCCATTGAATGTCACCCAAGTGCGTTCCACTGGAGCGCCGTCTTCCGCCGCTTTGTTATGCGCGGAGCTAGGCGCAGATCTTGGACTGTTTGTTAGGGTAATTATTGCAGTCCTCCAAAACTCTGAAATAGGTCGGCTTTGTTCTGTTACTGCAGTTGAAAGCATCCACATTTTGTAACTACTTTTGATCTTTATTCTAATTTGTTTCCTTATATTAATGATTATTTAATATTTTACAATTACGTAAGCGATACCTGCTTTTAGAGCTTCGCTTAATTGCTTACAATTTATTTTGTTACCTAACGAAATGTTTAAATATTTTAATATACCATGAACCCATTAATAGGGTATTACAGGGTATAATGTTTTTGAGAAAAACAAAGGCGTGACAGTCTCTATAAATATATATATTCTTGATCAGCATAATCTGTCTGTCCTTCTGTCCGTATGTATGAACACGTACAACTCGGCAACTACAAGTGCTGGAGATTTGAAATTTTGCGGATCGATAACTCTTTCGTTGTTTTCGATAACAAACTGATATTTTTTTTTTTTTTGGTTCAATCTAACTTTATATATGTTCAACTAAAAGCGACACTCATTTTGCAGGTTTTCAGGTTTTGGATACCTCCCCCTTCTTTAATTTTTGTGGAAAACTCATTTTTCAAGACAAAAAGTTATCCTTCGAGAGAACATATTCCATATTCCAGCTTTCATTTAGACCGGATTATAAGAAAAAAGTATGTAGCTTTGCGATGTTCTCTATTTAGTACAATTTTAGATTCTAGCGGCGTGCGTTTGAATTAGTTTAGGGTATCTCTTAGTCGCTCACGCTCGACTTGATTCTTCTTACTCGTTAGTTCCCACCTTATAAGACCTGCTTTATAGTTATTCTTGATCAGGATCAATCGCCCTGCGCGTTTGTCTGATTGTTAGTAAGGATACATTATTTTTTTATTTTATAAGAAATTTTGGGTAAAAATAAGTCTTCCTCTTCTTGAGTCTGCCTTAGTGTTACTCATTTAAATGTTCGGTTAAATAAATATTTGGGTACCAAAATAAGAAAATAGACTTCAAGCATCATTATTCAATAAGTCTTCAATCAATTTTGAGAAGAGGAAGCAACGAAGTGTGCGAAGCAAGTGATGTGTGATATATGTGTGTATGTGGGTGTGGTTTTCTTTGATTGTTTGCATGTGCAACTGTGAGCAGTCTGCTTGTAGGATATCTGCTAGTCGGATACATTCGATTTGAGCAGTAGCAAAGCTGGCAAAGTTTCAAAATAATATTTGGCGTGCAAACAGAACCAATAAGTAGTTTATTTTAAACAAATATTCTTACAACTTGTGTACATATATATAGCTATAGTATTAGCTGGAAACTAGTTCAACTTGAAATGAACATTTATAAGTAAAGTTGGAGCTAAATGAACCCTTGAACCTCTTAAAAGTGTGACTTATCGCATGTTATGATGTGGGAATGTCGTGAGTTTTGACCGCATCAACATACATTTGACATTAAGAGCAAATCTAACTCTTCCTGCCACGCAATTGACTTCCAATTAAATGAGCCAAGCGACGCAGATGGAGCTGCGACACGCAACTGGTTCACGTGGAGTTCCCGTCGGGCACATTGGTTGAGCTTCAATGCAAATTGGGATCCAGACTGGCGCACGCCCGGAGCCTCGAACGAAGGTTCGCACTGCGCTGCATTACATTAGCATATCATATGCTTAATGCGGGGGCGGGGATGACATTTTGAACAACAGCAACAGCAACAACAACAACAACAGCAACGACAACGATAACGAAACCGAGTTAAATTTATGTGCAGCTAGGGAACTGTGCAGTCAAAAGGATTAACGAGGATTAGCCTAGCCTGGCAAGCTGGCTAACTGACTAACTGACTAACCGACTAACTGACTGGCCGACGAACCGACTCTTGAGTTGGCCCAAACGTGGAGAGGAGTTGGCCGTGTAGCTACCGTTGATGGCATTTACGATAAATTTACGCAAGTCATTTGACAACGCTGTCGTCTGCCTGAATGGAGCGCTGCTGCTCATCATTATAACTTGGATGCGGAATATGCAAAACAGTAAAACAGTAAAACAGTAAAAAAGTAAAGAAAAGTTAAAAAAGTAAGAGCTGATATTCAAGACGCTGCAGGCTGCCAAAAGTTGTTGGCAGTTGGCAAAAACAAACAAAATGTCGCACATTAAGCGGCTGAACATTTCTCAAATGTCACGTATACGTCATGTGTGCCGCAGACATGATCAGCAGCCGCTGCAGCAGCAAGCAAGCAATTAATTAATCCTGCACTTGGCCGAGGTTCCGGTAAGCAGACAACGTCCAGCTAGAGGCTGTTAGACCCACGTAAAAGACCTGCCAGGTTAGCCATGTCCATGTCTCTATTTGGCCAGCTCGTTCCCATTCATGGCTCAGTCACTGGCTTATTAAAACGTGTCTAGGAACAGGTGAATATAGCCACATAAATTACCACCTCTTCATTAGCTCTGTGCGTCTGGGCCAACTGCACAGTGGTTCAACAGCTGAGAAATTGCTATTTGTATAGGTTCGTTTGTACGGCTAACTGCACTTGAACACATGAGATATTCATACCTGTAAATTTTATGACATTTAATTAATTTTAATTAAACACTGTGAAATTAGCTATATATATATATACATATTAGCTATATCGCTTAAAGCTGGTATTCAAATTAATTTTTAACTACAAAACGAAACAAATTAATTTTTTTAAATTTGTTGAGAAATATATATATGAATATATTGATCAAAATATATATCTGTAAATGTCGTAAATTGAGTCTTAATTTTGATGAATATATTGATCAAAATATATATCGGTAAATGTCGTAAATTGACAAATACTCAAAAAAAATGTATCGTTAAACAAATACAACATTTTTTAATTAGTCTTAATTTTGATGAATATATTGATCAAAATATATATATGTAAATGTTGTAAAATGCCAAAAAAAAAAAAAATTTATCGTTAAACAAATACAAAATTTTTTAATTAGTCTTAATTTTGTTAAGCATTGCGAATCACGTGGAATTTGGCCCACTGTCGTTCTTTGGTTAGCTTAAACCGCACTCCATTGCAATTGACTTACGCGCGCGTAATGGAATTTAATTTCTTGTTAGCCAAGTTAACTGCAGTTGCAATTACATCGAGATAAGTCCTTTACGTCCGCGTATGCGTGCATGACCCCATAAGCTAAGCACAGCCAAGCAGCTCACCTGTCGGTCCGGGCCAGGCCGGGCCAGGCCGAGCCGGGAAAGTTAGTGGGCCGTTTTTCCTGCGACACACTTCCAGCAATTAGTCATAGAAACTCGTGTAGACTTTGTTGCCTTTGGCTGCGTGTCCGGCGGCCATTGTGGACATAGCGTCAACGCAGGCTTTTGTAATTTTAATCACTTCCCCAGAGCGCAGAGTTCCTGGTGTGGGTGGACGGTACCAGGGCAAACGGCACCAGATTGTCTTACAACATAATTAAGCAAACTTGTTGTTGCTGACGCAGGCTCAACATGCAAGCCAGAGTGTGCCAAGGGACGCAGGAGGTGGGGAAGGTGGTGTCGCGGGTCAAATTATGAAGTGCAGCCAAGTGCATGTTTTGGGCATGTTTTGTGATAGGGGCAGGCATAAAAAACGTCGCTCATAAAAAGCCAGAACGCCCTTGTCATTGTGCTAAAGGCTCGGGCGATGGCCAGGACAGAAGTTTTGCGTTTTGCGTTCCTGTTTGCAACTTTATTTCCATGCTTAAGGCGCGAGAAATACATTAACAACAACAACAACAACAACAACAGCAGCTGAGGCAGCAGCAGCAGCTGAGGCAGCGACAACTGCAACAAGTCAACAACAATTCGACACACACTTGCCAACTTGGCTGCCTGGTGTGAAAGCGTGTTGCTGGCTCCGACTCTCTGGCCCGTGCTCCTTCGCTCCTTCGCTCCTTGCTGCATGTCTTTGGGCCCGTGGCCATGGCATTGGCTAAAGCGTTCAGCATCGATTCGTTATGATTGCATGTTAAATGGCTCCCGCTGAGTTATTACGAGACAAAATCCTTATTTATCGCTTTCTGATTTATTTGTAAACGATTTTTGCGCCCATCTCGTCCTTACAAGCTCTACGCGCCTGTTAGCTCTCCCTTGGCCATTGCCCATTGCCCAATGCCCAATGCCCATTGGCCAATGGCCCCATCTAGATGGCCAAGCCTTGTTTGCACAGGCCGCACAGACCCGGCAGCAGTATTTCTTAGCCACGGCTATTTTAACTGATTTCAACGCCTTTTTTTATGGCCAACAACAAAATGCCAGGGAAGAGTTTCATGTTCTCTCTGCTATATTTGTTTGCGGTTCGTCCATTGTGGCCAGCTTATCGCAAGTTTGTTGTTGTCCATTTGTGCTGGTGTTGGTGTTGTTGTTGTTGTTGTTGTTGGTGGTGTGTGAATTTGTGGCTGCTTACTTAATTTTGACATATTTATTTTAATGTCGCTATAACTAAGTATTGAGTGAGGCTCAATCTGATTTGAGGTTCAATGTTGAGCAGGTGAAAAATAAAAAATAATTATGTGTGTGAGAGGAAAGCAAAGAAAGAAATTCAATTCAGATCCACAAAGGCTTGGTCATTGAACTAACTTAAAATTCGAAAGTATATTAAATATATAATATATTTTAATTATTTTTATTACTTTTCGAGAATACAAAGTCCTCTAACTTCTTCTTTCCAGCTAAACAAGAAAATATATTTCACTAGATCTTGAATTTAGTAGTTTCTAAGATTGAGATAGAAAAAAAATATAAATATGTTAAATAAAATTTAAAATGCAATTGGCTGCCATTATTTAGTTATTAACCCTGGCTAAGCGATAATACAGTTCATAAAATGCCGTTATAAGTGGCCTTAGCCTAATAAGCCAATGTCACTCAATTGGCCAATTGGTCGGCAGACACATACAGACACACATACTCTCACACACATTCACACTCGATTACACAAAGACAGTCGAATTCGTTATGGCCAGAGGAATGCAGTGCGAGAGTTTGGCTTCGCATTGGGCCAATGCGCTGGTCATTGGATAACGTCAAATGGCCAAAACGTCGTCAACATCGACGACTTCTGGTAAGCCAAGGAACTGGACGGAACGGAACGGAACGGAACGGAACAACCGCCGCGTGTTTGGCATGGCTTATTAAAACGCAAACGGCTTTTTACGATGCGCAATAAATTGGTGCTGCTTGGCGATGGTTGGCCGTGTATGCAAAAGGTGCCTCAAACAAACAAGCCAAAGCTGCAGCAACACCAACAACTACAACAACAACAACAACAACAACAACGGCAACACGAGGCCAACGCTTATGGCTTAAATTAATAAAATAAGCTTTGTCAGACAATTTACAACGCGTCTTCAGCGAGCAGATTACGAGCACGCGGACACGATCCACAGATCGGCGCAGAGGAGGCACTGAGGCAGGCAGGCAGACAGTCAGACAGACAGACCGACAGACAGTTAGGCAGTCAGGCAGTCGGTCAGGAGGGGACTGACTGGAAGCAGATGCTGCTGCTGCTGCTGCCTGTCTGTCTCCCTTGGTTCTGGCCAGTTAGATGACCAGCGAGTGTCGGACTGGGCGAGGGGGAGGGACTCGGAGGGGCAGGTCAGGCGGTTGGCTGCGGTGTTTGTTCGTTAATTAGCGAACATATTTCGTATAATCGGTGTCATATTAGTTATAAATTGGATAAAAGCGCAAAACGACAACTTAATTAATTTTAAATTCCAATTTATAAGCAACAAAAATACAACGAAAGACTCAAATGAAAATGAATATACAACTCCAGCTTGTTGCCTGTTGTCGATGATGGTGCCGCTGATAACGATTATGGAACCTTCGCTACCCACCTAATCGTGTGCCGATCCTCGCCCTCGCCCTCGCCCTCGTCTTCGTCCTCGCCCCTGGCTTTTGCATAGAAATGTGCAGCAATAAGCCAAGCAGACAAACTGCAGCCAGTCGACACATTCTCCTGCCCATTCCAGTTCCCATTCCCAGTCCCATTCCCATTCCAATTCCCACTCCCATTTCCATCTCTGCCCCACTCCGTGGCAGTCCCAGGCAGAGTCTCGGCTCGATTGGGATCCTCGGCCACAGCTTCATTTAAATTTTTGCAGCCTTTGCCCATTTGGCCGGTCCAATTCCGGGAATTCGCTGTAGTTGTTACCTTTTGGCTTTGCCTTCGCTGTTGCTTCTGCTTCTGCTTATGCTTCAGCTTATGCTTCTGCTTCTGCTTCGGCTTCGACTTCGGCTTCGGCTACAATTCGATTAGGTCGCGGCTTGGCCACGTCCGTGGTTGATATATTACGGCGATCAGCGGTGATGATCATTTTGTTCGCCAGATTGCGTTTCGATCAGCATCAACTGTAAATTATCTTATAACTTAATTCATTAATAAATTTATGAATTGCCCGTTGTAAATTGTTGAAATTTATTGGCCTCAGTTGTGACATTGAAAAGGTTCCTCATCAGTCCTACGAGCATAATCCAATCCGCTGGCCCCTTTCAATGCATTGTCTATGGCCAATGATAAATTTGTAAATTTGTAAATTTTTGTTGTGGGCAGACGGCGGATATCTTTAGGTTTCTCTCTGCCGCTTCGCTGCATAGTTATAAATTGGTGGCTCATTTGTCAGGCACTTTTAAATGTCTCTCTCTCTAAGATGTTGTAATTAATGTGGCATTTAAGATTGGAAGACGATTTTCTTAATATATTTTGATTAATTTCAATTATTAAGTCATCTTCATCTCTACCAGCTCTGAATAAACTGTTGCTGTTGCTGTTGCTGCTGCTTAAGTCTGCTTTCTAAATGAATTCGATTTTGAATACGAAAGACTATGAATGAAATTTTCTATCTGGTCAAACATGGAAGGCATATTAGGCAAGCTAAAGGTTAGTGAACAATCTGTTATCTGTTTAGGCGTGACTCTATGCTGTCAAAGATCAGTAAGCTGGGTCAAATGATCCTTCTGAAATCTATTAACATTCTTCTGATATTCTGCTAGCTATCGACGCGTAAATGTATTATGAAGAAGCAAAACTCTTTGATTCTTGGGGTCTGATAAGTTGGGGACTCCAAACGCTGACAGCTTGGAGCGCAGGTTTATTGACTGAAGGGAGTGGGAGTGGGGGGTGGAGAGATGAGAGCGGTTATAAAGCGGTTGCCGCATTAATTTTGCTAATCCTGTTGCTCTGATGCCCAGGATGATGATGATGCTGATGCTGATGCTGATGCTGATGCTGTTGATGGCCACGACGGAGCAGACAGTGAGGGAGACGCTGCGGCAGCTGCAGCGAGAGTCTCAATGGTCATGCCGACTGATTTTATATGGTTATATTTCTGACTTTTGACAGGAACAAGGCTTGTTTGTCGCCATGGCGGCAAAGTGTTGTTGCTGCCGTTCCCAAGGAATGCCGAGCCGGAGTCGTTGTCAAATTAACACACAATGCGGCAGCTAATACATTATACAATATGCGACCCGCTCGCTGGCCACATTTCCCAGAAGTTATAGACACTTTTTGCTCAGCCACTGATCGGCCACATATCAAGTCGAAACATAGCAGGAAATGTATATATATCACTATCTCGCCCTCCCCGTCTCTCTCTCTCTTCCTCTTTCTCTTTCTCGCTGGCCAGACTCGTAAATAATATCAATCTCGTAAGTAGCTGCCAACATTTAAGAACAATTCGGTTAATCACTTAATTTATGCGACCGCTACAAATTGCAACCTTGTTGCATGCAACGCGGGCTAGGCTTAATCCTTTGCTTAGATGTGAATTATATATATGTATGTGTGTGTGTGTGTTGTGGACTTGGGCCTTGGCTAATAAACGATCATTTAATAAGCGTTTTAATGCCAAATTTACGATCGTTTTATTTGCATAAATTACAATAGTTGCCAACTGTATGCACATTTATTTTCCACCCAAATTGCCAATAAAATATTATTTATGTTGTATGCAAAGAATTTCTCAACGCCCGAGACGCAGGAGGGACACCAACAAGAACAACAAGGCAAGATGAGATGACTCTATATGATCGGATCGGTGCGACTCGCAGGCAGTAAACTTAACGAGCTTTTGGTTGCCTTTCCGTGATCCTAATAAGTCACCTGCTAATAGAGCCATAAAGCGGGACACCCTCACCTGATGTCTTCCATTTCAATTTAAATACGTTCTCGATTATCGAGAAAGTCATTTGCTGACAATTGCATTTAGATTTTCTTTTTTACCGTCGCACGATAGCGTGACGGTTCAATAGTTGGTGCAAATAATCGAAACAGAAAAGGTTTTAAAAGTTGTTAGCTGACTATAAATAGGCCAAGTCAGCTACCAAGTAGATACTTCTACTCTGACTTTGAATTCCTAAGCAGTCAAAATGATTGCGATTTTCAAATATGGCATTCTTCTAGTGGTGAGTGTACGGAAATTACCGTTATTTTTTATTTTGATCATTTCCGAGGTTTATTCTCGAAACACTTTCAGCTTTTGTTGCAGCTTTTGATACCCGCAGATGCCGCGGACGCAGCTGGTGGCGTCGTCGGCTTGGTCGGCGCTGTGGCAGGTCAGGTTCTTAAGCCGGTTGCTTGCCTTGAGGAGTCTCTGCTGGCCATTCTCGAAACCCTACTCAATTCCCTCAAGCTTGGAGGCTTGGAACAACTTCTGTTGGCGGTCCTGGGTCCGGAACTGCAGGCAATTAATAGCACACTTGCACTTATTCTAGATCTTCTAACGTAATAATCTCATCTCAATGCTGTAATACATATAACAGTTATTAACAAGGCACGCATACTACCAGCTCCGCGAGTCTTTGTATTTGTAATTGGGAATTCTTTCACGTGTCTTCGTATGCTCCTCAAATTCCACAAACTCACCCATTCGCTTAGGTCGCAGGAATTTAATAACAATTCTTTTATGAAAGAGTGAATCCGTTCTGACACAATTTACTAGGAAACGTCGTCAACAGATTTCCGAAACGTGTCACTTGCTTCTTGGTCGCAGGATAAAGTGAGCCGTAGATCAGTTGTGATTATGGTTTTATGTGCCTGGCCGATGCAAAGTGATAACGCCGACATCGGGCTGCGCTTTAACGAGCACATGACAATAAAAACCATGTCGACTCCAGATTCAAAGATCCCAAAGACAAGAAGCTGCAACAAGTGACATTCGGCGGACAACTCGGGCAGCCATAAAGCATATTAGTTTAATGTTCCCCAGTTAGTTCATTAAAACCAGGCCTGATTCTTTTTAATTGTCGCTCAGGTCAGAAACCGGGCAAAGTTAAAGGGCGTACCGCGGCCGGCGGTTGGGCATGGACCTAGACCTTGGTCGTAGGCTTAGTTAGTCTGAAATTTGGCAACAAATTTGCCGGCATTAGAATTGAACGTTGTGTGGTCTGCGCTCCACGGCCGAGATCGTGTCTATCTGGTGTCCAATTTGCGTTGAAAATATGTGCCACATGACAAGCAATTAAGCTTGGACCCGGCCAGTGTCAGAGTGCGTACGTGCCCTGTTTGCCTGTGCTTATGCCTGTGCTTGTGGTTGTGCCTGGGGTTGTGCCTGTGCCCAGGCAGACGAGGTACAGTGAACTCGCGTGAAAGCTATAAATTTATGACAAATTTTCGAAAGAAATGAACGCGCTGCGTGTGGCTCTGCATTTGCACAGTTGTATTCGAGTCTTGGTCTTTTTTGAATAGCTGGAGACGTCGAGAAGTGGAGACGTGGAGAAGTGGAGACGTGGCGGCACTTAACACCACGCATCATTTTAATTATTTATTTGGTCATAAAACAGTCGAAGCAGGAGGCGGCGGCGGCTGACATTTTGGCCATTTTGGGCTGCTCAACTTTCGGCACAGTTTTCGCTCTTTCGTTGTTGTTCTGCTTATGCTCAAAATCGTTAAATTTAACAAATTGCCAGCGATTTTTATCGCGCCCGGCCCTGGAACATCCATAGATTGTGAATGCTTTTGTTTTTTTTTTTCCGTTGTTTTTTTTTGCAACTGCCAAACAAATTTATTTATGAGCACTGCAAGCATATTTCAACTTTTGTGGCTCATTCCAGTCCGCGACCATAACGCATAATTGGCCCTCGAGTTATGAGATGAGGAAAAGTGAGTGGAGTAACTTAATGACTCACGTACTCCAAGACGTAGTGCGATTAAAACTATCAAACGAATTCAATTTGTTAGAATTTCCAAATGCCAGTGCATAAATAAGTTATTGTTTGTCCTGCAAGTATGAATAATAATAAAATCGTACAGTATATAAGTAAAATAAAATAAAAAATTAAAAAACTTACTGAAAATATGTGAATCAATAAGTACAATTTTTAATTATAATTATAATTAAGCCCAATTCGCTTCATTTATTGCTCTTAAAAATGAATTTTTCTTATGTTTTCTTTTTTAGTTTTTATAAAAAGAGTTCGTTGCCTAAGTCGTTTGTGCTGCAAGTATAAATAATTATAAAATCGTATAATAACTATAAATAATATAAAACATATAAAAAACTAACTGAAAATATTTGTATCAATATTATAATTTTTAATTTTAATTATAATCTACCTCAATTTGAATTTATATAAATTTAGTTCAAATATTTCTTTCAAATATATATTTTTCTTATTTGGTTGTATAAGTCATCAGGTGAAAGTATAAATAATAAGAAAACCGTATAACAAGCAGAAAAAAAATTAAACAAATTGAACATATGTGAATCAATATTTAGTATGATATTTAATTATATTATTATAATAGCATAATTTGAATTACTATAAATTAACTTCGTTTACTTCTTTTAAAAATGTATTTTTTTTATTTTATTTTTTTTTTTTTTTTTTTGTTTTAATAAAGTGTTTGTTGCCTAAGTAGTTTATAATTTATATAATATAATTTTATATAATTTTGAATTATAATTATTATTTAGCTTAATCCGATTTCATATAAACTTACTTTATTTATTTCTCTTTTAAATGTATTTTTTTAATTATTCGTTTTAAGATTTAATTAAGAGTCGGTTGGCTAATTTGTTTATGCTGCAAGTATTAATATTATCGTATAATAATTATAAGAAAAATAAATCAAATTAAAAAGTTATTGAAAATATATGAATCGATATTAAGTATCATTTTAAAATATAAATTTAATTTAGCTTAATTTAAATTAATATAAATTTACTTAATTTATTTTCCTTAAAAGTTTATTTTTCTAATGTTTTGTTTTTAGTGTCAATAAAGAGTTGGTTGGCTAATTTAGTTCATTTATTTCTTTAAAATGTATATTTTTTTTATTTTTTAATTTTATTTTTCTTATTTAACTTTAAAAGATATTTAGTACAATTTTTAATTATTATTATAATATAGCACAATTTGATTTCTATAAATTAACGTTATTTTTTCTTCTCTACAAATTAATTTTTATTATTATTATTATTTTTTTTTTTTCAAATTAAAATTTCGTTGCTCAAGTCGTTTAATCTTCATCAAATTTGGCACACTTTTACTTGATCTGGCATTTAGCTAATTGAACAACTTTGTATTAAGCAATGCGCAACGATCTTAAGCACACAGTTTCATGCCTAATTAAAAAACCTAATTAAAGCGTAAAAGTGTTTATTTTTAATAATTTCGAAGCTGAAATTCCAGCTAATTGCTTGCTAGTTATACATATGTGTGCAATGACAACAACAATAACAACTACAACTGCTGGCACATTAAATAAAACTTGATAGACGCCTGTGGGCAGTCGACCAACAGCAACAGCAACAGCAACAGCAACATCAACAACAACAACTACTACTACTTCAACAACAACAACAACAACAGCAACTCGCAGTCGCAACAGCAAAATAAAAAATAGAGAAAATACGAGTATTCATATGTTAACTGAAAATTAACCTGTAATTATAATAATTATCTGTAAATTATATGGCGCATTTACAATTGCACACGATTTCATGAGCTTGTCATAAAAATTTAAAACAGTTACCTGGCTTCCTTTTATCTCTGCCAACCAGCCGCCAAATTGTGCTGATGTGAGGAGCTGCTCAGTAAATAGTTGCACTTGCTAGCTAACATTTCGTATGCCTCTTGACTTTAGTGTATAATTTAGCATTTGATTCGTTAGGTAATGATGCATACTAAATGTGACTGTATTAATATATATTTAGTTTTAACATTGAGCTGAGCAAGTCAGGACTGATGCTTCAAGTAAGAAGAGTGTATTGGTTTTGCGTTACCAGCTGTGCACCCATTGGATCTTATATAGAGACTTGAAATCTGACACATATATATGCTGGTACACCAGCTACCTATTAAGTAATATAGATTATAATACAGCTGAGCCCTGTTCATAGCCAAACATATGAAATTATGGTTGAATCCGTATTAAACAGTAACAGAGTATCAGCCAGTCGGCTAAGCCTTTGAAATTGGCTACTCTACCCGATAGCAAGTACAAAGGTTACAATTTTCATTTATATCTATATAAATATATAATTATTTGAATCGATTTTTGGATTTCAACAAACTGGATACTAGTAACATTTCCTCTCAAATTCATTTCTAAATTTGGAGTTTTGGTAATTATTGACATACTTTATTTATAACCATATAACTTACTTTATTTATACCCATATAAGCGACACGACTTGTATTTAGCCGCTTTAGAAATACTAAGGTATCTCTTAGTCGGACATGGCCCGACTACAGGTTTGTTATTTTTTTTTTTGTGATTATAATCACACAGTTGCAGTTTATACAATCAGACGTTAGAAACGTGGTCATAGCTCCATTTGGACGAAAATGAAATCAAATCTCTTTCGCATGTGCTTGCGGCCGGAGAAGGAGTTGGGGAGATGGCGGAGGCAGCGGCTGGTGTTGTACCTAAGTTGAGCTCTTGCTTGATCGCTCGATTCCTCGTAATTGAAACGGGTTTGCCACAAGTGAGCTTGCTTTTTGTGTAATGCGACGACGTCGTCGTCGTCATCGCCATGGACGATGTTTCGCAGTTTGAGTGCCGGTTATAAAGTAATTAGCCTCAATTTAACGTTTATACTTTGTTGATTATGATTATGTTAATTATATTATTTTATGCGACAGTTTGGCGGACGTCATCCACTTACAGCGAAAACAAGATGATGGAAATACAAGTTTGCCTGACTCCGATGAACTCGAAAGTGTGACATACGAACGTTCATTACGACTTTTAGCCAGTTGGCCAACACCAAAAATACCAAAATACCAAAAGGTCGTTGACAAATGATAAGTTACCAGGTAAATGACAAAGTTTAGCGTAGGTGAGCGATGTGCAATCGTGGCTGGACTCCGAAAAGTGTTGTCAGGGAAACTGCAGACTTTTTCTCTGAAGACCCTCGCAAAAATAAGAAATGCCGTTGGGGTTGGGGAATTGATTAAAAGAAATAACTTGTATACATATATATTTCTACAAGTGAGTGTTGTCGCAAAGGTTTGCTTTTAAATCAAGTGCGGTTTCTGGCAATGATTGTCTCACATTTGCATCAATCAAGCATCAAGCATCAAGTTTGTTGCCTAAGTCTTTCGTTTTTCTGCTGGCTGCTTGCTGGCTTGCTCGCCTAATGGCTTTCTATTAAAAACTACTTTTATTAATTAAGCAAACAACATAATTTTCTTGTAAATTGCTGCATCAGCGCCAAATCATGGCAGCTGCAGTCGGCGCTGCCGTCGGCTACGCTAATTATACAAAAGCATCTGCATGGACAGAGAACGAAGAGGAGCCCATGGAACGCTCCGTCGCCGTCAGACACCTGACGCTGACGCGGACGCTGAGGCTGATGCTGATGCTGATGCTGATGCTGATGCTGGTGGTGATGCTGGTGCGGCTCTTGGTGAAGCTCAACGTTAAAATTAAAACACGATAAATGAGTTTAATAATGGCGGCAATTAAACGGCTACACGGCTGCGCCACGCACCACGCTCCAAGCTGCTCGCTCTGCCTATAACGCTGGGATAACAGCTTTGGCATCGGCATCGGCATCAGCATCAGCATCAGCGTCTCAATTACCGCTGCTCTGCATGGCGCTTCACGGTTGAGAAATTCGACGCCACTTTCAAAAACGCATCACTCAAACGTTGTAAGGCGTTGAGGCTTGTTATGTGCCTACACTCGTTACAGATACCCAAAACAAGTAGAACGAGAGTTGAGCAGATGTATCTACGCGTATATTTGTATCTCTATCTCTATCTGTATCACTATCTGTATCTGTATCTGTGTCCATATCTATGGCTGCTGCTGTTTCGGCATTGCTTGGGAAACCAATCGGGCTCGAAAACTCATCAGCAATTTATTAAAACTCATCAATACTCATCAAAATGCCTCTGCTATAGAACCTCTTGTAAGACTCCGATTTGGACACGAAACCCAAAATGAATGCCTGCGGTTAATTTAGCGCAGTTCGATGCGAGTTCGGCTAACAACAAAATTGAAATATGTTTGTATATCTTTATTTTATTTTCTGCTGCGCTACACAGCCTATTGTGCAGTATGGCATTGCTGTTCAGCCATTGAGTTGGTCTCCCTTAGGACTTAAATAGCAAGTAAAGAATCTATTTATTATCGACACAATGAAGACACCTCTAGGTTTTTGACTTTTCATTTATAATAAGATTGGATTAAATAGTTATAGTACTTATGTCGCTCAACATTATCTTATGCAGCTCACATTTGTGTCGCCTAGGCGGAGTTTTCGACCATCTCGACTGCCAACTTTTTCACCTTCTTGTTAGTCATTTGTCTGCATTGCCAGCACATTTGTTTGGATAGTTTGTTCTGGCTTTGTCCGCCAGCGCTTAACAAAATGTTTTGCATATGTCAGAGAGACGCAAAGTCAGAGTCGGAGTCAGAGTCAGAGTCAGAGTCGGTGTCCAGCGCCGAACGGCCATCAATCTAGGGCATCAATTTGGGAAATGCATCAAAGTTGGCAGCCCGAACAGCTTGATTAGTTGTACAGCTCACAGGCAGCAGAAGAACAACAACAATAATAGCAACAACACTCGTTTTGGCAGCCAAGTGCATGCGGCTCATTAGTCTGTTGCCGCTGAGGAGGCTGTGAAGTTGGGAATTGGGAATCGGCTGGTGTCTACATCGAAATTAAGTTTTAATAATTGGCTCACATTTATATGCTGCCTTAATTTGATTGTGCCGTCGAATGTTTTCTTGCATCATTCGACTGATCGATTAATCATATCTCGTCGATTGTTGTTGTGCTGTTCTGGGTGCCCGGTTTGTGGGCGTGTCAGTCCTAATGAAGTTGCCCACAGTTCAGGTCGGCATAGGAGCGTCCCAAAATGATTTCAGCTCGTTAAGCTGCTGTTAATTTCAAATTTCAAATTTCAAATTTCAATTCTTAACTTTCGCCAATTATCGGCTGCAAACAAAATGTGTGCCAAACGCAACGATTTTATGAGCAGGTTGAGCCAGGGCAGACCTCGTGTCGCCGATCCCAAATGGAATTCAAATCGACTGAGGCCACGTCCTAGCCACAATTTTCAGCTCGCTGTCCACTCGACTGGCTGGGATAATGCTAATCAGTGTCATCGCATCAGCGGCAAAAGTGTTTGGATTTTTGTTTAATGAAAGCGAAACGCACGCATCCACAGTCCGGAGTCCGGAGTCCGGAGTCGAGAGACAGGCGAAGGAGAACCCTTGGCCTCCTATCGTGGTGCAGAAATCAAGTCATTGGCTTCGGGTCCCGACGTGGCCTATTCCCTGCCTGCCTGGTCGGCATGCATTCGTTGCGCAATTAATTAACTTGAGCATTTTTAAATGTGTTTGCTGCTTGCTTGCTTGCTTGCTTTTGGCTCGGGTGTTACCATTTTATTGTCCAGCACAGTTCACAGTTTCACAACAGCCCAAACAAATAACAACAAACAACAACAAGAAGAACAACAACAACTTAAACAAGTTCTTTAACATGTCTAATTAGTTGTTGGGCCCCGGACGCTGTTGCTGCTGCGTGCGATAAAAAAATGCATGGCACTCATTTAGTGTTTTCTTAAGCTGGGACATAAATTTGCAAGCAGTTAAAAGGGACTGACTGCCATGCGATGTGATTGCATTTACGAATTTCTTACCAGATAAAGCCCCTCTTACCTTTCAGTATCTCACAGATGCATGTGTGTTGCCATATGTGCGACCCCTGAGTGTACAGAGTAAATATCGTATGTCAAACACTCCAATTAAACATTCATATTTAAGGCAAATAAGAGAAAAAGTAAATGAACATTACAAAGTATTATTTAACAGCTTTCTTTCTATTCAGTGTAATTCCTGTTGAAGTGGAATAAATTGCAAGTGATCCACATTTACTTTAAAAAATAGTTTACCTTAAGTGTTAAACTTGACCAGCGATTTTTCATCCAGAAAATCTAAATACTATATATATACTATATGCTATATTCATGTAAAAAAAAGTTTACTTTAAGTGTTAAACTAAACTAGCGATTTTTTATCCACAAAATCTAAATACTATGTATATACTATATTTATGTAAACATTTTTAATTTTAAGTTTCTAAGTTGAATACAGAACTGAATATATTCTTTTTCTAAGCAGTATATATTTTAATATATATATAATTTTATTCTAATATACATATAATATTAAAATAGGTAATTTCTAATCTTTAAATATTGTATATTTTATACAATTATACCTTGGTACCACTATGGAGCCACAAGGTGCGGACCATATAAATAGCTATTTAATATAGAGAAGAGGTCTAGAGTGATCCACATGAAAGACGTGATGACTTTAAATAGTGAAATATATATGTTTGTATAGTATAGATAGTACAATTATTGTATGTACAGTAAGGTTTCAAATTGAATGTCGAAAGATGCAATTTTAATAAAATAAACGCTTTTATACTAAAACATTTAAATAAACTCCTTGCAATGATTTAATAGAGTGTATATCCAAAAGTCATTAAAATAAATGGAAATTCAGAATAGATGCTATAACATTTTTTACTCTATATACATAGTTTAATTATGTCCTGAACGCATTGAAAATGCGTCAATAGGGTATATTGTTTTTGTGAAAATGTATGTAACAGGCAGAAGAAGGCGTGGCACACCTTATAAAGTGTATATATTCTTCATCAGCATATAAAATATATACATAAATATAGTCTTAAACCTTTGATTACAAATATATAGTATTCAAACTGTGGGATCAGCGAGTGTATATGTTTTCAAAGAAACAAGATAATGAGTATACATGAAGTCAAAAATACTTGAGATATTAGACAGCGAGAGCGCTTGAAAACTGGCAGGAGGTAAAGTATGCATACTCTTGATTAGAATTTTAGGCCTAGACGACTTAGCCTTGTCTGTCCGACTGTCAGACCATCTGTCATCAGCGCGTCGGTCCGTATTCTAAAAAGGTTTCCATTCCCTCTGAAAGTAGCACATTTTAAAGCGAAGTTTTTGTAAAATTACGTTGTGATAAAAAAAAAAACCAACAAAGAGAGATTCAGGAGTTAGTGTATCAAGCAGTCAGAAACACCCCAATTTTCTTGCCTCCTCTTGGTGCAATTATTTACACTACCAAGTCGTTCAGCTTGGCTAACAGGTTGGGCTGTTTGTGTATCTCGGGCAAGAAGGATATTGCGGTTAGGAGGGTGTCACATAGTACTAAATACTATGTGGTGGTATAATTGGTACACTTACCTATATCTACAAGGAATGGGATACTATAGACTTTGAGGGAATTAAAACAAATAAACGAGATTAAATAACCGACTAATGACATTTTGTGTGCCTTGCGCTAATTTGAATTTAATCGTTGTGGCTGTGGTGAGGAGGAAGCCTGGAGATCCGGCTGCAGCGCCTAGGCTGAGGTCAAGTCGGGTTTTGGCAATGTGTTTGGGTTAATAATTGTGAGCCGGCGGCGCGCACGCCTGATGCGAGTGATGGTGAGGATCCCGTGTCTGGGTCCGAGCACTTGGAACAGTTGGCAGCTCAGCTCCCAGAATCCGCGTCGTGCGTGTTTCGACTTCGGCTCTATGTCATTTTAATGGCTGGCGCTGCTGCTGCTGCTGCTGCTGCTGCTGAGGCCGGTGCAAATGACCAATGGAGCTTAAACTGGTTGCTGCAGCTGTGTCCATCCAAATGTGTGCGAACACTGTAACTGCCTTGTCGTCCTGCCTCCCGGTAGCCGGCTGGGCTGACAGGCTGTCGGCCAGGTCCAGCGCGCAGTTCGTTTTTCGCTGTAATTAATCATGCTGCATAAATGAATGTAGCCAGCAGTTAATTAACTTAACTTTATTTGTCCAGCATTTGCTGCATTTGGCTGCTGATGAGCCGAGCGGGCCATTTACTAGAAATTACAGGCCATAAACCAAGTGGAAAAACAACAAAGTTCACACCTTAGCCTTTTGTCAGATATTACGCAGAATTATCTATTGGAACAAAACCCAAAATGTGTTAATGAACGGTCTATTGTGGCAGCTGCTATTGTGATGCACGGCAATGGCATTTACCTCTGATTGCGCCTGCCAGGTGGAGTCCCCGCTCTCCTCTTCCCCTCTGCCCATCTTCCCCTCTTCCTCTTGTGCATTGGCTTATTGGGAATGCGACCCCATAATTTGGCCGATTGTCAGCCACAACTTTGCCGACTCCGACTTCGACTCCAACTTCAACTTCAACTTCGACTTCGACTTCAGTTGCCGCTGGCTGCACCCACTAATTATTTTAAAGTAGTTGCCAAACGCGACGAGGCTTTACGACTTTTGCCTCGATTTATTAACCATGTTAGTCAAAGTTGTGCGATTCTAGCTGTGCCACGCCCACTTGCCTTTTACAAACGCCTCTCCACTGTACAGCCGGCAACAGCCAATGACGGCGACAAAGCGCAATTGCTTTTAAATTGAGCTTGCCGCATGTTCAGTGGGCGTGGCGGCGCCCACATCACAAGCCTTATTGATTTTGATATGCCCGACTGTGCTCCTTGTGTGCAGCCGGGTCAAGAGGTTAATTGGTTAATTGATCGAACAGGTTGTTCGGCGTTATCGAACTTGAACTTTCCAACCTAACCAGAGAATGTCCCAAGAGGAGTTTACGATGCGTTAGGTTTACTTAAGGGCAATTAGCCAAGATTTTAAAGCCATTTGTTCGCCTAACATTGTTAGTAAATATATGAACAATACACTAGATTTATATTTATATATAGTATATATATATTTAGCTACAATGAGTAGATATAATTCCGTCTGGCATCTGTATGTTTCATCGATATTGTGAAATACAAAAACTTTTCGACTATTTGAATTTAAAGTGCGTTTGAATATGCAAATCGAAAGCTGTACATAAATTAGATTAACCAAATATATAGAATATGTTACATTCGAAATATGTTAAATTAAAAAATATGATAAATCTTGCAAAAAGTGATGAAATAAAGGATTGCTGCATTTCCGCTGTTACTTAGCTAAAACTTAAGATATGCGTTTGCACCGCACTAACAATATTTAAAAGCTATTAGCCAATTGTTTACACTTTTACAGCTCGGCTCGTATAAATATATTCCTTAAAGTGCTTGCAAACAGCGACTAATCATCATGAACATTAATCAAGAGCAAAGGTAGGAAATTTTAATTTTGCTTAAATTATAATTTATAGCCGAGATATGAAATGCAGCACTGATTGCCACTCCTTGAACTACAATAATATAGAGGCCGGGCATTAAGTATCCGTCAGTGTCAGAAGCCGAACGCCCATTAGGGATCATCGGTTAACTTTGGCTTATGCTCTATTGGCCTTTTGTAGACCACCCCGGACCGAAAGCAAATCCGACAACCAATAAAGCATAAAAGAAATACTTAAAGCAAAACTCATTTGGAGAGGTCGGCGCCCAATTTCATGCAGGCGCCTTTTAATATAAATTGGCTGCCATTTGTCTTGTGTCATTAATTTATAAATATAACTAAGGCAGATCCTACAAAAGCTCATCGCTGGCCACTCACCATAACCGCTTTTCGCCTTGCGTGCGCATTGGGGGCGTGGCTGGATGCGCGCCAAATGGGCGCTCATTAATTTCCAGAAAATGAGTTTTCAAATAAAGCCGAAAGCTATTAAATTGAATTCGTTGTTGTGCTTGGCGTGCTCAAATATTGCCCCTAATTAATGTGCATTTTCATGAGATGTCGAGGAAAATGCACGCGCCACTAAGCAGTTTCCACACGAGCCGCAAAATTGTATTTGTTTAAAAAATGCCCATAAACTACATTTTATTATAATTATAATTCCTAACAATGTCAGGCTATGCAAATTGCGCAAATAATGCATAAGTGACAGCTGAGAAAAATAACTGTAATAAAATATAAACAAATAAAGTCGACATTTATCAGAAAATAATTCAGCAAAGTGCCAAAGTAATTGGGTGAACAAATAAATAAATAATAAATTTCAATAAATAGAACATGTTTGTGGCATCTCAAAGGTTAAGTCGAAGTTAAACATCTAAAAATAAAAAACTGGATAATTTGCATTGGCTTAAAAAACAAATTAACTTGCCTAAAAGTGCTTTAAATTAATAAATTGGAGGTAGTAAGGAAACTTAATTTAGTTAATAACAATTAAAGGCAATGATTAATTTTCATATCCTGAACGCATTCAAAATGTGTAAATAGGGTATATGATATGATTTTATGAAAATGTATGTATAAGACCCTATAAAGTGTATATATTTTTGATCAGCATCAACGGCCGAGTCGATTTAGCCATGCCCGTCTGTCCGTCCGTCCGTCCATCTGTTCGTCTATCCGTTTGTATGAACGCATCGATCTCAGCAACTACAAGAGCTAGAGACTTGAAATGTTGTACGTAGGTTTTCCTATAGCTTGTTTTCGACTATCGATAACTCTCATTGTTTTCTTATTATCGATAACACGTTTAAGTTTTTCGAGCATAACTCCAACATCTTAAGAGCTAGAGGAATAACTTACTTACTTACTATATATATACAGCTAAAAGAGTTGCACATTTTGAATACTTCTTCCATTTCCTCCATTTTCCAAAATCAAAGATAGAAAGTTGAGCTTGATAAAAATTGGATCATAAAGAAAATAGTTATAGTTAAAGTGCGGTGTGTATCAGTGAACGGCGCTCAGGGTATCTGATAGTCGCGCACACTCGACTAAAGTTTTCTTAATTATTGTAACTAATTATAAGTATTATTGTTTTTTTTTTTATATATCAGGTGTGGAAACTATTGGGGAATAAAAGCTTTTGCGCTAGTATTACGAATCGCATTTTGTGCGGCAGTCAGGCTTTCTCCTTGGCTGGGGTTTGATCTCAGTGTTATTTATGGCTGCTGCAAATTAAGTTTTCCTCCCGGCTGTCATGGAATCCAATTTGCCAATTGACGCCTGGGCCAGTGCTAGACTGCCAAACGGTCAACACATTCGCTGGGCATTTTGGGCCTGGCCCAGCCCAAAAAGTAGTTAAGGCTGGCGTCTCGGCGGCGCTCTCCTCATTTCAATTGAATTTATGTGCCGCCACGAGGCGCCACAAAAATGCAGCTTGCCCGTTGGCTCGTAGGTGCCAAGTCTAAGAGTCTTCGACCGCAACTGTCCGTTGATTTATGGCCCAAGCGAGGTCTCCTTTTCGAATTGCGCCAGGAGAATGGGAATGTACTCGTACTCGTACTCGTACTCGAGTGTTTAGCGTACTTATATGTAGTGTACCTGTGCTTCTTCATTAATCGACGGCAGCGCCAATCGACCGCCCACGTTGCGGGCTGGCCCATAAAATGTGCCAAATGGAGTTTAAACTGCAATTCCGTTTGCATTCGGCTGCCTCTCTATTTGCTGCCGCCTCCTGCCATACAAATGGCCGCTAAATAGCAAAAGTCAACAAGAAAACAACACAACAACAACAACAAAAATAACAAAAAAAAAAAAAATAACAAAAGGCCAACTGGTGGAACGCCTACGCCGTCGCCGGCACGTCCGCTGCACTGCAGCATGTGTCAGGCCATCAGCCCGTACTCCGTACTCCGTACTCCGCCATTCCCATTTCCATAACCATTCCGGTTCGAACTACTGTTGTCAAATTTGCGCTGCCTGCTGCACTAATGACGCCCTTAATATGCTCCAAGTGCCTGCCTGCCTGCCTGCCTGCCTGCCAGCCCGGGCTGGCTCACAGCCGTTGACGGTTGGGCTGTTGACTTGGCTGATAGCCATTTGCACTCCTTCCCTTTCCCCTCTCATTTGCGCAAATTTGTTTTCAAAGTCGTCGCCGGCGTTGTAGACACGCCAAAATCAAACGAAATACTTTGGGTTTGCATAACGTTTGTATTGTTGCTGTCAGGAACATTTCTTTAGGCTCTACTGTAGAGCACCAGATACTCCAAATCGATCTGTGGACATTTTCTGGTGGGAGTGAAATATGAGTAAATGTATGCGAAATCTTAAATAGAATTCTATATCTCCCAAATTAAATTCTATTTAATTAAATTTGTACAATATTGAGTCAGATATATACATAAATTGGATAAATTATATGCATCTGGATAATTAATCCAATTTATCCATCTATTTTATTTAGAACACAGTTCTAAAGATCTATTGAAAGGTCATTGATATTGGTTGAATTGGAGCTCCATCCGTCATTCGTTTCTTCTTCTTTAGCCTCTATTGTAGAGTGCAGGATACTTCAAATCGAACTGTGGAAATTTGTGGTGGGAGTGAAATATGAGTAAATGTATGCAAAATCTTAAATACAATTCTATATCTCCCAAATTCAATTCTATTTAATTAAATTTGTACAATATTGGGTCATATATATATATATAAATTGGATTAATTATAGGCATCTGGATAATTAATCCAATTTATACATCTATTTTATTTAGAACACAGTTCTTAAGATCTATTGACCTTTCCTCATTGATATTGGTTGAATTGGAGCTCCATCCGTCATTCGTTTCTTCTTCTTTAGCCTCTACTGTAGAGCACCAGATACTTCAAATCAAACTTGGAAATTTGTGATGGGAGGGAAATATGAATAATTGTATGCGAAATATGAAATACGCTTCTAGATCTCCCATATATAAATACATACGTACATATATATAAAATTAGATTAAGTATAGGTAAATTTTCCATACTCAGCCCATAAATAATCCAATTTATTTATTTATAGTATTTAGAACACAGTTCTAAAGATCTGTTGACCTTTCCTCATTGATATTGGTTGAATTGGAGCTCTATCCCTCATTCGTTTCTTCTTCTTTAGCCTCTACTGTAGAGCGCTAGATACTCAAAATCAAACTGTGGACATTTTCCGATTGGAATGAAATATGAAACAATGTATGCGAAATCTGAAATAAGCTTCCAGATTATTTAATTAAATTAGTACACGATTCATATACTTAAACCAATCCAGATACCTATAATTAATACAATTTATGTCAACTTCCGATACAATACAATTTATGTCAACTTCCCTCTTACTTTTGGAATACAGTTCTAAATATTTAATTGACCTTTCCTCATTGATATTCTATTGCATGGTTGAATTGGAACTCCGTCCGTCATATCGGTTGCCAGCGAATGGTTATTACTATATGTACTGGAATAGCAGACGTGCATGTAAAGAGGATATGCACATATGCATATTGTAATAATAGTTAACCCTTCCGTTTAATGAAGCCACCTGCGCTCACCTGCCTCAGCCATGTGGCATGCCCCTTGCAGAAGACAACTTCATTGTCTGATCTAGCTGCAGTTGGGCGTTTTGCCTAAATGCTCATAAATTTCGCAACCGACCCACACATGGAGGCATTACGAAACGCCTCACACACACACACACACACACACACACACACACACACACACAAATAGGCACACACACAGATACACATATACACATATACACACCCCATTGCCCGCTCTAATAGCAATTAAGTAATTCTCACATCGTTTATGCAAAATACGAGACTTCTCTTCTTCTTCTTCTTCTTCTTCTCCCACTCGACCCCCACAGACCATGTCGAGTGCCTCAGTGCTCACCCAGTTCCTAGTGCTTGCTCGCGTGCAACCTCAACACCCTTTGCTTGTACTCAAGTGGCCCATAAATTGTTGGCCAAGTTTCCACGGTGCACGCCCACTTTTCGTTGCGCTGCTTTGACAACGGCAATTACCTTGAACTTTCGTCTGGTTCAGCACACTGTCCTGAGTCTCGAGTCTTGGGTCTTGGGTCTTGGGTCTTGGGTCTTGAATCGGGGGCGATTCAATGGAAGCTCTTCGCTTATACCATTTGCCATATCAAAAACCCAAATTTATTTTTATTGTACTTTGAGTTAGCTGCCGGGCACGAGTCGCTGCCATTTCCAGCACTCTATCTCTCTCTTTCTCTCTCTCTCTCTCTCTCTCTCTCCCTCTCGCTGACTAGCTCGCAACTATTGCCATCTCACTCCAGCCAGTCTGTCTGTCTGTCGATTCGCCGGTTTTGTCAGTTTAATTTTTTGGTTTATTTCACGTTTCAGTTTAAATGACGCCAAATTGCCGGCCCATTAGCTGCCTGCATATGCATATTGCGGCACTGAGACGGCGCCGCCGGGCAGCTCAATCCTTATTTATATATAGTAGTAAATAATTTTTATAGTCAATCGTTTGCATTTTAATATCAATTTCGCATGTACTGCCCTGGGATGGATGACTGCTGGGTATCCAATCAATTCGCCGTTCCGTCATTGACTGACGTTTATTTTTTGGCCGCTTTATGAGACCGTAATTCGTAACCCGTAATTGTTGATTGCATTTTTACTGTCAACGTTTGGCACAGAGACTCCCCAAATGGTTCGTCTAAAGGGGTATGCACCACATCAACAACTCAATAAGGGAGCTTGTTTATATTTTGAAAGTCATGGAATGTTGATTGTTTGTTAGCTGGCAGTTGATCGATATTTATCGTTAACGTTGTGGACTATTTTATTGGGAAGGGAAGCCAATAGCAAATCACTTAATTTTCACATCAATTCAATTTACAATTTATAGTTCTTTTTAAATTCAAATTTCCTAAACATTAGAATTATTTAATTAATCCTTTTATGATCATCAACTAGAAACACATTTTCAGATGAAGAGAGAAAAATCAACAAGCAGTTCCCTATGGAAGAGACAGATTAATGTCTTGGCAGATAATAAATATAGTTTAGTGATTGTTAAAAGTTTTGACTTGGGCTAATAACAAAGTTATTGGTTAATAAAAATAGTTATATGTACAACCATAAAACACACTTACAAAATATACCTTCCGTAGGAGTTTGGAGGTTCTTCTGGTAACAACACAATGCTATCATAATAGGCAATTAATATATTTATGTATATTAAATTATTTATACACTCTAAATAAAGTAATTTACAAATGAAAGGAACACAAAGTAGCTGACACTTTAGGCCAATCAAAAGCAACTCCAGCTTCAACAGGATTTACTGTTTTTCCCGTTCCCGCTCTCGTTCACGATCTCTCTGCCGCTCCCTCTCCCGTTCCCTCTCCCGCTCCTTTTCTAGCAAATACATTTGCTGCTGCTGCATGAAGTGCTGCTGCTGCTGTTGCTGCTGCTGCTGCAGATGTTGCTGATGGTGTTGCAGCAATTGCTGCTGCTGCTGCGGCGTTAATGCGCCCGCCTCTTGTTGCTGCTGCATCAACTGTTGCTGGTGCTGCGCAAGCTGCTGTTGGAACTGCTCCCGCAGGCGCTGATGCTCCTCGGCATCGAGGTCGCTGCCGTAGTCATCCATGTCGATCACTTCGTCCTCGTCATCCTCCTCAATGTCCTCGTCGTCCTCCACATCTGTGGAGCTGTGCTGGGAACCATCGTGCTTGGCATCCTCCTCACCTTCGCCGCCGCCTCCGCCGCCGCCCGAGGAGCTGCCCTTGTTGCTCTTTGCATCGCTGCTGTCGCCTCCCTCTTGTTGCATGCGCTTGTGCTTGGTGCGACGGTTCTGGAACCAGACTTTGACCTGGTCGGGCAAGAAACACATAAACTTCAGTTAGGTTCGGCTCAGCTAAGTGCAGTGCAATGATTGGGCCGCTCAACCCTTTGCCGGTAAGGCGGGAGGTCATAAATAAATTTAACGAGTCTTTTAATTCTATTTGCCTGCCTGCCGCCCAGCTATGCCCAAAGGACTGTGCTGTGCACCCACCCTTTGGTACTCCCTCTTAGCGCTAATAACGTGGTAGCACTCGCCACTTGGCGGGCTAACGACTAGCTGACATGCAATCACTTAACGCCCAGCCAGGGGTTGCTCCAGCAGGGGTTGGGTTTGTCCAATTGGGCAAGGCATTTATTGAATTTGATGAGCATTAAGCTTCACCATCGAAAGGGTTGCTGGGGTGAAGATGGGGCAGGACTAGAGCCGCATCTGCTTACCTGCGTCTCCGTTAGGCTAAGTCCTTGGGCGAGCTGCTTGCGCTCCGCACCCACCACATAATGATTGCCCTCGAAGGCGTGCTCCAGCTTTAGCAGTTGCGTCGGTGAAAAGGCGGTGCGCACCCGCTTTGGCTTACGAAATGGTTGCAGGAGGAAATCTAAATGGGTTGATCAGATAAGAAATGAATCAGATATAATACTTAAGTACGTGAATAATTAATTAATTTGTTGCTAAGACTGAATTATATACTCTGTTTCCAAACAGAATTGCAGTATATTGGCTTTTTATATACTCTGTTTCCAAGCAGAATTGCAGTATATTGGCTTTTTGTATTTGTATGAGTTTTTTTTCGTAATAATGGGGAAATATGGGAGGTATACAAAATTCGAAGTATCCAAAATGTGTGTTTCATTTAGTTGAATACATATGTATACTAAGTTTGATACTTTTAGCTCTTAAGATGTACGGGAAATGCTGGAAAAAAACTTAAATATGTAATCGATACAAGCAAATGGAATGAGTTATCGATATTTCAAATGAAACTCGATGCTATAGAAGAACCCACATGCCAAATTTGAAAGAGAGATCGATGAGATCGATGCGTTCATACATATGAACAGGATAGGATGATAGGTGGACGGACGGATGGATGCTGATCAAGAATATATGTATATACTTGAAGGAATCAGTCACGCCTCCTATTTACCCATTTTAAATGAGTTCAGGGTACACAAAACCGAGCAACTTATTTCTTTTTTTCAAAATTAGTTTGTTTTAAATCAAAGTTTTTGTATCTTTCAGGAGAAAATGTAGAACAAGTTTGGAGGTTTTATTCGTTGAGAAGTTTCATATATGATCAAATAATTTTAACAATCCACCGTAAGAAATGATTATTAAAAACAATTATTATTATTTCAAGCAAACTTAATTTGTGATTGATATAAGAGAGGAACGTAATAACTTTGAAGTCTCTCGGTCTCATATGTTCTGAGATCGATGGGTTAATACAAGAGGACAACCGAGTGGACAAGAAGATAGGCGGAAAGGCTTATAAGAACTAATCTGTTAATACTGCTCAGCAATATTTATTTTAATTTTTAATTTTAATTTTTTCAATGGGTTTGAATATTTGTTTGAAATCTATTAATTTTTAAGAATTGTCCTGCAAGTTTTATTTTTGTTTCATCTAAAATAAATACTTAAAGAGTCATAAAAGAAAGCTAAATAGCTTTAATTAATTAATTATTAATTCATAATGAGCTGATTGACTCTCGAAATTTGAATTCGTGTCAAGCTAAAATTAATTTAAATCCAAACTTACTATTTGGTAAATAACCAATTTAAATAAGACCCAAAAATAGCAGAAAATATCTTTCACTTACATTAATTTAGACATATTTCGTATATTTAAATGACTTTTAAGCAAATTAGAATTAAGCACAACTTTTGACAGCATTAAACGAGATCAAGAATTACAGGTGTGTATATCAAAGTATTCAGTATTCAGTAGAAAGGTGAAAGTTGTAACGCATATAAACGCTTTGCCCATAGAAGATAAAATACGGCACGGAACAACCTTTAAAAATGGGAACTCCATTTTCTAGCAGAGCGTAAAATGTGCTGCCAATTACAGTACTTAATAACTAAAGTAGCCAAAGTTGAGGCCCTATTTCGAATTGTGTTGCCATTTCTAGTTCGCTTTCAGCGGCTTTCTAGCTGCGGTGGGGCAAAGTTAACCACTGATGAATTTTCCATGCATGACGCAGCGAGTTGCTGCTTGTTGTTTTTTTTGCTTTTTGTTTTTTTTAGTGTTGTCATCGCAAGTGTTGAAAAGCATTCAAATATGGCCGCCAGAGGGAAATGGCTGGCACAGCGTGACCGGCACATATTTGGCGCTATAATTTGGTAATTACGTGCTGCCAACCCCCGCCAGCCCCCCACCCCATCGGGCCTCGATGGCGGTGCTGCTGGTGACTCTGCCAATTAGGCGACATGGCCCTCAATTTGCTGGTTATGATTTCCGCGAATGCCGCCGCTGAAAGATGCCGCACATTCAGGCCTGCAAACTCATTACAAAACAATAAACAAATTTCCAGACATGGGCCTAAACACACACACACATACACACACACACACAAGCGAAACAAAGGCTATGGATCGTGCCGCATCCCAGTGCCGCTTCTGCTGTCGGCGTTGGCGCTGTGTCTGCCATGTCTCGACATCGCTGATAAGCGAAACAATTGCGCAGAAGCCGCCGCAGCCAAAACCGAAGCCTGCGTCCGGATCTGACTCTGTGCCAGTGCCAGTGCCTGTGCCTGGGCCTGTGCTTGGGCTTGATTCTGGGCCTGGTTCTGTCCTCGGCTGAACGCCAAGTTGAACACTTTAGCGCGCTTAAATGTCGAGAAAGCCGCCAACGACGCCTTCTTCGTTGCTGTGTGGACCATTGTTCAACCTCGGCCAGGGCCCTGCTCTGCCACAACGTGATATTTTGACGTTTATCACGATTTCTGGAATGGCTCGCAAAACGCCCGGCCAGTGGCTCCGCTCGGACTCTCAGCTGACGTGACGCTGCGTGTGGTTAGCCAACTTTCAATTGAGCCACAATTTGAATATTGATATGGTTTTGGATATAAATATGCTTCGAGTGCAGGCAACTCCAGCAACTGCAGCCAGCAGGCTACTGTGCGAGATGCTGCTGAGATTTACCAACCAGGCAACATCTATGCCATAATTATAATCATTAAGCAGAACCACCTGCGGGAAACTCTTCTGGCCTGTGACGAGGTGAACCCATTGCAAAATCAATATTGACATTGCAAATTGAACTGGCTGCTTAAAGGATAACCCGGCCAACAGGATATTTAGCTCAGGGCACACAAGATACACACACACACGCACACACAAGCAGTAGCAGCAGATTAGCCAGCACAAGGCAAACAAAAACAAATGGAAGAAGGGCGATAGAAAAAGGGGATTGAGCATCAGATGCGGCCTTTCTCAGACCTTTGTAACGACTTGTGTTTTGTATCTTGTTAGTGTTGAACGCCTAGCTAAACAACAAACAGAAACGCGTAGCTGGCGGACTTGTCAATTTGACACTTCGACACTTCATAAATGCAACCGCGCTGTGCTGTGTATCTTGTATTTTGTATCTGACAGATGCAGGCTCTGCGCTGCGTGTGCCCCGAACTTGACAAACAATTGCAACACAGCAATGATCGACTTTTTTATGCTACCGATTGCCTGACATTTGTTACATTTGACAGCTAACAACGCCGGCTACAAGATGCCACTCCAGCAGCATCTGCAACTGCAACTGCTGCTGCTGCTGCAACGGCAACTGCTGCTGCTACTGCTGCTGCTACTGCCTGTAATTGTGCGAGCCGCACAATGGCTACTTAATTATTTTTTCATAGACTGTCGCCAGTCATCGATCTGGACGCGATGTATCTCTGAATGAAGTGCGCGGGCTGCTCGTTGAGCTGCGCGATTAGTTCTATTTCGCTATTATACACTTTCTTTAGGGTATACTGGACTTGTCACGAGGTGTGTAGTAATATTTCTAACTTCATAAATAATATACATATTTTCAAGAATACTGATTGAAAACCAAATTTCAAACTTTCATTATTTTGTTTCACTTGTATCAGTGTATTATCGCTTATACGAAAAAATATATTTCTTATTAAAATCAAGCTATTAAGTTATTTTAAATTTCACTTAAATCTTTATAATATTATACTCTTAATAATATCCTCACAAATAAGCATTCAGATGATCTGCTGAAAAGTGCACTGATTATGTACGGAAGGGTATTTAATCTTTGTGGTGGTGATTTTATTATTTTTGCTTTTTTTTATAGGGCAACTCTCAAAGAAACCGCCGTGCGAAAATACGCGCAATTGACAATTAATTGATGTGTCCGCTTTTCTGTTGCTTTTTACTGCAGTTGTTGTTGTTGCTGCTCACACCCTTGTCAACTGTCACCTATACATATGTACGTATATATTTATAAATATAGATATATATACTTTTTGTGATTAAAGTGCTGCCGTGGTCACCATTTTGAGCTCCCTTCTCGCTCTGATCGATCGATGCGCGTGGTTTTTGTCCATATTATTATTTATCACTTTTTGTTTTTTTTTTTTTTTTATCACATTTGCAGTTTTTGTTTTTGTGTTGTTGTTGTTGTTTTTTTTTTTTTTTATGAGTTTCGGCTTTAGTTTCATGCTCGCATGACTTTTTCATAAATTTATTGGCATTCGCTGCAGGAATTGCAATTACCCCGCAGTACATTGACATTAAAGATAAAGTCAGAAGTCAGAAGTCAGAAATCAGAAATTGAAATCAAATATTCTACGAGTTAGGGATAAGAGCTGCTCTTTTGTGGTTGTTAAAAATATAATTTGTTATCGATAGATTGATTGAAGATTGGAGGATTTATTGGGGTGGAGATTTAAAAAATGATTTGTCTACTTCTAAATTTGCTTGACATACGATCATTATTTATGAACTTAGAAATAGAAATTTTTATTTCAAGTCCTAAATTTTTTTAAGTATTCCAGTTTAAAAAACTTAATTTGAAATAAGACTTAATATTTATTTGTATTGTTTAATGTAATTTCTTTTCAATTTCTATTATTTTTGGAACATTATATGATTTAGGGGTTTTCTTTTCTCTTGTATCAAACTAATTGTTGGCCAACGTGTATTGCAGCTTGTTGGATCATTTAATTAAGGCTATCATCATTTATATCATTCAGATCATTGGCGTCCTACACCTTTTTAACCTGCCCCGGCATTACGAGCACAAGTTACACTGAACGAAACACTTACAATTAATGCAATCGTGATGCGAAACATTGACATTTCCATTTTCACGTTCATAAATCAAGCGAAAATTACAGCACTTAACTAACACAACAGAAACAAAAAAAAAAACAAAAACAAAAACAAACAAAAAATATATATATTTATATATATTTACCCCGCCTGCCGTTTATAATGGAACATCATACAACATAATTAAGGCGTAACGAGGTCCGTTGAAAGCAGGTGAAAGGTGTGTGAGTGTGCCGAAAAAAAAACAAAAATAAAAAAAAAATGTACCCCTGGTATACGAAACGAAAAACGAAATAATTCCGAATTTCATGTGAGAAATGGCGCAGCATGAAAATTCAAATTGTAATTATGAAGGCAGAGCGAAAAAATATAAAAAAAAAAAACAGGAGTACAAAAATGCAGCATAAAAAGGTTAAATAATAATAAATGACAATGTTGTGAGACGCATGCGGTTGAGATCGCTCTGCATGTGATTGGGAGGGAGGACGAGGGGCTGCGAGTAGATGAGTGGAGAGACACGACAATGTCGAGAACGGGAACTGGGAATTGAAATTGGTCTGGCGATGGGTTCGTTTGCTTGGATGCCCCAAAACCTCAATTAAAAACGCATTAACATTTCACTCGTTGCACTTTTTTCTCTGCTGGGCGTGTGTGTATGCGTGTGTGTGTGTGTGTGTGTTTGTATGAGTGTGAGCCTCTGTGTTATACATACACCGTAGGGGCTCTGCTCAGCGAGTGGCGCCGTCGCTTTCAAGCGCTATTAATTGGTAATTTTGAGTCCACACACACCCAACACACATACACACACCCAACACACACACACATGCACACAATTGGCTGGGTATTTAGGTACGCTGCTTGACCTAACGATGTGTGTAATGTTGTTTAAACAATTTAATTAAAATGTAATTTGTTTGAAAATACTTATGAAAATGGGTTTGGTTCGGTTCAGTTTGGATTGGATTGGTCTGTGCCCAGCCCCACACCCCACACCCCACACCCCACTCCTCTCCCTCCACTCAAAATGGTCATTGCCTTCTGCTGCTGCCACTGATAATAAGAATGATGATGATGATGATGATGACGTTGATAGAGGTCTAATTAACTTGTAGTAAATGCTTGCAATTTGCTTATTTAACTTTAATTATAAGGTGCAGCAACAACAACAGTTGCAGATGCTGCTTATAAGTGAGTTATTGCGTGGTTCGAACTGGAGAACCATTTAGTGGTTCTCGACTGGATATCTTTGTCTTACTCTCTTATCATGCCTTAGGGTTAAGCTTGCTTGAGTTATTATTGGAAGGGCTGAAGAACACTCAAACTATTACTTAAGCCCTATTTTAACTGCCTTTATTGGGTTCTATTCTGTTCTGCTTACTCCTCAGTAGAAACCTTTTATTCTCAACATAATTAAATAAATTATTTAAAGTTTTGATTAAAAAGAATTCATGTAAATAATGCCTCACTTTTTAATGGATTCATGTTTTAAGATGATTTATCAGTGAATTTAATAAAATATAATATAATATTTAATAAAATATAAACAACAGACACAATAAAATTAGGATTTACTGAGGAATATGTGACCTCTTATTTATTCCAAACCAATATCAGTAATAAATGTAAATTATTTGATGTAATATAACAATTAAGAAAACTCTAGTCGAGTGTGCTCGACTAAGAGATACCCTGAACTAAGCGACTAAAATTTTACTGCTATAACTTTTTTGTTTATAATTCGATCTTAATGAAATTTTTATTTCTATAAATTATAAATTTCTATTTATTTATTCTGCAAAAATGAGTTTTTCCCCAATAATGTTAGAAGGGGAAGGTATCCAAAATAAGTGTCTCCTCTAGTTAAATGTATATCGCTATATAGTTGATACCTCTAGCTCTTAATATGTACTATATGCTCGATAAATTTAAATGTGTTGTCGATAACAAGTTGACGGAAAGAGTTATCGATTTTTCTGTTATTTCTGTTAAAAAATCTACATACAGAATTTCAAGTCTCTAGTTCAAGTAGTTGCTGAGATCGACGAGTTCATACATACGGTCAGACGAATAGTCGAACATGCTTTAATGGATTACATACATTTTCTCAAAAACATTATACCCCGTTTACCCATTGTCAATGGGTTCCGGTTATAAAAATTCCGGGTATAAACAGAACTACAATTATTATATCACTTGGTTATTAAAAAATTTACTACAAATTTAATTTAGATCATCCTTTTTCTGAGCATTTGTACTGCGTAAATAAGTTTTTTGTTAAATGGGCTTTTTATAAGGAATACAGTTCGATAGGGGGCTACCATAAATAAAATAACTGTTAACTATAATTCTGTAGCTCGGCTTAATAGAAAATTGAAATCTCTCAACTCTAAGATCTGGAAATCAGTTAATGAATGGATCAAAAATATTATAGAATAAGTGTTATTATAAATATTCGTAGCTCTATTTTAGGTAGGTTACAAATACTTACTGCCTGGAAAACGTGGAAATATGCGTCCGTGTCGACTGAGAAGCCACGGATACAAGGGATAGCTGTCGCGTATTAGATGAGGCGCCGTCACGAATGGATGATGACCGTGAGGTGGCGGATGCACCGGATGGGGGCCACCTGGGAATATGCCCAGCGGATGACTAGCAGCCAGGTGCGGCGGCGGTGGAGGGCCGTGGTGGGGCCCCGTTGGCACGGGTGGGTGCTGAGGATGTTGTTGTTGCTGCTGCTGTTGGTGATGGTGGTGCGCCAAAGCGGCGGCCATTTGAAACTGGGCGGCGAGAAATGTGGGAGGCGCACTGGCTGTTGGCCGTACTGGCGATGGAATTCCTGGCCCCGTGCCCGTGGGTGAGGCGCTGTCCGTGGTGCGTGGAGCCCCCAGTAAAGCTAGATTTGCCGGTGCCGGCAGCGGAAGCGGACGAATAAGCCCGGGCATCACAATGGGAGCTGTGGGCCCCACATTCGCAGCGCCCAATGGCGATGGCGATGGCGAACGGCTAGCCGGCGGCGGCGGACTACGTGAACGATCATCCAGGGAGGCCCGTCGCCGGCAGTAAATGAAACCACGTGGTGTACGTCTCTCAATGGCTGGCGAAGTGGGGGACACCAATGGGCTGTCGCCATGTGGTGATGCAATGACGCTCACGCGCTGCGGATGATTCGTCTTCGCTGGTGTGGAGGACTCCGCACCGACAATGGAGTCAATGCTAAAGGCCAGCTTTGGCTTGTTGCTGCCGCTGCTGCTGCTGCTGTTGGCACCTGGAGCTGAGGCCGATGCTGAGGCGGACGGAGCTGTTGTGGAGCTGACGGACACCACAAAAGGATTCGTCGGCGCCATCGGCAGCATGTTGAACGTTTGACGACCGCACGTGACCATTTGGCAGGACAATAGCCGGAAAAATCGACAATCGGATAATTGAAAACACGGCACAAGGGTCAAATATGCACAGAACAGATGGGTCAATGGTCAGTGGTCAGTGGTCAGTGGTCAGTGGTCAGTGGTCAGTGGTCAGTGGTCAGTGGTCAGTGGTCAATGGTCGGTGGTCAGTAGCCAGTGGTTAAATATCACATACACTCACTCACACTACACGCACGTAAATAGATCGAGAGTTAGGCTTAATGCATCAGCGATTGGCATCCGTCGTTGACATTGATATACTGAAGCGCGCCAGCGCTGGTGCTGCTGAAGCGTGGCCGTCGCACTTCACTGGAGAATTGACGGTGACAACGGTGACAACGGTGGCAACGGCGGCGGCGTTGGCAACGTCCATTGATTGCGGTCGTCGCGTTGATGAGTACTGTCAACGCCATTAGCATTATGCGAGAGCAGCTAAAGGCGTCTAATTGCCGGCAGAGCGAGCTATATTGGACGCTGCCCGCTCTCTGATCTGTGTCTGCGGTGATGCGGAGATGCGGAGGCGTCGGCAATTTCAAATCTCGTGCAAATCGCTTGGCTTTCAGTTTGCGTTACGTCGCGTGGCGGTTGCCGCAAAACGCGCGCGCGAATGTCTGCTACAAAATCACGAAATCAAACTGGCTGTCGCTTCATTTTTTCCGGGCTGGCATTCCAACGGAGCTGCCGATTTGCCGCTGCCTGTTGCCGTCTCGCTCGTCCCCACTGCGCGTGGCGCATGCGCCAAAGCAGCGCAGATAAATGCGGCGGCCAAACAAGCTCCAAGCTGTGCATGTGTATGTGTGTGTGTGTGTGTGTTTGTAGCTGTGAGTTGCTGTGAGTTGCTGTGTTGTGACCACTCGTCAGTCTGGTCCACTTTTGGCGCTCTCGCGGTCTCGCTCTCGCCCTGGCTTGCTCTCCCGGCCCGGGTCTGGGCCTGGCTCTCACCGCGGGGCAGCGCTTGGCCATTTTTCGCACCAGTTTATGACAGCGAAACAAACAATTTGCGCTAAACAAAACAGCATCATTAAAGCGTTTGTGGTTTTAGTGCCTAGCTGCTGGCTGAGAGAACTCTGCTGCTGGCCCAGGCCGATCTTTGAAAGTGGCCACTCAGCAGTCACGGGCTGGGCACAGTGGTTGCTGCTGCGTGAGCAACCGAACATCCTTGGGTATCGGCAAAATGTATTAAATTAAATTCTATGTTTGTGTATTTATATACAATACCACATTTTTTTGAGAAAATGTATTAATAAATGTATTGATGTATAAATAAAATTATATACTTACACTATATATCTTATAATAAAATATATTAATATTGATTTCAGTTGTATATATAATTATAAACCATGACTATATTTCTTAAAATACAATATATTAATATTGATTTTTACGTATATATAATTATGAATATACTAACACTGCATTTCTTTTAACAAAATATATTAATACGTATTCTATTTATAAATCAAATTATATACTAACACTATATTTCTTATATTAATATAAATATATTAATATTGCTTTTTTATGTATAATTAAATTTTATACTAAGACTATATTTCTGACAATAAACTAAATATTAATATTGATAACATATGTTTATCATAAGAAATTAAAATTATATACTAACACCGTATTTCGTATAACAAAATGTATTAATTTATATTTAACATACGTTTTCTATGAATATATATAATTAAACACTAACACTAAATTTCATAAATCAAAATGTGTATAATTCAGAGGAGCTTGATAACATACGTTTTCTATGTATTTATATGTATTTGTATTTATATACAATTCTTCATTTATCTGAACAAAATTAATTAAATTGATGGGAGTTTTATAGCATACATTTTCTATGTATATATATTTATATACAATAATGCATTACTTTTAAAAACATGTATTAATATGATAACATACGTTTTCCATGTACATATTTAAATAAATATATACTAATTCTACGTTTCTTATAACAAACCGTATTAAATTGATGGGAATTTGGTTCAATTTTTTCCTATGTATGTATGTACATATATAATTGTTATATTTCTTACTATAAAATGTATTAATATTGACAACATTTTATATATTAAATTATTTAATACATTCTTCAAGAATTATAGTATTTGTATTTAATTATATGAAATGTTAATTTGCAAATTTATGTAGGAATCAAATTAATTACAAAACCAAATATTTACTTGTTTTAAAGTAATTACAAAAGCCAATATTAACTTGTTTTACATAAATTTGCCAATTATTTAGATACTTAAACTAGTCAGAAAAATAAAAATTTGGTTTCAGTTGCTTTTCAAAATAATTCCGCTAATCTATACGAAGTGTCATAGAAAAAGAATTATTGAAATTCCGGCCTCAAAGTTATGCGCTTAAAAACAAGTTCGCAGCCTCGAATAAACAATCATAAGAATAAATTGAAGAGCTATTAATTTTATTTAAATTTTATTAATCTATTGTGGCAGAAGGCTTTCGTTTGTTTCTACTATATTTATTTATTAAAGAATTACAATAAAGAAAGTTTGCAATTTGGTACTGAAGTGTTTCTCAGATCTACTGTAAAATATAAACTCTGATCAATTTCTAACTGTATAAGGTGGGTGAGTTGGATAACTAAAGATTTTGATAACCGAATAATCTGTTTGCGAATCACTGTAGTCACCTTTCCGCAACGGCGTTAACATCATTGCTTATTTCCATAGACGCCCTGCCTTCAAAGTGGTCCCTCTTGGCGGCCCCCACTCCTTGTCCCCGGCTGTGCAACCTTATGCACGAACTGCATCGTCATCGGGCATCGAATCTTCATCATGTTTGCGGCCCAAGAGTCCGACATGAAAATGGGCGGGCCCTCGTTTTCTGCACCTTCAATAAAGAGCAACTGCAATCGCGCCCGCACACACATACACACTTAAACACACACATACACACACACACACTTAAACACACACATACGCATTTACTCTCACACACTCACACACGTGCAGACTCCTTGGGTCTCAGAGTTGTGAAAATAAACACCTCGTTAAAGCTGCAGAGGAGGCATAAAACATGCAGCGCCAACTTCGACATCGTCATCATTGGCATTGCCATAGGTAAATCTATATGTGAGCCGAGTCCAACTGCCACACCCCGCCCGCCGTTCTTCTCCTCGGCCCCATACGGACACCCGACAGCCGTCCGAGGCTGGCAAATAAATTGACGTGCGCTTTGTGCTGGATTTGTATGCATCTAGATAAAGTTTTCTCGCCCATCTCTAGCTCTCCAGATCTGGTTCGTGGTCTCCGTTGCAGCAACTGCATTTGTTCGGCAGCTAGCGTGTGTGTGTGTGTGTGTGTGTGTGTATGTGTGTGCGAGTATATGTGTTTGTGGCACCTTTGGGTGCGGTAATTGTAATTGGTTTTTGTTGCAGCTGGATTCGGATATGCTGTTGTTGCTGTTGTTGTTGTTGTGGTTGTTCTTGTTGTCTGCTGCAAAGCGTTTGTTGCCTCACGTTTCGGGATAAATCATTTAATTAGTCAGACAATGAGTTGAAGACTCTTCTTCTTTCACTCCGGCGACGCCATTGCTGTCTGGGGCAGCAAAGGTCACTGCAGCTGTGTTGTCCGATCATGCATATTTTGTATGGATAATGGGCGGAGGCGTGTTCCACGGCTTTTTGCAATAATTGAAATATGACCAATGCTGCAGCCAAGTGCATTGATTAAGCTTTCTTTATTGTTTGCATGCGATTATTTGATAGCGTCGCAGGCACGCCCATCGCCTTCAGCCCCTGTAACACGAATTCGCACACAAACACACGTCCATTTTGCAAGTAATTAAAGCCAATTTGTTTCAAAATTAACAACTTTATTTAGATAATTGGAATACATAATGAAAGTCAAAGCAGCAGCGTTGGTATATAAGATGGATATGTAGCTACACTCGTACATATGTTTGTGTGAATACAAATTTCTCCCTTGTATACTAAATTGTACCTGGAATGGATTCCACAACGCAAAGTTCCACGTTCCACACTCACAGAGCAGATAGCGAGAAACGCTTTTCATTGGCTGACAGCCCGAACGAGTAAGCAACTGAATGAGCGAACAAGCGAGAGAGAGAGTGAGAGCGAGAGAGTGTTACTACCTAAAGGGGCGGCAATGCGGCCAGCCAGCTAGCGGGAATTGCTGTTGTTTTTTTCTTTCTTGTTTTGATGTTGTTGTGGCTGCTGCTGCTGCTGCTGCTGCCGGCAACATATAAATCCAATTCATTTAATAATTGCCAACGAGATGGAGCTCATTATCAGGAGTACTTTGCACGGCTTTGCCAGAGAGTGAGAGAAAATGGGGGCCCCCTATATATGCCTCTAAGACTGTGTGAGTGAGCAGATCTATCTGTTTGGATATCGCCGTCACTGTCTTGTTACAGTTGTAGCTGTAGGCTGTAGCATCCCCCGCCGGATGACGATGACGCACATAAATTTGGAATCAGAAGCGAATTGATTGCGCCGCCTGAGAGTATTGTGCTAATGTGTGCACTACCACTCTGACAGTGTGTGTGTGTGTGTGTGTGTGTGTGTGCTTGTGTATATTTGTTAGTAAGTCTGTACATGTATCTGCGTCTCGTTAGCGTTTTCATTAGACGCCCAAATGAGGAGCCATCGACTGTCTCATCTCTGATTTTGCGCTCTTCTAGCCGCCTGGACGCAGACCGGGCCGGGCTATGGGCAGCGGGACATTGCTGGGGGGGCATGGCTGGGGGCATTTAATAGCGATGATGGCGGCGGCATCTGAGTGTCAATTAAAGCAGCAGCCACTGCTGCTGTCTGCCTGGCCGGCTCTTTAGTGTATCATAATTGGAAGCAGGGTTGCGGCTCTCGATGTTGACACAACTAATTGGCATTATTTGTTTTAATAATTGAGCATTTTTGGCGACACTGCCACACGGCGTTGAACAGATTTAATTAAAATTGTATGCCAAAAAAGGGTTGCCATGCCTCTATTATATTTTTTGTTGTCCAGTGTTTACTTTGGCTCCCGGCGAAAATTTTAATTGAATTTTAATGGCGTGGATTTGTGAGCCGCGCGACTTGCCGAACTTCCGTTTGCCGTCGCTAAGCTTGCGACTTAATTGAATGCAAATAAATATTTTGGATTTGCTTAGCTTAAGATCCGCTGCAAGGCTCAAGCTTCGAGCGTGTGTTTAACGCTGCAAATCCCAAACTTAACTTGGAATTTGTGCGCCTCCAAGCCAGCTGAAATCCGAGATCAGCTCCGGACTAACGCAAGGATCACTGCAGATCGTCGCTGGACGCGTACTTAATCCAATTATCGTTGACCAACGCTCGCAACCCAAAGCCAATCCTTTCGGGCCGCAAACAATTAGACGCTGACTCGATTTTATGAGTGGGCGGGCCATGGGATTAAGCCCTTAGCTACCGGCGGGACATGGCAACGGGACGCGCGATCTCTGCGGCAGACACAAGAACAGATTATCGGCATTACCGCAATTATGGAACTTGGGCAGGTCCTGGCATAATTTCAATGCGGTTTTCCGCCGATAAGCGTGTCCAATCGAACTACACCTCTACCTGAAGTGTTCAGCAATATATTTTGAATACAACGGGGTTGAATATCTGAGCAGGAATATGTTACTTAAATACAATTGAGGAAAAATATAATTTCAATAAATAAATATGTAGTTTAAATAAAATTTAGATAAAATAAAATTTAAGTAAATTAATGTGTGGATTTAATACAAATAATATATACAAATAATATAATATAATACATCAATAAATAAATAATAAATAATATAATATATCAATAAATAAATATTATGTAAATTATGTTAAATACAATAGAAATAAATAAATATGTAGCTTAAACACAATTTAAATAAAATGAAATTCAAAAAATTAAGCTTAGCTAAAATATAATTTGAATAAATAAATATGTAGTTTAAATAAAATTTATATAAAATACAATTTAAATAAATAAATATGTAGCTTGAATACAATAGAAATAAAGTGCAATCAATAATGAATAAATAAGTAGTATAAATTAGCGTAGTGCAAATTAGCTTAACTAAAATACAATTAAAATAGCAAATTATATATTTTAAACAGAGTTTAGCTAAAATACAATTTAAATAAACAAATATGTAAATAAATAAAATTTTAAATTCAATAAAAATAAATTTGAAGTTTAAATAGAGTTTAACTAAAATACAGTCAAAATAAAGAAAATATGTAGACGCAATTTAAATAAATAAATATGTAGCTTAAATTCAGTTTAAATAAACTAAATATGTAGTTTAAATAGAATTTAACTAAAATTCAGTTTAATTAAATTAATATGCGGGTACAATTTTAATAAAAAAATGTGAAGCTTAAATACAATTTAATAATCTGCACGGTGTAAATTATTCATTCGATTGCTAAAAAGTTTTGCTTACTAATCAAATTTCTAAATTTTCCATTAACATTTGTAATCTTTCCCAATTCCCGCCACATTCTCAATATATATTGCTTTATCTCTTCGATAAAACTTCTTCGAGGAAGTTTACCTGCGTTTACCTGCAAATAAGGCAATTTTAAAAAGTGGCCCGTCGTTTATGGCTTTTTAACTTGTTAATTTAACGCTTTGAGCATTTCACATTTAACATTGACACCCCCCTCTGCTGTATTTTGTTGTGCAACTCCTCCATCTTTGTTTTTGCGTTGTCGCTTGTTGTTTTTTTAATGCCAATTCGCTTTGCATAATGAGCTAATAAAATATTTGGCGTGCATCCCACGCTCCAAGCATATTACGCTAATTTGCGGCAGTTGTCGCGCCTCGAATCCGAATCCGAAACTGAATCTGAATCCGAGTCCGAATCTGTATGTGCCTCAATGCTTCCCACTAGCTGTCAGCCAGCAGAGGCCGTCGCCACTTGCCACACCCAGAGGCTTGTCATAAAACTCATTAAATAATGGGCTTCGTTTGAAAGCTGAGCGAAATTTTAATTAATAAACTTATCCAAGATCAGCTGCCTGACTGTTCGCATCGATGTCCGCGGCGCCCGATCAGGGACTCAAACATTAAGAGTGTGCGGATTGGTCGCTTTCTACCTGGTGATGTTTCGGTCGCAGTTGCAGTCTCTGCCGCTGCCGCTGCCGATGCCGCTGCCATTCTCTAAGCCATTCAACCGCCCACAATTTAGGCAAAGCCGCGGATGGCAGGTTCGTTAATTGGATTTAATGCGCTATCCGGTGATTTCGGTGAGCCGCGGCTCACGTTTAATCCTTTCGCGTCCTGCGCGAATCTTGGATTTTCAAATCGTTTCCAGGCAGTCAGGCAGGCAGGCAGGCAAATTCCGTGTTAAGGTTCGGATTTGCGGCAATAAACACGCGCTGATCAACCGCTCGTCTATGGTCCTACCCTAGAAATTTGCCTGCAGCTGGATTAACTTTGCATTCATCTGGTACACGAAAACTGACCTGAATTCTTAGGTTTCCTCGATCCACAATATTTTGTTGCATTTACTGGGGCACGATAAGCAAATATTGCAGTGGCTTTATTATTAAATATTGGTAAATCCGTAAACGAATGTGTGAAAATAGAACCAGCAAAGGGATTTATTTTACCTTTTCCAGGTACTGCTATAAAAATGTTCGATTGCTTTTTCAACTTGTTCGGATGGCTGCTTAGCTGGATAGTTAGATTAGATACAGCGTTTGGTTTGGCTTTTATTGACACTTATTCTAATATTAATTAAGGCTGTGCAGCTTATCTCTCATTACACATTCCAGACGAGGCGGTGAATGGAACTTACGGTCAAGAAGCTTAAGGGAGGCTTAAGGGCATTGGTTAAGGGTTAAATTAAGCATTGATTAAACATCGGATGAACTCAGACGAAGGGTCTAGAGATTTTGCCACATCAGACTTCATTTCACAACACTATTGATTAATTAATTATTTAATTGGGACTCTTTGTAATATTCCTTGTAGGACTCTCTCTGGGATATGAAAACAATGGGATCCAAAAATCTGAAGGATAATTCAAAGTTTGATTGGAATGCAATTAAAATTGAAGGAAATTTTATATTGAAAGCCGTTTTCAATTACTTAAACGATCGCAGACGAAGATAATAAAATGCCAAACACATTTTCCACATTATTCACCCACTTAAATTTCCCATTACGTAAATGGACAGAAAATGGGTGGTGAGGCAGATGAGCGGGGGAAATGTGCATTTTGATCGCACAGACAAATCGCTGCTCATTAATATATTCATTCATATTCACTCATTATTGCGGCCAAATGCATTGGCTGTCGATTGGAATTGAACTCGAACTCGAGTCATAATTGTGTCTGCCACAAATGTGCGGCAGCCACGCAGTTGCAATTGCACTCTGACGGCGTTGATAGATACAAATGCCAGCCCCCGCTTCCTCGACCTCGTCCTCATCCTCGTCCTCGTCTTCGTCTTGGGCAACGCCCCCGCAACTAAAAACAAAGTGAAAAATCTCTTCTACGTTTTTTGAGTCAGCGTGAAAATTAGAAACAGCTGCTGCTGTTGTTGCTGCACAGTGGTTGCATGATGAAAAATTAATACATATTCCATACAACAATATATTTAATATATTCAATATATTTTGATTGATTCGAATAATTTCTCTCATTTAATTATTCACAATTTAAATACCACACACTTTTAGATGGTTCTGGTACCACTGTGCGTCTATTTAAAAAGTGAAGGGCGACGAACAGCCAACCCGACTTCGCTTGTATCTGTGGCTGTGACACAAAAGACATTTGTCAACAGCGTCTACTTAATGGCCACCGTTTGGGGTTTTGTTCTGTGGCAAGCTCAACATTTTGACGCGTGTAGATCAATTAATATTCGAAACGTTGGGTTTGGTAAAAAAACACTCAAATGCCCGTATGGTAATCGTAATTCATGGAATGCCAAGTATCTTATAAATACATTTACACGGTCCAAAAACTGCAGCGTGAAGTGTTGATAGCTGCACTTAGTCGCAGCCTCGTCCCAACTCTTTGCCCCTAATTGGGTGCGAACGTGCGGCAATTAGTTGCACTTGAGTAGCGCACGAATGCAGCATCCTCCACAGATGAGCTGGAGAGAATCGTGCGCTCATAATAATCTCCGCTAGCGCCATGTTGATCGGCGAACAGCGATCCGGAGATTAGGGCAGCTACAACTTTGTAACGGTTAAAGCTGCCCAGGCCAAAGAAAGTGTCAGTCGGGCATTGTATCTGTATCTGTATCTGTATCTGCATTTGTATCTGCATCTGCGGTTCGGTATCTGTATCTATGGGTAAGTATTGTTAAGCTGCATGGCGCCAACACCAAATCTGAGCGAACACAAAGTTTTCGTTTGATTTATTTAAGCGCATGTATCTCATGGATGATACAGCTATAGCTGCAGATACATTAACACGTGCTGTGCTTTTTTGTTGCTGTGTGTGTGTGTAAGTTTTTTTTTTTGGCGGGCAATTAATTAGTTCTCAGTGTATAAGTCTGTCCATTTGTTAAACTGCCTCTTGCAGCGACTTCGACATTTACAAAATGATTTCTTTAATTTGTATTTTACAATAATGTTTTCCTTTATTTTCATCGTTTTTTGGGGCTTGTTTTGCGGCTTGTGTTCGCGCTAGCTGCCCCCAGTTGGGGTTCTTGTGGGTGTTGGCTGACACTTTTGGGCTTGTCGTCATTAGTTGTGCTTAATAGAAGATGCACACAGCTGACAACCAAGTGATCGAGGTGAACATTCTCTAGAGTTTTGTGTCAAGTTCCATGACTTGGAAAAAGTTTGCTAATAGAGTTGAGATTTGTTTGTTTTAAAATATCTCAAAATTAATTTAATAATATTAATTTAATTTGATAACGCACTGTGGCAGAAATAGTATCGTGTTGATCGTTCTAGCATTTTCTATTGTCCGCCAATCTCAAGCTAATTATAATTTATCTAATGTATCAAGATACTATCATATTGACAGATAGTATCGCGTTGACAGTTTTAGTATTTTCGGTGTGTACTTCATGAATTTTACAGAAGAGTCATGTTCATCCTCATCGAGTTTCGAGTTAGTTTCTGCGTAAATTTTGGCAGGTGTGTGCTTGTGTTATTTCTAGTTTTAAAAGAAAACTAGAATATTTTATAGTACTGCTTGACACTCTTATTACAGGGAACCTGGTATTCGGTCACTTTCGAACTGGAATTCTTACCTTGGGTCAAAGCTATTGTTATTGGAACTTAGAATATTTGATACTACTGCTCGACTTTTTTATTATTCCTATTACAGGGTATCTGTTAGTCGGGCACTTTCGAACAGAAATTCTTACCTTGGGTCAAAGCTATTGATATTGGAAGTGAGAATATTTAATACTATTGCTCGACTTTCTTATTATTCTTATTACAGGGTATCTGGTAGTCGGGCACTTCCGAACAGATTAGAATATTTGATAGTACTGCTCGAAATTCTTATTACAGGGAATCTGTTAGTCGGGCACTTTCGAACTAGAATTCTTACCTTAGGCAAAGCTATTGTTATTAAAACTTAAAATATTTGATAGTACTGCTCGACTTTCTTATTATTCCTATTACAGGGTATCTGGTAGTCGGCCACTTTCGAACAGGAATTCTTACCTTGGGTCAAAAAGTTTTGTGTACTGTTATTGATATTGGAACGTAGATTATTTGATAAGGCTGGTCGACATTCTTATTACAGGGAATCCGGCAGTCGGGCACTTCCAAAAGAGCGGTCTTGTAATTTAAGGATTCCAGAGAGTAGGTCAAACATTTTTGTTTACTGTTGGAATGTTCTTGGAATGTGAGTCGGGTTTGTTCGTTGAACACACAAGCCATTGCGAATGCCAAATGTTTTGTTAGCTGTTGGTGTCATTATGAAATTCCATTATATCTATTATTTATTATTTATTATTTATTATTTATTTGCGATACCTCATTGACTTTGCATGTGGCTGCATGCATCACTCCCAGTGCGATGGCTTCTATTTCTATCGCCTGTGGCAGAGTGTTGACTTTGATATTTTGGCCACACGCCGTGTCAGTGTCAACCCGGCTTATTATTCTTTCATTAACTCGCATTTATTGTGTTGCATTTTTTGCAAATTTTCGAACAGGCACACACTCGGATAATTTGAATGTGTTCGAATTTCGATAAATAATGCCGCGAGCTGTGAAAAGTAACTCACTGGCCAGAGCAAATTATAGATCAGGTGCAGCAGCAATTGGATGATTGGATGTGTAATTGCTGCCATAATTGCAGGTGCGGCAAGTGGATCCGTTTTCTATATGCCATATACCCTGCAGTTATGAGCAACTAACCGCACCATTTGCCATTTGCCATTTACATTTGCCAATTGCAGCTCCAATGGGGCTGTGGCATGCAACATCTCTGGCAGCAGCGGCGCAGCATCTCTGCAATTGCAGTCGCAATCTCTATGTGTAATAGGCAAGCCAACTAATTTTCCATCAATCCGGCCTGAGAAACCCATTCGAAAACGGACCAGAGATTCGCATTCGCATTCGCATTCTGGCAAACGGTGGCAACAATGTCTGTGGAGTATACCGATCCCCCCCTCCTCCACGACTTCATTCGTAAACATGGGCAAATTAGCAAATGATGGACAGACGTCGACTCTCTGGATCGGTGCATGTGCATGCAAATGGGGCGTTCAGCCACTGGGGGGCGATCTCTCTTTGAATGCCACCACGTCATGTTATTAGCAGCAATTTAAGCAAATAATCAGCGCAGCAACCGATGACCCACACACAGGAGGGGATCGGCGAGGTCCGCTGTGTGTGGGGGGAGGGGGCTGCGAGGTGCTTGAGGGGGAGCGACAGCGGCTCAACGCGTGACTTGCAGGCAGACACAACACTAAATTACTGCAACAAGCGACTGCGTGTGTGTGTGTGTGTGTGTATTGGTGTGTGTGTGTGTGTGTGTGTGTGTGTGTGTGTGTGTGTACGGCTTATACAAATTTAATAAGCAGGCAGCAGGCGACTCGAAGCTGTGCACTTCAACTCATGAGAGAGATTCTAATGCTTTGTTTTATTTTATTTTTTGGGTCTTGGTGGATCTGGTGGGTCTATATGGCAGGCTGAAGATCGTAACTACCATTGGCTCTGGCTTTGGCTCTGGCTGTGGCTGAATTTGCATTCCGTTTGAATTGCAACTGTTGTTTTCGCCTTGCGCCTCACGACTTGGCTGCAATTTGGCACAGTTTGTGGTTTGCTCGCTTGCATTTTGTGGCTGCTTTTCACAGTTGATTTTCCAAGTGGTTTGGCTTGAATCGCTTGCATCTGCGGATCACTAGATCGGTAGTTTTATTTACAAAAAATTAGCACAGCTTTGCTTGTTTAGGCACCCCCGACCCCTCCTCACCTGTGCGGGGGGGGAAAAGGGAAAACGCGCAAGCGTTTTACTTAATTTTGCAAATTGCTTTTATTAGGTTTCGTTTATTTGCATTTTGCGCTTTAATTTTACGCTTAGATTTTGTTGCCTCGTTTTTTCTTCTTTCTGCTGTATCTGTTGCTTTGACCCTCCGCTGCCTTCGTTACGTCGCTGCTTTTGTTGTTGTTGTTGTAATTTTAAGCGCTTTGTGCAGCCGTCCCTTTCGCGAATCCATTGTTATTGCTGCTGGCTCCGATTTATTGTTAAATGTTGCAATTTTCTAGTCGTAAAAAATTAAATTTTTTTGTTTGTTCGCCAGCCAAAGCAAAAAATTGCAACAAAACGTTTTGTTATTTTTTGTTGATTTTTTGCGCTTTGCTTAACGCCAGTTACGAGTTATGTAATCGACTTGGTTACTGCTCTGAATAATTGCCAAAAACTTAACAAACTGTGTTAGGGTTAGTTAACGGTTAGAGAAATTTCCCTCATCTTCAATGAAATCCGCTCAATTATGATTATTCTGCAGATAAGTTGGATTTGTATTGTGTATAAGCAAACATATTTGTTGAATATATTTTTTTATGTCATAATGTTATTAATAAATTGTATTTTTGTTGCCTAAATTGTTTTTATTATTTATTTATTATTTATTATTTATTATTTATTATTTATTATTTATTATTTATTATTTATAATTTATTATTTATTATTTATTATTTATTATTTATTATTTATTATTTATTATTTATTATTTATTATTTATGTCATAACGCTATTAATAAATCGTTTTTTATTTATTTATTTTTTTTAATATTTTTTTTAAATGTATTTACTTAAAATGGATTTTATATATTTTTTACAAATGTATTTATTTAATAAATTATATTTTTTGAAACTAAATTGAATTTGCTTGAAATGAATTTTATATATATTTGTAAATATTTGCATGTAAAATGTTTTATTTCTGCAGCATTGAATTAAAAATAGCATAATATCTTTTATATTCCTCATCGATTTGTTTGTTAAACTGTACCATCATATAAATATATATTTCTTTCCATTTTCAGAGCTGCAGGGTTCCGACTTTAGGTTCTAGCTTCAGGGTATAATTATACTATATTATATTTATAAATACCTCTTGATTGCTTAGTTTGAGCAAGAGGGTATGTCCTATAATTAGTTATTAAAATTCGTCCTACTTCTGGTCAATATCTTTCAGCTTTCAACGTCTGCTCGAGTAGCTGAAGATAATTTTTCTTTGCTGGGTTTCCAGTTGACTTTGCTGGCGTCTCATTGGTTTGAGTTCGTGGTGCTCGCTTATGAGTGCTCTTCTATCAGATGATCAGCTGCATCCATTTATTTTAATCGGTGCATATCGCGGGCACTGAATCGGCCAGGCCTAAGCCGTAAGTCCCGTAGCACATCCATTACATCGGCGAGCGACATCAGCAGGGGAATCAAATTACGACGAAAATACGCATGTAAATCAACACATGATAACATTAATGCAGGCAGAGGCAATCGAACCAAGACCCAGTCCCAACTCCAACTCCAACTCCAACTCCAACTCTAATTCCAAAACCAACTTCAGCTTAAATCTGAAGCGCGTGTGCCGAGTTGGCCGCCGACTTAATTACTGATTACAGTTTATAGATAAGCGTAGACCGAGTGCTGCTGGAGCAGCAACCCAACCAAACCGAACCCAGCCCAGCCCAATCCGATGGTATCCAATTGAAGTCAACTCGAAGCGGGACTCCTGCCAGTTAATTAAGACATTAAGTGCTGCCTGCAATTTGGCATCTGCAATCAGAAAGCGTCAAAAGCTGCCACCAAATCGTTCACATCCGCCCCCAGATCGAGGCCGAGACTGAGACTGAGACAGAGACAGAGACAGAGAACAAGAGAGTCTTTTGACTGGAACAGAGCCTTATCAGCGCCCACGTGTGGCTCGTTTATTGTTGGAGACTTTCCGGCCATTAGCGTTACCCGGACGAAGGCATTGTAAAAGCCGGGCCCGGGATTGGAGAAGGTGCCGCAATTGCAATTGTGTAAGCTTCCTATCGAATTGTCGCTGCCGTTTGTCATGTTCCACTTTACAGGCAACACCTCTTGCCTCTTCGATAGGGCCATTTGGGCAGCTCCCTCCACAGTTTTATCCATTTGGTCAATGGCCGATCAGCGGAAGTACCGCTGTCACTTTCGTTCTGGCCAAAAAGAGCTGGCTTCCTAATTATGATCGTCGTCATATTTGTCGGGCTCATAAAGTAATTGTTTGTCCCGTGCTGTGATTGTCCAAATTGTTGTCGAAATGTAAACAACATTTAAATTATAAATTCCACATGCCGCTCACCACAAAATATTTTAATTATTTCCATTTGCGTGGAGCTTGCTTTGTATTTCGTGACTTCAAGCAGGCGTCGGTTCTTAGCCAAGTGTGGCTCGGAATGCTTCTTCCTGCGATTTGGATAAATATTGGAAACCATAACGGTCTCGACAGACAGTACAGTAATTACACAAAATTCAAATACAAAACTCTGAAACGATATTTAGCTGAAATATATACATAAAAAAAATGCACTATCCTTGGTAGATGGATATTAAATAATGTAATTAGGCTGGTACATAGAAATTAAATAATGTAAAAAGGTTGATAAATATTATAACTAATTTTATATTGACAATAATGGAAATATGTGGAAAATGGGGCTTGACGAAAACTCAGCCCATGTAACGGAACTAAAGGCAGTGATTCCTTTACAATGCCAAAAAAAAAATAATATTTTACAACATTAATTTATTAAGGATTCACTGGAGATTGGAGAGATATGGACTAACCATGCTCAGTCTTGTATATAAACCAAAAGGATTTAAAATAATAAATTGTTTATTGACAATTATGAAAATATGTGTGGCTTGATTAAAAATCTGGCCATGTAACGGAACTTAAGACGGACTCGTTGACGATCCTAAACAAAAATTAAACTATTACATAATAACATAATTGATTTTCCAATTGGGATTCATCATCTCTGAAGATTGGAGACCCTGCTAGAAAACGTATTCGAAATATCAACCCTTCAGCTTCAAACGGAATATTCAAGTGAGGGTATCAAAAGTAACCTTAAACCTACTTCCCACAAAATCAAACTAGGTGAACATCTCGAGCAGTCAATGTTTATTCCGAGTAGCCATAAATAGTTACGGTCGCATTGTTTAAATAATTTCAAAGGCAGTTGGCAGTTGGAAATCGTTTACATTCCCTGGAATCGAACTGTAGTTGGCCGCATGCCAAGCACTTGAGGTACGCATAAAAGTGGAAGTCAAATTCATTTGTAATTCGATATTTTGGTCGATTGGCACCAAGCGATTGCCAATCGAGAGCCCAATCAAATTTCAAAGCTTATAAAATTTGCAATAAAATAAATTGACGCAATAACGGAGATGTCACCCGTTCGGCACTCTACAATGTATTTGTATATAGTTGTACTATATAGCTAGGTAGAACCCCATTCCATGGATTCTCCTCCTCCCATGACAGGCATTAAGGTGTAGAGTAATTTTCGCTTCGGCGATAAACAAAAATATGTGCGCCAGCGACAGAGACATAAAACATTTTTTATGGCTTTAAAATCGACAGAGCGTTGGGTAAAAGTTACACTTTCTCAATAGAAAGCCCGTCTCCGAGGGAGTGCTTGGCCAGTGTTAATGTTGCGGCGGGTCATAAAACTCTGCGGAGCTTGAAAATGGTTCTCCATTTGGCTTTGGCCAAGACTGGGGTTCAGCGCCAGTTACAGTTACAGATACAGATACAGTTTTGGGCCGCCAAAATTTATTGCAAAAGTGCAATAAGTCGTTTTCTAGTCGTTCGCCAAGGTGGGCTGGCGGGTGGGCTGAGCACACTGAAACTGTCAAGGGCCGTATTTTAAAACAAATGGGCTAAAAGCAAATAAAAACTGGGCCATCTACAGATTCGCACACACAGACACACACACACAGTCCAACGTGTACACACAGGTCAAGTGACTGCAGAGTTGAGTTATATGGCGGGGCACTCCTCCAACCCCCCCTCTGATGGTCATGGCCATGTCATCCCGTCAGCCGTTTGCTGTGTGTGTGGGCAATATTCTCACTTTTCACATTACATATGTACCTCAATGCGACAGCCGATTGCGACGGCCCCTTGGGCCGGCTTTAATTGGAATTGGCCGGTCGCTGTTTGTCCAACTCTTATGTGTGTACCTTGGAGCTGAGCATGGGCCAGGGCCTGGAACAATTGCAAATTTACGAGCCAGGCGTCAATTAAGTATCGAATTACAACTTGTTTAATGTCAATCTGTCTTGGCCCGGCTCTTAGTGCAAGCTGTTCGGCTGTCTGGATGTAATTTGCACTTAATGTAAATTGGCCAACGGGTTTCGATTGTTGACTTTGTTGCCGTTGCTGCCACATGTAAATGGCAAACGGCAAACGGCAAATGGCTGCCGCTAGAGGGAGATCTGGCAACGCTGCCCGTTTTTGTTGTCCTCTGATTGCGGCTGTCAAAAATTGCGCAATTATGCAACAAATTAGCTTGTCAGCCACACACTAAACATGGCCGGCGCGTCACTTTGTCTCCGAAGCTTCCCGATACCCCACCCCCAGCCAGCCAGCCAGCCAGCCAGTCAGCCCGACCCCTAGTGGCCCATTAATATGCCAGACCAGGCGCTCCGCGTGGGCCGCTAAGCAATTACCAGCGCTGACAGTTGCTTGTGTGAGTTTTGACAGCCCGTTGGCTACCATATAATATCAGAAATAACTTATTAACTGCATATATTAACATTTAATTTGAGCGGCCATTGCTGCCCCTAGACCCTCTGTCCCACACCCACTCACCGCCCCCCCTCCAGACCATAGACTGAGCTGCGCTGCGACATTTGCTGTAGATTCATGGGCATAAATCAAAAATCGAAGAAAACTTCAAAGTCGTTTATGAATCGACAATTGAGACAACGCCGGAATGGCGATGGATTCAGGTATCACACGTCCACAGCCAGAAGGCATGAGGATCCAATGCAATGCATTGCTCGAGAGTTCCAACATTTCCAACAGTTCCAACAGTTTCGACTGATTCAACTGTGGGCTGTTCTCATCGCTGCTGCTGCTGCTGCTGTCACGTTTGGGCTGTTAACGTGTTTCGGAGACACTGACATGGAGTTAGGATGAGGCGGGAGGCGGAGGGGGATGGGTAAGGTAATGGGAGGGACCGGGCATAAGCTGGGTGAATGACAACGATTGAGTTGACACTGGCACTTGTACAATTTTAATTAAACGCCACTGGTATTGATCATCGATATTTTTGGATGGCGTACACGGAGAGAAATTGACTCAGAGTTAACGAATTCAAATTTACGCACTACGATAATCATGTGTGGGCAGGATGGTGTTAAGTCCGCCTGAAATTTGATGGGAAATAGAAATATGTGAAGACTACACATACATATGTATATATACAGGTACTATATAAATACGTTCCGTACAAAGATCAGGTATATTTCTGCCAGTATAGTATTTCGTAAATAATTAGTTAATAGGTATTAAGGAATTTCTGATTATCCTATTGGACAGCGATGATAAAATAATCACAAATCCAATTGATAAAAAATAATAAAATAATAATTGTTTATATTTGTTTAAATTTTAACAATATGTAATTAATCCCAATTTGTTCCCAGATGACTAAAATATTTAAATGACAACGAATAATAAAATAATAATTATTTAATTAATTATTTAGATGACTAAAATATTTAAATGACAACGAATAATAAAATAATAATTATTTATATTTGTTTAAATTTAAAAAAATTTAATTATTCCCAATTTGTTTGCAGATTAGTAAAATATTCAAAAATTTTCAAAGAAATAATTTGGACTTTAAATTTTAACAAAATTTAAATATTCAACCGTTTCTAATTTGTAGATAGAATAAAAATAATAATGTTTAGTTTACATTATATCAAAATTAGTTATAATTTTTAAACTAAATTATATATTTATATAATAAAAATTTAAAGATTTTACATTTCTTTACCCACATGTAATTTAAGATAATCTTATTTATCGATTTTTCTACCCTTTGTTTTAAATAAAATATGTTGATTTAAGAGTGCAATAAATAAATTCGATATTATTAATAGATGTATTAATTGAATGCCAATGGTGAAGGTTAAATATATGTATGTTGCACGAAGTTCACAGTTTACGATTTGAATCTCAAGTCATTTGTCAGTCAACAATTTCTCTCAGTGCACCGATCGCGCCGAGCAACAGATCGAGTGCTCCGATCTCTTGCCCCTACACCCACGCATCGTGCATTTCAGATCATTTTATTGACTTACAATTCTAGGAAACTTTTAAGCCACAATTTATGCTCGTTTAAGGCGATAAATATAACAGTGCCCAGTGTGATTGAAGCTGATTGCATTCCACACCACCAGCGGCAGCTCCAGCTCCAGCTCCAGCCACGCCCACGCCTGGGGGCTTGCGGGCTAGTGAGTCATTGCTGGTAATTGAATGCGTGTCATTTGAATGGCGTCGCCGTCGGAGAACCCGCTCCAAGCGGAGTCTGCTCATAAATAAATAAATACAAAAATATAATGCCGAAATGCAAACGGCGGCAATTAATAATAAGCGCAGAGATTTACAAAATGGCCGCCGACATCATTGGCAATTACGTTTTTTTTTTTTTACGAACTGCCGAGCAGCTGCCGAGCTACTGAACGGACTCCGGATTCCGGAATGGCCGCTGATTTATGCATTCCGGTCGCCCGAGTGTGCGAATTCGCATTCAATTTGGCATTTGTTTAGAGTATCAATTGGCGCGTGCATTTAAAAATGATAATTGCATTGCATTGCATTGCATTGCATTACGTTGCATTTGCAGTGTGCGGCTTGCACTTGATTTATGGCCGGCAATTAAAAGCGCATTTCGCAACTCACTGTGAAAGCCAGAAGTCGCCGTTGGGCCAAGATGCGTAAGCGGCATTGAATACATTTTTCCATTAGCTGCAATAAATACTATATGCAATATGCAAATATACAAACGCCTTCTGCCACATGGAAGCAGAGCATTTGTTGAATGCAGCTGATTGAAGACCAGTGATTGAATGGGCAATTTACAGTTAGAGTGACTCAGCTCGATGTAATTGAAATGTGTGTCCATCTCGAAGTTAATGTGTTTGACTCATTGCTCTGGATTTTCTTAGCTTAGTCGCGTCACCTGCCATAGTCACACCTTGGCCCACTTTCGAGCAATACATTTCATTACTCGCGCACTGATTCACAGGCGGAGGCAATGATTAAATTAATAAGAAAAAGTCCCCTTATGCGAGCAAAGGGCAATCATAAAAGCAAGACCGATGGATATCTCTTGAGAGCTGCAAAGCGAAGAGCGAACCATTAAAATTTCGCACGACCCCCAGACAAAGAAGCGACCGCTTCCATAAAACATATCTAAAACCGCATCCGAATCCGGATGGTCAGCAGCCGTGAAGGTGTGAGCCGTGTTGAGCTTCAATTTCATTCATGCGGCTAATTAGCAACTGTCGCGCATGCCCAGAGATATGACAGTTGGTCAGATAGAATGAGACTGAGAAAATGAGCAGCAAAAGAGAAAGAGAAAGAGATAGAAACTGGGAGCTGAGAGGCTGCGGAGTCTTCGGAGTCTTCGGCGGAAATGCGATGACAAACGGCTTAAGCGAACGCCTCACACCTTTCCAGTGCAGTTTTTTGGGTCGAAAATGTCTTGTCCACTCAACTGATGTTTATCCCGGAGATGAAATATTTCGGTGATAAACGCGTCCCAGATGAGCCGCCTTTGTAAACGCTTGTCAACTTTGCTTTGATTGCGCTGTTAGCACGCGAAAATTAATTTTTATTGCTTTCAATATGCAAACGGCTCACGGGGCGTTTCAGCGATGCCGCCGAATGGGCTTCCTCGCCAGCCTCGACAGCCCACTTCCTGGGAGGGAGCTCTTGGCTGGGGCTCGGTTGCTGCTATTTGTTGCTTGCGGTACGTTTCTCGTTGCGCATCTCTTAGATGCGAGTTGTCAGATTTCGGGCTGCCAGCGCTGAGGTATGGCTTCCGTTAGGGGCTACCGTGAAGAGGCGCGGCTACCATCGAGTCCAAGACCCAAGACCCGTACAGCCCGACCACGCTTCTGTTTATTCAGTTCAAATGCAGTGGCCCGGCTCGGTCCACCTTAATTAGCCCGCATTGCATGTGCTTCGCTTTTGTTTGCTTTTAAATATTTCTGCTGCGAATTGCCCGAATGCTAACCAAGCTGAAAACTGGCTTAAAACGATGTCATGCCAACCTATTGGGTCGGCAGTTCAAGTTAAATTGTTAGTGCGTTGTTTTTCCCCACAATTAAGAGAGAGAGAGAGAGACTCCACCATTAATTTGTTGTCAACACTTAAATTGCATTTAACACCGTTTAAATGTTGCTACCGGTGCACTAAATGCAAAAATCTTAAGCTAATTATACTATTAAATATATGTAACGAGATCTGGACCTTGTTTTATCATGGGAGAACAGCAATTAATTACTACAGAAAAAATTAATATCCCTTGTGGCCCCGGCAAGTCATTAATAGTTATATTTGATCGATTCTGAAATTAATAAAGTGGAACAGATTATCACGATGTCGTCCGGCCTCCAAAGCGAAATACCTTTAAATGACTTCCATTGTATTTATATGTAAATATGTATACATATATATTTTATTACAATTAACATTAAATTTTAATTACCAGCTACGGAGATTATATTTGATATATTATATATAATATTTTATTTTTATACAATATACATATATAATATTCCGCATTTCAGCATAAAAAAATAATTAGACGATATTTGTGAATACTCATGTATGTATATACCCTGAATCCATTGAAAATGCTTACACATTTACAGGGTATTCATAACAGGCAGAAGAAGATGCAGCAGACTTGAAATGTTGAAGTGTAAGTTTTCCTAAAGTAATTCGAATTTATTTCCGGTAATCGATAACTCTTTTCAACACATTTTATCGATAACACATTTTAGTTTTTCCAGCATATCTCGTGCATCTTAAGAGCTGCTAGAGCCATAGAAAGTTTGATCCTACATATATATTCTGCTAAAGGAAACACACATTCAAGTTTTGGATACATCTCGTCATTTTCTTCTTATTAACTTATTTGTAACTTTAAAACATAGAGAGATTTTAGTGTCTTCATATATTTTGAAACTTTCATTACAATCAGATAATTGAAGCAGCACGTAGCGGAATTCAGGGTATCTTCTAGTCAAGCCCACTCGACTAGAGTTTTCTTACTTGCTTAATTCATAGCAATAACCTTAACATAAATTAAACATATTTATTCACTTACAAAATAATTTATTTTTCAAATATTTTACAACTGAGCTTAAATTTATATGATCTAGATGAAAACGCTGAAGTGAAATTCTCTCAGATCGTAAAATGAAATTGACGAATCGCCTTTCACGTTTCATCAAACGTTTTTGAATAGCTCAAAAATGTTATGGGACTTTCAACGGGCACTCAAATTTGTGAAAGATCTTCGCATTGTTCCCATATAAATTACATTCCAAATATCAACCCAAAAATTACGCTCGTGCGTAATCGTGAGTACGGACCAAGCCTCAAGTCGTGGCAATAAAAATTGTAATTAATTACGTTACATACAAAAATTAACGAAAACAAACAAATAAACAAATTTGACCTGGCATAGGAATACAGCAACAACAACAACAACAACAACAACAACAACAACAACAACAACAACAACAACATGGTTTATGGCTTACCGTGGAGCAGTGGTGCAACAAGATTTTGGGGCACGATCACGAGGCGCTCGCATTTCACCGCGTTCCAAAAATAATTCAAATTAATCAAAGCCAGCAGACGTTGCTGCTTTTCCATTTTCCCACAGTAAGCTGAAGAAATTCATAATTAAACACAAATCAAATTGAACTTTTGTTAAACAAATCACAAATCACAAATCACATAAAGTAAACTCGATGTTTGAAAACAGTTTTTGTGTTTGTTTTTGTTTTTTTTTTTTGTGCATCGTGTGACCTTTTCACTAGGGGCTGACCTCTGGGCTTGGCTGCTTAATGCGCACTTTTATTTGAGTTTGTTGAAAACTAAAGCAATTAAATTCTATTACAATTCTATTACAAAATCAACAACGGACTAAAAAGCAAAATCGCCGCCAATTATGCAAAAGACTTGCCGACTTATCAGCTTGTACCACAGCATCCCAACCAGAGAGAGATAATCGCATCAGACAAAAGCCTTTGTTTAGCGCCGACGTTCCGAATTATGAAAAACATTTAATGCTATGCGCTGGCCTTAATTAGCTGATTAAAATAAGAGTGGATGTCAACTAGACGTGGCTTGTGGATTGTCGCATCGAGTGGCTGAGTCACAGCAACAGAGGCAACAACTGCCAAGTGGCTGACTCAAGTATCGGTCTGCAACAAGCTTGTGCAATTAGGCTGGACCACCCCCAAAAAGATGACTCCGGAGTCCGGACCACACACAACTGCCACCGGTTTGCGGTTGAAATGCGATAGACAGGCACTTGACATGCGTCCGGACATTTGTCGCAAATGTCAACGACATGACGCCGGCAGCGACCACACAGGCAGATGGAGCTCGGGCTCTGACTCCGGCTGGCCTATAAACACGCCTATATCGATGCTATCTGCACACGCATTCCGCACGCGTTGACTCTCTGTAACCGAGTTGAACCTCAAAAATCTCAAAATACGGAATTACTCACATTTCAGGCATTTTGGAAACTACGCGCCAAACTGCCAAAACTATTAAAACAAAAACAAAACAAAACAGAAAAACAAAAAAAAACGAACAAAAAAAGACAAAAAAGAAACAAAAGCTGAAAATAATCGCGGCGCGTCGTAATTTCGCTTGAAACTGTGATAAGTCAGTGGACAGCAGTGGACCGGGATTGTGGACGAGGATCGTAGGGCAGAGACGAGCAGACCCTCATCAAGCAACGAGTTCATCATCTTTTTGACAGCCAAACTAATTGACGAGACGCGCATGCGCCGTGGCTATAACAAGATATATGGCCAAGATGACAACCGAATGTTTGGTCCCAGCTCCAGACCCATTCTCAATCTTGGTTGTCCGCTCCAGCTGGACTCCAAGGCAGTGTCTATGTTTGAGGCTTTTGTATAATTATGAGCTTAGCGCCGGCCGGCTTAATTAGTGTTCTTCTTCTGCAGCATTCTCTGTATTGGTTTCAACAAAAATATCAATCAAATGTGAAATTGAAACGATTGACTGACTGTCGGACGGCCGTACCGCCGGACTGACTCGCTGATCAACTGACTGACTGCCTAACTGCCTAACTGCCTAACTGCCTAACTGCCTGACTGACTGATGGCGTGACGAACAATGCCGCTTTGATTTGCCAGCGAGCCTCACAGAAAAGTGTCAGAGAAATCAAATCAATTTTAATTAGGCATTCGAATAAAGTCGACTCAGTTAAGTTCGGTACGGTTCGGTTCGGTTCGGTTCGGCTCGATTGGACTTGGACTTGGACATGGAGACCAAGTCATGTGTGCGGTCTGTGGCAAGTGGCAGCTGATTAAAAATAAAGCCGCCGACGCCGACGCCGCCGCGGGCTCTCAAACTTTATACAAATCTGTGCACATTACGAATACCGCAACGTGCATTGACACCAATTGAAATGAATGCAACGGAATTGTGCTGGCCCCATCCACACCATAATATCAACAAAGCAATAAGGCAACAAGGCAGCTGCTATGCTACTATGCTGCAACTATGCTCAGGCATTTTAATGCCCAACTACGGCTGGAATTTTGGGGCCTGCGGCACGGGCCGCCTTTGACTGTTGATTGTTGTCATGTCTGCGCTTTGTCGGGCCAATTAGCTGTAATAAAAAATATATTCATAAATTATGAAAATTATTGAATTTCATTGATTTTCTCGAATTTGTTCGAAAAGTAAGACACCCATTATGGCACCCATTGCACTTGCATTGATGGCCAATTTCAGGGGCGCGGTGGCCACATCAAAAGGCCGCCCGGGAAAGTGGCACAAATCAAATTACACGCCAGTCGCCCGTGTGGGAGGCCTCAAAGAGAAAATGCCGACATCCATTTCGACTCGGACAGGGCAAATTACATAATGGCATTCGCAAATATTGTGTTCTTCTAATACGCCGACTCCCGGCTACTGTGCAGCTACCGACCGCTCCAGGATTACGATTACATGCTTCAAGTAGTCCGCTCCGATGTGGTGCAGCAGAAGTCAGCGGCTTGCGGGTGTTCCACTTTGCGCACAGCTAAGCCGCATATGTGATTGTGTGTGTGTTTTCCTCAAAACAATTAAGGTTCAAGATGCACTCACAGCCTCTTGCGAAGTAATCCACTGGTTGAATGGCCACTAAATTGGCTTAAATTAAGTCAAGTATGTGAGACGCACTCTCTCTCTCTCTCTCTCTCTCCCGCTCTCGCTCTCGCTCTTCGTCTTTTCTGTTCCTTTCAAGCATTTCATAATGGTCGCATATGAATTATACTATTATCCTTTGTACCCTACAGTTATTGCTCGCCTGAAGGCAGCTCCAGGTTTCCCATTTTTGATTGTTGACATGTTGGCATCTCCTGGACTTCTTTGTCTCGTAATCCTAATGAATTTAAATGATAGCTGGGAGGTCTCTCCTGAAAGGGTGAAGGGAAATGCACTGATATATTCTTGATCTTTTCAATCTATCTGTATTTTAAGGGAGTTTCTCATATTTTTGAAGCCTCAGCCATGCTTGAGATGTGTGAATCTACAAACAAGAATACAAAATATATATAAATGAATTTCTTTAATTGAATTCACAGACAAGTCGAGTATTTAAGCAACTGGAATCGGCAACTATGATCACAGAATAGGGTTGTTAGAGGAATGCACAAGTCAGTCAGTCAGTCAGTCAGATGTACACATATTTTAATTATAACTTTAATAAGCCAAAAGGCAACTCGTCTTTTCTACCCACCCTGAAAATCTTCCATAGTTAACCGATGTTTCCCCTATGTGAAGCGCGGCACTTCATTATTTCCCACTTTGTATTTAAATCCGTTTTGATCCTCTTGTATGTTTGTGGCTTAACTTTTTGGCTCTTTCCGCCTCAGAGATATGCAGAGAATGGTTTCGTTCCCTTCCTTTCTTTTCACATCAGTAGAAACACCCGCTTGTTGCCCTTTTGCCTGCCGCTGACTTTTGTAGCAAGATCAAAATGTTGAGATCGCCAAAGATTGTCGTTGATCAGCATCAGCTGCTTGCCGCTAACTTCGGTCACCTTCGAGCGGTCATTGTGTTGCACATGGAATTCAACTCCAGGTTCACAACTCAAGTGCCAGTCTATTGTATTGCGAACAGTTTTTGGACTTAACTCTGATCCAGTTGCATATACAGTTGCACAGTTGCACAGTTGCACAGTTGCGCAGTTGCAGTTTTAGTTGCAGCTACCGGCGGCTTGTTTGGGCTATGAAGCTCATATATGTTTCATTATCTCATTGTTAGATCGGCTTAGAATTGGCTGAACGATGGCTACCGTCTGCTCCCTCAGGTAGCGCAGGAAATCTTGGCAAATATGCATCTTTGCAGTTGTTGGGGATTAGCCAGCTATGGAGCTGCCACTTAGCATGGAATGTGAACGAAATTCATTTATGAAAATGATTTCCATTCGCCGCACTGGAATGAGTTTCCACCCCTATTGTGCAGCACTTAATCAACACACAAATCCTTTTAATTAAACACGCGCGCGCTTTTTACTCGCCACCATTTTGAATCGTTCGTGCAACGTGCAGCACAAAGTAGCGGCATTATTTGTCGCAATCAAATGCTGATGATGTGCGCTGATTATGTGCCTGAGAAAAATGGCACAAAGCACTCAATTTTTGGGGTGAGTCTTCCAGCACGGGTAGCAGGGGTAGCAATTGGCAGTGCTAAGTGGCAGAAGGGGGTTGAAAAAAGTGGCAGACGGCGAGTGGCAGGCGACAGCGGCTCAGCATGAAAGCGAAAATTATTTAAATGGCGTATAATAATGGCAGTCGCAGGATGCAGGATGCAGGATCCCGGATCCTGGGCGCGGGGTGCGCGGCTGCTTGAATGCCAGCCTCATAATGATGTGCCTCATAAAGTGCGCAAACTGTTGTCATTGCTGCAAAGGGGTTGGGTTGATTGTTCTCATCGGGCTGCGAGCTTGCCAAGCACAGCGGGCATCTGGCATGATGCGAAGCCAGAACCGGAGTCGGAGTCGGAGTCGGAGCCGCAGCTTATTATAAAACCCATCTAAAGTGACATCGCAATCAGGCAGCGCTTATGGCAATTCATTTGTTTAACGACGCCGCTCGGCGCTGCCAACAAAATGGCGGCCCATTTGGCCGTGTCCTTGTGCGCGTCCTCTTCCTGGGGCGGCTGCTTGGCGCGCTAATTTCGCATTTATGAGGCTCGCCCATTTGCAGAGCAGGCTAGAGAGAGTCAGCGATAGGGCGGCAGAGCGAGAGAGCGCACAAATTACAGCGCATTTCTTTCTTTTCGCATCTCGCATCTCGCATTTTCCATTTGACATTTGGCAAATGCCAAAGGAAAAATTTCGCACAAAATGAGTCGCAATTTACAGCGCTCGTTGTGTGTAAATTGAGTCATCTGAAATGCGCCCCGCAATCCGTACTCAAGCTCATTCCCCCCCTCTCCGGATTGCCAATCCAAATCCTATTGCTTTCCCACTCCCAATCCCAATCCACATTTTTTATGTGTCTTGTTGTTGCCAGCGTCATTTTCAACTGTTTGAACAAATTTATATCGTTTGTCCTCAACCCTCGGTCGCTCCTCGGTCGCCCCTCGTCGATGCGCTCAACCGCGACCGTATCGCATTTTCTTTTTCTATATTTGTTCTCTGAAAATGTTACCGTTTCACAATTTACATTTACAATTTCATGCATTTTTACAAATTTTCACATTTGTTCGAATTTTTTATTGGGTGTCATCATTAGTTTTGATACGCTTGTTGTGCCAGCCATAGGGAAGGAAGCGCTTCCCCTTCCGCCACGGCGAATATGAGCTGTAAAGTGAGACTGACAAGTGGGGGCGTATCATTTATAAAGTGTTTTCCACGCCAGAGGGGAGACGAACACAAAAGTCATCAGTGGGCGGCACTCAAAAAGTCGAAGTATGGTTAATATAAAATTACATCTGATATAAGGAAGGGTTTTCTAAAGTGGGATGATTAAAATTTACATGGAGTCAGAGAAATAATATAAATAGTTGGGGTCAAGCCTGAAGCAGGAATTTATTTTTTAATTAATATATTATACTCTTTATTTTTTTAAATTACTGTAATATTAAAGTATCTATATATCAGAGAACATACGACACATAATTACAGTAGACAAACTATACATACTCGTATATATTCTACATAAGAAAGTCGATCTGCTTATTTGAAAAAAAAATATTTTAGAATCGATGTTGATTGAATTTGAAATATAACTATAATATTTGTCAATAATGTTATTACTTACATATAAGAATAATTATTTTCTTATTATACTTAAACCAATAAATATTATTTTGATTTTTTTTTTTAAATTTGAGAATTTCTATTTATCAGAGAACATAAGAGACATAATTACAATAGACAAAGAATACTCATATTCTACATAAGAAAGTCGATCTGCCCATATTTAACAACAAATTTAAGAATCGATATTGATTGTATTTTAAATACAATGTTTATATTTGACTATTATATTATTACTCTCTTTATAGAATTATTATTTACATATTATGTTTGAACTAATGGAGTATTATCCGTTATTTTCTTTTTTAATATTATAATATCTATATATCAAGGAACACACTACACATAAGTGCAGTAGATATACTACACGTATATGTATATTTAAAACCGATGTATATTTATTATTATATTTAAAATACAATTTTTATATTTGTATATTCTTCTATTTCTTTCATATTAGAATTATTATTTACGTTTAAACTAAAAAAGTATTATCTTTAATTTTTTTTTTACCATAAGAGTATCTTTATATCAGAGAACATCGCACACAAACTATACTTATATATTCTACATAACCTATCTGGCCATGTTCTTTGATTTGGAAAACAAGCACCCGAGCCTTGATATTTAAAAAAAAAGAATCAAGAATCGATATTAATTGTATTTCAAAAACAAGTATTATGTACTTTTTCAGTACTTATTTATTATATTAAAACTAATAAAATATTATCTATTGCCCCGAATAGACTGAAATATCAGATGAAATATTATCGCGAACTTATCCACCCGATCGAAATTCCACTCCTTTGTCTCCTGCCGCCAGTTCATAAATTTTGATTGGAAGATAAAGTCGCCATCTAAACGGATGCAGGCGAACGATAATGACACACGAACAAAAGTGCCTGTCAACCGAAATATAACGTTGCCAAGTGTCAAAAAATGGGAGTAAGCGGAGCATGGAAAAGTCGTAACGAGTGGGAATGGCTACTAAAAAATAGCGGTGAAAAACTATAAAAATTACGTTGATTTTATTTTCAGCAACTAAGATTTTCCTCTTTATATTCGGTTGTTGTTCGGTTGGCCGAAAGGATAACCGTAGGGTTAGTTTTAAGGCTAGGGATAGTCCCTTCTCATTGCGGAAAGTGTCATAAAAATGCCTGTCCCTTGAATAGTGTGGAATGTTTTGCACACGTACGACGATAGAGAGGGAAAGGGAAAGGGAAAGGGATAAGGTTAGGGAAAAGGAAAAGGAAACGGGGATGGGGAAAAGTGAAAAGTGGGAGCCAGTGCTAGACATTTTTATGACATTTCTCTGACTACTGTTTTTCTAACATGTTTTTTCTTTTTTGTTTGGTTTTTTTTATTTTTTGCTTCTTCTGGCTGTTGAGCACTTTTCCGACAATTTAAAGCAATGTTTGCCGCTGCTGACAGCTTGTAGCATTTCCCATTTTCCACTGTCGTTATCGTTGTCAAGTCGTTTTTGTGATTTTTATGATTGTCAAGGATTAGATATAAATGTTTTATTTCGCCCTTCCCCTCTCATCGCTCTGCTGTTGACCAAAAATTGTGTTTTAATATGATTTTATGGCCTTTGTAGTTATTGTTCTCGTCGTTTTTATTCTCTGTGCATTTCTCTTGATTGGCCTCGTTCTACGTGGCGTGCACGAAATATCAAACGCATATGGTGATCCTTGGCCCTTGGCGCTGGCACTTACCTTGTAATGGGTTTTTCTCGGAACTCGACGAGCCACCGAACAACCGAACAGAACACTCGACATTGTCCAGTTGCTTGATGTACCCATTCCACAGTCGATTCCGCGCCCCCGCTTTAGGAGCCATCATTTTGATCCTCTCATGCTTATCATCATTTGAATTGGAAGCGCTGTCAGTTTCGAGTTTTTCTCGGCTACTATTTTGCCCCTTCCCCTGCCCCATCCCCCATTCCCCTGACCGTGCTTATGCCGCTGCTTCGGTTTTCAAGCGTGAAAATGCAGCCACAATATCATCCATCATAATTTTGAGAGCCGCGTGGATTTACAAGCGTTCAAATTATGAGCGGATCGTTGGGAAAACGAACTTATTATGAGACCTGTGAAATTGATAGATGTGAACTGAAATTCCAGGAATAAACATGTTCATTTACCTGCTTTTAATTCCAATATGAGAAGTGTAAATTAATTACATTTAAATGCCAGCGCACACAACAACAATCAACCGCCATGGGCAAGTATTATATTGAGATTTCTAAATAATTGTGCCATTTTCAGTGTAAAAAGACAAAACATCAACGTGAAAATAGAAAATAGAAAATAGAAAACAAATACAACAATGAAACACACAAAACGCAATTCAAATGAATTTAGTGGCACTCCTGAAGTGCACTCCAAGAGTATTTCTAATCGGCAACTCATCATCATTAAAGTCAATTTTTTTTTGTTTCAACCATTTTTGTTGCTTCTCAACAATTTCTTGCCACTAAATTAAACAAAGGGAAATTTGCCACGTTTTTCATTGTGTTCCAGGCCGTGGCAGGCCAGGCAAAAGTGAAACTGTTTATACGTATTTTTTTCATCATTTCAGCCGAAAAATTGTTTCAGTCTCAGTGCAGATCTACACGAGACCAAAAAAAAAAGAGGCAGCTACAAGCTAGGGAGGGGCTAAATTGCATCACGCTGTGCGCGTTATTTTCTACGGAAATGTTTGCAGCTCGAAAATTGTTGATTTTGACACCTTTCGGCCAGGTTGGGCCAGATCTTTTGGGACTGCCTTCGTTTTATATCCATTTAATAAATACTTTTTGTGTTTGATCCCTTGTTTGCCCTTGTCTTGCATTTTTTATGGTTTTAATCTGCAGTCACAGGCGCTTGCCCTTTGCAAACCGTGTGCGAGAGCTGATACCCTGTAAACGAAGGATATTCTCGAAGCCATTCCATTCAAACCTGATTACCAATAGTTCTTAGTTTACAATTGACTTATAAGTATAATTTATTTACAGCATTTTTAATCAACTAAATACTGTATTTAATTAATGTAAAACAAAACTTTTAGTACATTTATTTTCTGAAATCAACTTTTAAAAATTATGTTTCAAGTAAATCATGCTGGCAGTCGAGTTGAGTTGTGTACTTCCTATCCTTTGCAGGGTATCTCAAGATCGAGTACTGCGTGTCCTTTCACAATTGGCTACTCAGCGGGTGCTAGAGGTCGGGCCATGCAGCTGGTTAGTCGGACATCTATTTAGATGAAGCTGCTGGGTGCTGCTGGTCATGCAGATATCTTTATTTGCTCATTAACAGGACAATTGTTGCGCATTGCTCCTGCGGTGAGCGACAGGCACTCGTCCTGGCTCTGTTGTTGTTGCCTCTTTTCTAGCTGTTGTCCTTAATATCCCGCAGTGGGCGTGTGAACTTAGCCACCACTTGATGTTACATTTATTTTATTGCAAAATTATCAACGTTAAGGAATTTTTGTTGTTTGCTAGCCAATTGGACCTTTCTGTTATCGCACTCCATTCGCACGTTTTGGCAATTAAATGCGAACTTTAAACTTTCCAAATTGTTTTTATTAATTCTTGTAAGCAAATCCCATAAGAAATCATAATTATGCCTTAATACGCATAAAATAGATTTTAATCTTATATAGAAACATTAAAAAATTTCATTTTTTTTTTCAAAAGTCATAAATTGGAGCTGATAACCCCGGCGAACAATCGGTACAATTAAAATGGGACTTCACAAAAAGTGTGAAAACTATTTGTTGAAATTATTTACTGATTACTAATTGATATTTGCGTCTTTCTTTATAAATAAATGTAAGCTTCGAGAATTTCTGCCCTGATTTCAATTTGGATTGCGATCACACATAATCTATGCAAAGTTTCTGACAAAGCAAAAAATATTCAAAATTATTATGTTCGTAAAAATTTACATTTAAATTGTAAGCGTATGCTCTACAAATAAAACTGTCTCAAAAAAAAATGTTTTCTTTGATTTATTGGTGTCAGAGCAACTTTGAAATGCATTTGTGGTGCAGAATTTATAATTGGATCGATTCTTTTCAATCCCCATGCATGACAATCCATGTACTGATCTATGCTTATTTTCAAATCATGCATGCAAAGTGTACATCCAAAGTAAGCGGACTAGCATGCAAATTAAAAGCCAAAGGGCAGAATTGTTAATTAGAAAACTAGGAGCTTACTATAAATGTAAGTTTTGCAATGTGACACGGATAAGATACTTAAATATTATGTAGAAGAGAATATTATATATAATTATTAATATGTACCTTAATAATATTATAAATTAATAATATTTCTAAACAACGTGCTTAAAGCTGTACCCACAATAATTCTGTAGGAATGATTTGAATGACTTTACAAATTAAATAATAAACTGCTGTGTTGCACAGATAAGATACTTAAAAAATACATAGATGAAATTAAATATTGTATACAATTATAATTATTGGTAGCTTATTAATATTATAAATTAATAATATTTCTAAACAATGTTAATATTATTGGATTTTAATATTTATTTGACAACGTGCTTAAAGCTGTCCCTACAATAATTCTGTAGGAATGATTTGAATTTGAATTTGCGTTGCACAGATAAGATACTTAAATATTATATAGAAGAGATTAAATATTATATATAATTATTGTTATTGATAGGTTATTAATATTATAAATTAATAATATTTTTAAACAATCTTTTCACAAGTATTTTATTTATATATTATTTCGTTTTAAATATTTATTGGACTGCTTGAATAAAACTATACCTACAATAATGCCGACTTTTATTTCGAAAAGTTTCTTACATTTGCCTATTTGTTCAATACACAATTGTGAGTAGATTAGTGTAAGGTCATAAATTACTTAAAACGTGTGTTTATATGTATTACCGATACTAGTGAAACTATTAACTTGTACACATGTCTGATTTTAGGCATTTGGACACCATTCGCTTGTTTTTTAGTGCAAATAAAAACATGAAAATCTAACCACAAAAACTATGAATGACACTATAAGCCAAACTACACAAAGACATCAGAGACACAATGCCAACAAAGAGAACAACAATAACAACCACTACCATCACCACCGATTGAAGAAATCAACGGAAGCCATATGCAGAAATACACAAACACGAATGTAAACACAAATACAACGTAGCGAATTAAATTGTGTACGCCTCTCCATGTGCAGCTGACCCGTTCAGATAATGAGACAGCATGGCGTGGCCAGATAAAATCCACAAGAAGGCGAGAGTGCAATGGCAAGCGCACAACCATCCCTCATTGGTCCGTGCGATTCTCTGCGCTGCTCATGCGCGCGCAACAGCAACAGCAGCAACAGCAATAACAGCAACAACAAAAACAACAACAGTAGCAGAAGCAGTTATAACGCGCTGCCGCAGACCGGTTTGACGTGTTTTGTGGAAAGCGAGAGACGAACAGACAAATCCAGTCAGCCAGCTAGCCAGAGAGGGAGAGCGCGAGTAACAGAGAGAGAGCTCGTTCGCACAGTCGTGTGTCGTGTGTCGTGCATCGTCTATAATTCCCACTGCGTACACTTGGGCTCGCCGCAGCGCCTCTCTCGATTATTCAGACTGTGAACGTCGTCGAGTGAACACGTTACGAGCGCGTCGATCGCAAAACCCAAACAACAAGTTTGTTAACTCTTTGTTCCCCGCTTGAAGTTGTTTACGTGCCCGTCGCCCACAACAGCCGAAGGGTTTTGAAACTAAGTGCCAGTGTTTAGTGTTGTAAAGCGCTTAAATGTTGCGCAAAGTGTAACATCGAAGGCCAGCTAACTGCTAACTGCTAACTGCTAACTCAAGGATTCAGTGAGAGACAGTGCGATAGACAAAAGCCGCCAACATAGCCGAATTAATAGCCGCCTCGCCCGCACAAATAACGCGCGTATTTATGACTAAAATGATTCCGCCGGTACCCACCTCAGCCGTCATGTTGCCCACGCCCAAGCAGAAGATTGGCTTCAGCATCGACTCAATTGTCGGCAACGATGCGACGGTGACTGGCTCGGGAGGCAATCCAGAGCAGCAGCCCAGCAGCCCGCAGCCGGATCGCAATGGACCGGGCTCCCCGCCCCAGACGCCGCCTGCCGCACTTACCATGCTGCCTGCCACGGCCACTCCCCCTCACCATCTGATGGCCCCACCAACACATCATGCCGCCCACGTACTGCCGCCGCACATGGCACCACCTCCGCATGGGCATCCTCATCCACACCTCTCGCCGGCTCAACAGCACGCCCTGCATCAGCATCTACTATTGCAGCAGCAGCAGCAACAGCAACAGCAAGGCACACCAAAGTCGCATCACGATATACAGGAGCTGCTCCAACGTCTGCATCACAACGCCGCCATCGCCAACAGCCTGAGTCCGCTCCAGACACGCCTCTCCCCGCTGGGGGATGTCACATCTCCGCCTGCCGTTTCTGCTGTTTCGCTGAAACGCGAGCGCTCGCCTGCACCGCATGGCTCGGAGCATATGGAGAATCCCGCGCAACGCATTCAGCCGCCGCACACGCCGCCAAAGTCCGTCTCGCCGCAATCGTCGCAGCAGTCGTCTTCGCCCACAATGCTGGTCAGCAGTCCGCACAATACACCACCTCAGCAGCCGCAACAGCAGCCTCCCAGCTACCCCAAGCCACCTGTTATGCATTCCTCTCTGGGCCCAGGCTCGGCACCGGGTCCCAATCCTCTTATGCTGTCGGGCATGCAGCCCGCGGGCTTGGTGCGACCATTTCCAATGGGCCCGGGCGGTCCGCCGCAAGGTCAGCCGGGAATGCCGGATATCAAAGCTCTGCCGCCGTACATCAACACGCCGCCGGAGCTGGCGCCGCAGCACAATCCGCACCTGATTGCCGCCGCCCAGTTCCAAATGGCAGCAGCGCTTCAAGCCGGTCATGTGCTGGGACCTGCAGCAGCCGCTGCCGCAGCGGCAGGTCTGCCTCCACACGCCGCCGCCTCCTTCATGGGCAATCCGGGCATGCCACGCGAAAGCTACCCGCTTTACCCCTGGCTGCTGAGTCGCCACGGACGCATCTTTCCACACCGCTTTCCAGGAAGTAAGTAACAATAGCAAACCTTTGTTTCTCGAGCTTTGACTAACCAACTCGTTCTTTTTTGCTTGCTCCTTGCAGACTTCCTTTTGCAACCTTTCCGCAAGCCGAAGCGCATTCGCACTGCATTCTCGCCGTCGCAGCTGCTGAAGCTGGAGCACGCCTTTGAGAGCAACCAGTATGTGGTTGGTGCGGAACGTAAGGCACTCGCACAGTCGCTCAATCTGTCAGAGACGCAGGTCAAGGTCTGGTTCCAGAACCGTCGCACTAAGCACAAACGCATGCAGCAGGAGGACGAGAAGGGTGGCGGCTCCGGCTCCGATCGCAACATGCACAATGGCAGCGGCGACGAGGATGACGACGAGCTCATCGACATGGAAATGGACGACTGCGCCAGCGATGATGAGCACGATCTGGATGCGAGTCATTAAGTGGCCCCTTCTCCAGCGTCGTATCCGTGAGTTCCTTACTAAAGAAGCGCGTAAACTGCTGAGCGTTGTGTGTGTGTGTGTGAGCGAGTGTGAGTGTGTATGAGTGTGTGTGGAATCTTAAATTTAATTATTTGTGATATATTCTTAAAATGAAGAGCGCCAGGCTTAGTGTATATAGAAAGATGATCATTAAAAACAACTCTCATCCCTAAAACTCCCTTCAAAAGTATTAAATATCCGGCGAAGGGCGCCTACTAGCCACGCCCCCAAACTGTGCCAAAATTAACGCCGGGCGCGCCCTTCGTTCGAGTTGAGTTGAGCTCAAAATAAATAAACGAAAGAGAGAGCGAGAGAGAGAGAGAGAGAGAGAGAGAGAGAGAGAGAGAGAGCGAGCGAGAGAGAAAGTGTGAGAGAGAGAAACAATTGTACAAAACTTAATTGTTTAAGCGTGTAAATATTATAAAGAAAGTAAAATTCGTGCTCCACAACATTAATTTTAATTAGCGAATTTTTAAAATATTTTCACTCGTATTTTGTAATTCCTGTACATCCATTTAGTATTTATTTATAACTAGATCTATGTTAATAACTGTATTTATATTTAGTTTTAAGCACAAAAAAATGGGAATTAATTTTTCACCAACTTTATGATTACAATAACTAAGTCTCTTATTTGTTAGTTTTAGTTGTTAAGAACCGACATAAAAAAAGAACAAAAATGCTTAAACAAATATTCATATATAAAATATAAAATATTCTTATGCAAGAACAAAAACATTTAAAAAAAACAAATGATTTTTTAATCGGGTTAAAGGGTATACAAATTTGAATGTGACATCGTCGAGGCTTTAAATGTCTGATTTTTTGGTACTTATCATAAATTATTTAACATATTATTTTTTTTTTATTTCTTGGCGAATTTTAGTTTTTTTTAATGAATTGGTAACTGTTTTATATAAATATTTGAAATATTTTCAAATTTATCGGATTTTATTTTTATTTAATGTTCTTTCGTTCAACTTACAATTTAATATAATTTATTAAACAATCATAAACAATTTGTAGTAAAAGTGATTGTGGAAAATTTCATTAAACTTTCCCAAAGCAGCTGTAAATCAGCTTTTACTTAGAAAGGCGCCGGCTATAGTTCGTATAGCATATCGAAGTTCAAGCAGCAAGAGGAAGAGTCTATGTATAGTGTTGTATAATTACAACTAAGTCTGCGTCACTTAGAGACTGTAGACCCATCCTTTTTGCACTTAAACAACTTTTAATTATGCACTGCTAATTAATTAACGTGTGACATTTGGTATTACTTTATTGCTGGCTTTTCACTGAGTTGTGTTGGCCCGTTAGAGGTGTTTATAAAATGCATTTAGCGATTTTTATAGATTTCATAAGCATTTTAATTGCACAATTTAAAATGCAAATCGTGTTTTATTGTTGAATTTAATTGAGCGCAAGCGCAAGCGCAAGTGAGATCAAAAAGGCGGATGGGAGAGATGGATGGGGTATAGGGTATAATGTATAGGGTATAGTGTACAGAGTATAATGTATACTGAAACGGGTTGGCTGGAAATGACAATGCGGCACTTTGAGTTGAGGTGTGCTAATGATTTCTAAATCAAAATTTATGTTTATTGGCGCACAATTTATGTGACATATCGACAAACGAGAAACTCTTAGCGAATCTTATGAATATGCAATGCGAACTGCACGCTTGTGTTGCAGATCCGTTGACCTGGCCAACTGATATGGCTAATTAACGAGCAAGTCGAGTCTAATTGCTAATTACAAGCTGTTAACAGCACTAAATTGTGGCCGCCTGTCAGAGGCGCTTGGCCTGCAATTTGGTTGCACAACTGCACCAGTAAAGTACACAATGCATAAATCAGTGGCAGCTCCAACAAATCAAAGCCTTACGGAAAATTACAGGGCACACACACACACATACACAGCAAGAGCCTGATTTAAATTACACTTACGCATAAAGCACACAACAAACAAAGTGCTTGGCCTGGTTGAATGTTGAATATGTTGGCCGAGGCGTGTTGTTTGCCTAGAAGCACGAACATTTGATTTCTAGATAGGTGCTGGACGGAGTGTTTGTCTATCAGAGAGTTGATTATAACAATAATTAATAATAAATTACGACGCCCTCTTCATTTGGAGTCTCCGTTTTGGAGCTTATCTCAAGCCTTGTTTTCTTTACGATATCATTCCAAATGTTTCTGTAGAACAAAAACACATTAGAGGAGACACACGCATAAAGAAAGAGAGGGGGAATCTTTTATTTTCATTTTTTTTGGTTTTTTTTGTTGGGTAATTCTCAGAAATTAGCTCAACAATTTTTATATACAACTTGTTTTGCCCCGTGGCTTATTGTGAATGCTGCCACAAAAGGTTTGTGCGCTTGTGGCGCGCCCCAAAAACCAGCAACAACAACAAAACATTCACTTTATGCCATTGTTGTTGTTATTGCTGTTGCTGTTACGGCCAAGTTATTTATCCAATAAACTTATTAAGTAATCCAATTTGGTTAAATTAGCTGCGTCTTTTTTTGGCTGTTGGGGGATTTATTTTTATTTTTTCATTTCTGTGGCAGTTGTCTATGCTTGATGTTGTTGTTGCTGTTGTTGTTATCTCGCTTTATTTTTGACTTGCTTGATTTTAATAGAGTTTTGTTTCAGGCCTCTCAACAACGCCAGCTTCAAGGCGTTTGTTGTTGTTGCTCACATGTTAGTTTAATTGCCAAGTATTTCGCTTTGGATGAGCTTATTGATAACGCCGATATTATATTAATTAGCCGATCGTTGATCGATTGCATCCATGATGCAAATTGTCAAAAGAACCTTCGCAAAGCTGGCTCAATCCATTGCATTGATGCTGTTGATTTTCATGGATTGCTAATGATCATTACTTATACCAGATCGGGACGTGTCACATATATATATATGCATTTATACATATATTTGTATATATTTGTGTATTTCATTTCGTTTCTCTGTCCGATTTCTGCCGTGCTTTTCGCTGCGCTGCGTATTGTTGGTGTTGTGTTTAATGTGTGTTTCCAAGAAGATTAATACAGCGAAATTAAGGAAAATAAATAAATGTCAACGCAGTACAAGATCGTTATCTCATTTAACAATAATTACCCTGATATGGGATATGCTAACTAATCTGTTGTGCCCCCATCTTCAGCCCAGTCCACGGTCTGTCCAAGGACTGTTCCTCGCTTTGGACGCCAACAGGTTTCGCCTGCCGGCTGAATTCTCAATGTTAGTGCTTTGTGTTGTCGTCTGAAACATTGTTGTTGTTGCCGTTGCTGTTGTTGTTGTTGTTGTTGTTGTTGTATTTGTTGTCAACGTTTGGGATGTCATCGAAGGTGTCGCTGGGCCATGTGTTGTGTTAAATTAAGTAATTAATTTAATGTCCATGTTGAGGCATTTGTCTAAACGACAGACTTAGGCAACGAACTTGCTGGCCAAACAGCATCGGCCATTTTATTGATGGCCGCTACGCCAGTTAACTTTTCAATTCACTTCCGTCAGTTGGCCAGCAGCGATATGGATCACATTCTTTCAATTGCTTGTAATTTTGAGTAGCGATTTGGCCCGTTGGCGACTTCCTGCGGCTGGCCACAAAGATTGGCATCAATTGTGAACCTCTCGACATTTGTTTGTCATAATAATAATTCTTAAGCGTTTTAATTGAATGATTATAAGGTGGGCGTTGGTTCCAGCTCCCTTTGGACCCAAGCCCAAACCCAAACCCAAACCCAAACTCAAACTCAAACTCAACTTAACTCCCAATTGAAAACCGCTTGGTCATTGCTCAGCGCTTGAGAGTTGGCTTTAATTGCATTGTACCATTGGCTGAGAGCCCGCGTAAAGGTATTTGTATTTACGTGTGTATGTGTGTGTGTGCGTGTGCTGCCCGTCCAGACTTTACATAAACATTCAGCTGAGCGCTCAAGTGCTTAATTAAGATAGAAATTTGTTAGCATTTATTTATTTAACAATTTTCTGTGGCCATGCCCAATATTTTGATGTTTTCTAATTGCCTCAATTATATTGTTGCCGATCAACTTGATCACTCGCTGCGGCGCCAGCTGACACGGGATCGTCTCATTCATATGCAAAGTACTCGCATCACCAGATTCCAGCACTCGAATGACCACTGTCCACTATCCACTGTCCACTATCCACTCACCAGAGTCCATTGCTTTAATTTGGTATATCAAAGAGAGACATTATGCTGCCTGTGTGCGGAGTGTGGAGCGCTCGTAAAAGCGTCAAATTTCTCGAATCTCGAATCTGGAATCCCTTGTGGTCGTGGGGCGCCTGGTCTGGCTTCTAATTGTTGATATGCATCTCACTTTTGTGGCGTCTCCTATCGAGCCTCTTAATATTATTTGGTGAGTTTTATTTTTTTTATGTCTTATTTCGAATTAGTCGCATAAATATGCCAACTTTATGATGCGGCTTGATGCGGCCTGATGCTTGCCTATTTTTTATGAGCGCCCACGCGGCTTTTGATTGTTTGTTTTGGGCCAACAGTTCAAGACCCGTTCGCCATATGATCAGCATATATGTGGATCAGTCAGCAATGCATTATTCAAAGGGTATTGGAGAGACCCCTGCCTAGACAGAATTTAGTTGAATAAACAATCAATTACCGTCAGGCGCAGTTGCATTATGCATACCGCTATTGAATTATTATAGACCGAGCGCCCCCTCCCCTGCCCCTGCCCCTGCCACCGTCCAGGGTTGCCAAATGCGTCGATTGCGTGCGGCCATTTCCATGCATCAGTTGTAAGTACAAATGCAATATTGAATGAAGTAGCCGGGGCCATACATATTAATTGTGGGTTTACCATTAAGTTGCCTCCATTTGACGCTGCCTGTTGCACAGTTGTGCTTGCGGCTGGCTGGCTGGCTGGCTGGCTAGCTGGTGGATGTGCCAATCGGGCGGGGCGTCTAATATTGCAATTACTAACTGCAATTAGCCCATTTCGCAGCGCCGCATCGCCGCAGCGCCGCAGAGCCGCAGGGCCGAGGCACGAAATGCTCTTTGTATAATTAAAAACCAATTAGAATATTCATTATGAAAATTGCTATACGCTTTAGTATCGTAAACAAATGTGCATCAGCTATGCCATGCGAGTGTATTTAAATTATAGAGCGGGTGGTGCAGTGCATGTCGAAACTGCAGCTGAAGCTGAATGCGAGAACCGGGAAATGTTGTCTTTTCTATTTCCATTAAACAGTTTAGCTTAATAAGCATGAGAATTATTAATAGAGCTTCGTCATAGGATAACCAGAACGTGAATGTGGTCCAAGTAAATAGAAATTAAATTAACAATATTGGAGTAAAATACAACCTTGAGCTATAATGAAAAAGCAGTCAAATCAATTGAATTATTGTTAATGGCAGAGTAGCCACAATAATTGGAACTAATAAAAAAAAAACGGGATAAAGTCTAAATAGTTATATTTGTTGATGTCTCATTTTCCACGTCGATTGCAATCGCGTTCTATACAAAGTGAGATCTGTTTATTACTTAACCAAGTTCGTTGCTTAAGTCATTTGTTTTCAACACATGCATATAAACCTCATTTCATTTTGAAGCCTTTCTCGAGTTATATTAAAAACGACTTATTTACAGAAACAACTAATTTGTCACACAGCTGGCTTCTTGCTGGGTAATGCGCACCCACGCGCATCCCGGAGCCAAGCTCATCGATTCACACTTGTTGGGGACTGCCATCTAATGCCAGGAAATTAATGAATGCAGTCAGCGCCTAACATTTGTCACAGCAATCTTCAATAATTCCAATCCATAGCAGCAGCAGCAGCAAGAGCAGCAAGAGCAGCAGGACAGGAAAATGATGGAGAAATTATACAGTCAACGGCTGGCAATCAAACAATTAAATATAAATTTGTGGTATTCACGCCCGAATGCGTGAGTTGCAGCCAACCAGCATTGAAGTTGGGACGCATGATGATGATGACATTCCTATGCTGCATGTAAGTTACGAGCATTGAAACCACATACAAGAAATTCACAGGAAAATATTGTCAACATAATGCTCATAGATTATCAAGAGCCTCTGAGGCAGCAGAGCACAGCGATCCAATACAATTTTGACAGCGTATTTCGTAATAAAATGGAAAATTCATTGAAATTGAAATTGAGCAGCACGGCAAGTGCATTTCAATTAGCACCATGGAAGCCATATTTAGACTGTTAATTAATCAAGCGAGCACGGAGATGGAGGCCCAGCCAAGTGCGAGCGAGATGGCTGCATTGCTGCTGCGCCTTTTGCTTTATTTTGACATTTTCCACGGATATTAGATTAACATCATTTTAAAATCAAATTAAAACATTATCGCGGCCCACCCCTGACAGCCAATCGGCCAAAACAGTCAGCAGTTGTGCAAGGGCCTGGGCTTGGCCCAGTCGAATGGGATGCCCCTTCGGCTTGTGTTCTTTTTGTGCTCGTTACGGCAACTGCTGTTTTGTTTGGCGTAATTTAGATAACAGCTACAATGGGACGGGCATTGGCCTATTGACAAGTGGCATTTTCCGGGAAGCGACAAACCTCACTACCTCACTACCTCACTACCTCACAACCTCAGAACCTCACTCCATCATCATCATCATCGCACTCATTTCAACAGGGCCCACGCACAGTGTCCGATACTTGTCCAGGCCAGGCAGTACATCGGCCATCGGCCATCGACCATCGACCATCGACTATCGACATCGGCCAACTGGTCAGTGAGGCAGAGCAAAGTGTCAGGCATTTGCACACACGCAGTGCGAGATCCTTTTACCTCCTCGGGCTCTACCTGTGCCTCCGGCCTGACTCTAAAACAGTTGTCAAGCAGCTACAACATCAACAACACCAACAACCATGTCGTGATGTCAATGATGATAATGCCAGGCGATCTGACTTGCACTCGGACCCTGACCTGCTGTGCGTAGGCGGAGGTGTGTGTGCGTAGCGTTCTCTCTGTTTGCTCTTTTTAATTGGAAATTAAACAAATGGCTCAGGCCAGACCGAGGTTGAGGTTAAGGCTTATTATTCCTCTTATGGTTTTGCGTGATTTGCCCCAGGGCACTTGAACGGCAATTGTTGTGGTGGTGCGTATTGTTTACTCAACTGTTTTGTTCCTTTTTTATGACCAGAAACCGTTAGAGAGTTGGCCATGTCAACGTTTTCGGTGGGAACAGTGCATTTTTTGCTACAAAAACAATCTAATTACCAGGAAAATTGGGAGCTAATGAAATGAAGAGGGAGGGGAAGGGAAGGAAAGGAAAGGAAAGTAAAGTCAATCTTTATATATATCAAGATAACATTCTCGAAAAGTATAAAACATTGATTTTATATATATTCATTATGCATCCACGTTAAGTTTGATAAACATCTCCATGCAAGAAGGTTTGTTGCCTAAGTCTTTTGTTTCATACAGAGTACGGTAGTGGAAAACCCAATGAATCCCGCTTAACACTCATTTTTATCACAAAACAAAACGCAATATTTAGCATTGACATTTGCTTCCGTTGAAATTTTTCGTTAGACAAAAACTGCCGGCCGAAACGTTGCCGAAACCGGGCCTAAACGAAGCTTTGCCTGCGATCAAAATTAACACAATACATCAGACAAATGACATACCACACTGAGCACACTATCCGAAAACCCTTTAGTTGAAATTTTAAGAAAATCTAATCATCTGTTGTTACGCCCACCGAGCCAAACCAGCGAGCGATTTGTGCATGGCTCAGGGCCAGTTTGAATTCCGGGGCCAAGAACTCAGCAACAAGCAAACGTATTAATTAAATGTGCGCAACGCCTCCCAGCTTCAGTTTCAGTATCTGTTTCTGTTTTTGTTGTTGTTGTTGTTGTTGTTTTTGTTGCCGTTTCTGTGGCTGTGCATTGTGTCAGAGCTGAAGCGAAGGAAACCCTTTAGGGGCATCCCGCTGACACAGCTTCGTCCCGAAGTTCGCAGTAAAATTATGATTATTGCCATTATGTGCTTATTAAATATGAATTTTGAGCCCGGCCCGAGGAAGGCTGCCAGTTGACTTGTGACAAAAGGCATAAGTCAATGCAAGGCATGCAAATATACAGGGGCGTGTTAGCAACCCTTTCGAGCGCTTCTGCCCAGAACCTAACTCGACTACAAACAATGACAAGCTGAATACACTGTAGCTGCAGTCGAGGATTAGGTGCGCTAGCGTTCATTGAAAGAAATCAGTGGCCACAGCCGGGCACACAAGTCCGACAGCCTAACAGGGGCTAACAGGGCCTAACAGGATTGCCAAAGTTAAGCCACAAGTGCATGTTGTGGGCTTAGTGAGAGTCGCGCAGCTCTAATCCTGTTAGAGAGAGCCCGATTGAGCTGCATCCGGATGTAGCTTAGGCCAACACACACTGCGAAAATCCCGGTTGACTCTCTCAGCTCGGACTCTATTGGGCAGGTAAGCAGACTACTTACATGCTCCGATCGGGGCAATTTCCCAAATAAATAAACACAGTTTGATTGCCAAAAATAAGAGCCAATTATGTTAGGACTGACATTTGAAACTACAAATTTAAACTAAATATTTACTTTGGCCATGTTGATGTTTATGTTTTGGCTGAGCAGAGACGCGACATTTGTTTTTTTGTTTTTTTGTTTTTTGTTTTTGGGCCTCGTTTGATGGAGTAGTCGCATTTCCCGCTTTCTTTGCTCGCTTTTCCTCGTTTTCCTCGTTTTCCTTAGTTGTTTATCGTTGCATTCATCTGTGAGCTGTTGCCCACATTGTTGGCCCGCTTTTATAGCCAATTTACCAACTGAATAAAAGTAAAACGTAACAAAATCTGTTGGCCCAGAGATCTGACATTAATCTCAAATATATTACCACAGTAATTTGATATTTTCTCTCGCCGCGCGCGCCAACTACACAAAAACTTCAATGCAATAAAATTAATTTAAATTCTCGTCTTGGCTAACGCACACACACACACACATACACACACGCTCACACGCACACAACATGACTAAGCGCCTTCGCCTTACGACACGAACTCAAATTCGAGCTCCATCTCCAACTCCATCTCCAGCTCCACCTCCATCTCCAGCTCCATCTCCAGCTATAAGCTTGCTCATAAAGCAGCCAGCAACAGATATCTGTCGTTTATTTAAATTTAGCTATCAAAAATGTTTACGATCCACATAACTGACTAAATCACCATAAACACCCTGTTCGGTGTTTGGAGTCCGCTGCCAGTGCCCCTCAGCCCCATGTGGCGCATGGCTAGACCAAACTGTACAGTTTCGACCATGATGATGATCATGATGATCATCTTCAGTAACATCATGATGAGCGTGCACCACAATGCCGCATTCAGTTACCCTAGGTGGTAAGTTGTGGCAACAAGTGCCTCGCAGCAGATCTTTCCCCTCGATCTCTCTTGATCGCTTCCATCTCTTTCTCTGATGGACACCTTGCTCTAATCTCTGCGAGTCCAAGTCGGAGTCCGAGTCCGAGTCCGGCTGCAGACAATCTTTGGCACTTTAGCGTGTTGAATGCGCTCATTTATGTGAAATATGATACGGGCCATAATATGCAAAAACATTTTAATCAATTAATTATCTGCACAGCTCTTCAAGCAGCACACGGCCCCAGAATCCCCACCGGAGAACCATGAGCGGGTGCCGGAGAGAACGCGTTGTTCATATGTCCGTGTGCTCATTCGTGTTGTCTGCCGTGTTGCTGCATGTAAATAATATTAAAAGTTGCTCATGTGAAATGTGGCACTTAAATAACACAGCGGGTGGGTGCAGCTGCTGATATGTGATTACAGCCCAGCCCGGAGAAATGGGAAGCTGATCGAGTCCAGCAGTTGGCTATCTTTAAAAGATGATTCAATGTAAACTTATATACTGATCCAATAGCTTCTGGCACATGCTATAATTCTTTTTGCATCTTTATACACTAATCAAAACAAAATTGATCACATGGCGAAGTTTGGATACCCTATTAAGTCATTAGAACTATTAAAATATTTTTCTGCATCTAATAAGATATTCCCTTTAAACTACTTAGTGAAGCTTCAGTAGTGTAGTTTGTTCTAGACTTTGATCTATGTATATCTGTTGGTTGCTTTGAAAATACAAATACACACATATGCTTCGGAAATACATATACACACACATAAGAGTTGAGCTTCATATCCTGAACTGAACTTTATTGTGAAATATCCGAATGGAATTTAGAAAACGATGTTTGACACTGAAACCCATTTAGATATATCATAGATTCTACTATATAGAATACTTGTATTTTGGACAATGGGAAAGCTATTCAAAAATGTAACTATAAAACGGATGAAATTAATCAAGTTTGAAGTCGATGCCAAAAAGAGAGCATGTAATGAAATGGACAGTATAATATAAAATAAAATATTAAGTTTGTCCCTCTACATTTTTAATTATATTTCTAATATATTATATTATTTAAATTACATTTAGATATTATTTCAGATAGACAAGGTATACATATATGAAATATATAATATTTACTTGGCCTACTACGTCTATTGGTAATATCTTAAGCCTTTATCATTGTGTGTAATAAAGATGCAACATGAAAGTAAAATTTTGATAATATGTGTTAAGAAAAAAGTTGTTCACACACCACCAGCCGATATTTTAGTTTTTCTATCGCCAATTTCATCTCACTTCAATCATTTATACTTATATATGACATACATATATGTATACTCAGATTATTTAATATAAGTTGAATATAAATATCATTTTATAATACTAATACGTAGTTTTATTCGATAAATGATGGGCCTTTGGGAGTTAAATAATTAAAACTAAATAAATATAAGAATCAAAAATATCAGTTTAATAATAATTTATATACAAGATTTTTGTTTTGATTTTCGATTCGCGATGGACCCAAATTATTTTCTTTAGAATTATGTAAATAGATGCAATATCTACATTTTTTTTTTAATTGCTAACATCAACAAGCAAAAAGCCTATATACTCTTCTTGTTTTATGAACAAGTATGGAAACTTGTATCAACGATCGCTAATCGAAATTTCATTGATTTTAAAGCGCTTGCCAAACTGATTTCGAACACTATTTCGTTACATTCTGACCTTTGAGTGCTTTGTTTTCTTTAATATATAACTGCTGAGCCCGAGCCGTAGATCTTCTTCTTTTCGCTGATGTCCCATAAATTTGTTCTTTTGTCTGCCTCTTTATGTGCTGTTAATTTATTAATGAACCGCTTCGAACAACAACAAACGAAACAGTCGAATCTCAATTGCCAAACCGCAGATCCCGAACGGTTCACCGGATTTGTATTCGATCTTCGCACCGGTGCCTAATTAAGTTTTAACAAAACTTTATAATTTTCGCGGCGCATATATTAGCTAAAGAGCTCAGGTGACTCCAACTGATGGAAAGAGAGGGAGATAGAAAGTGTGTGAGAGAGAGAAAGAGGGACGGGATTTCAGAGATTTGATTGCTTTCATAAAATGTATTATTTATTTACTTTTAATTGGCTTCATTTGATGGCTTTAATGATGCGCAAATATTGGCAGCAGCAATTTTTATTCACGCTAATAACATTAATATAATATTAAACCGATTCGCTGAGATTGAGAATAGGTCGGGGTATCGGCGGAGACTCGAGCAGGTAGAGACATGCAATGAAACGGGTTTCCAGCTGACTTCAGGGGAGCTAATGATATCACACCCAAAATACCCAAGCTCTGCGCATGTGTGGGTCTACGAGTGTGTGTGCGTGTGTGTGTGTGTATAAGGAAAGTGAAATTCATTTGGATGCTGTGTGCTTCTCACCTGATGCGCCAGGCAGTACGCAACAGGAGTTCAAACCCCCGACCCCTGACCCCAGATCCAAGGTATTATAATATCTCACAATCCCGCTTTCTCACTCTATCTATATACATCGTATAGAGAAGAGTGCATGCATATCTCTCCTTGCTGCTGCCACCTGCTGCGAGCTGATGCCTCAATCGCTTTATTTGCTGCTAGCTGGTCGCAATCTCATCGGAAATCACTTAGATCCCAATAAATAAAACTCGCATACGTATCGAACGAACCCTTCCACCTGGCTGGGCTGGAGTCCCTTCTGCCACAAGCCCCGTTTTTAATCCATGACTTGCAACATTAATTACGCGTTACTTAAATTCTAATGCGCTGCGATTACAAATTAAGTTATTGGCTGGCACACTCATGCGAATTGTCATGCTGAGCTGGCCAGTTACCAAATATGTTAGTGGCATGTGGCATCTAGGACCAGTTGGACACAGCATGCAGCGGCTCATGGCTAGGAAAATATGCAAATTCATCAGCCATGACCATAAATGGGGGGACCCGTCTGACGCCCCCACAGCAATACAGCATCCACATTGGCCATTAACTGGCATTACAATAAATATGAAATTAATATTAATTTCAATTAATGTCAAACATTAATGTCCACAAAAGCGTCGGGCATCATTTGTTGCTGTCATTCAGCCGCGTGTTTTTGTAAATGTCTCTAAATTCACATGTTATTGTTGCTGTTTGTTGTTGTTGTTATTGTTGTTGATTGGCTGTTGGCGACTCGGCTTTTGCATGCGATTTTATTAGTGTGATAGTGTCACAGAGTCGTCATGATTTATGTGGACCCCAAAATCAGTGTGCCTGACTCACAGACTCACAGACTCACAGACTCACGGACTAACAGATTCAAACGTAAGTCTGCGGGCTTGATGAATACATATGTTTATACCCTGTAGCCTCTAAAACTGGGTAAGCAGGGTATAAGATTTTGTGAAAATGTGTGTAACATGCGGAAGGAGGTGGCCGAACCCATAAAGTATATATATTCTTGATCTAGATCAACAGCCTTCCATTGTTCGTTTGTATAAATGCGTTGATCTCCGAAGTTTTAATAGCTAGACACTTAAAATTTTAAAAATCTAGGTTTTCCTATAGCAAGCGCATATCGAGTTTGTTGTCAATAGTCGATAACACTTTCTGTTTGCCTATTATCGACAACACATTTAAATTTTTCGAATATATCTTGTACATCTTGGGAGACAGAGTCATAAAACTTACTATACATGTATTTAGCACAAGGAGACACAGTTTTGGATACTTCGGATTTTGGTAACCTGCCCCTATTTACACATTATTGACAAAACATTAAATTTAAAGGATACACAGTTGCCTTTCAAAGGATATAAGAATTTTAGTGCCATTAACATAATTCAAAAATTCCATTAAGATCGGATAATAAACAAAAAAACTAGAGGTTCGCTCATTTCTGCAATATTTTGTGCAACAGCACAGTGACAGCGTAAATTTCGACGCCAGCGGCTGGTTCAGGGTAGCACCTAGTCGAGCATACCCGATTAGAGTTTCCTTTCTTAATTTTAATTTCTTTTAAAACAATCCTCGATATGCGGTGGAGATAAATGCCACTCATTAGGCCCCATAACGGTTGGCCTCACGGCTTTTGCATGGAGACAAAGCCAAAGTTCAGACCTGTGGTATATGCAAAGTTCAGTTCCAGCTGAAAGTTGTTGTCATCGCATCAACTTTCCCACATGCCTGTTGGCTTTTATTGTCTTGGCCCTGCTTTAGACCCGGCACAAATTAGCAAACACATCGATTGGCCAGTCGAAGATCGATTGCTTAATTAAGCTGCGATTTGACAATGTCAAGTGTCGCTGATATACACGAGAGTTATCTTTCAGATACGAGTGCCACATGTTTGTCCCATCGTCTCAAGCCCCCATCCCCGTCCCCTCTTTCCGTTCAGTGTACTTTGCCACGCCTTTACCTCAGCATGCAAATGAGGCGTTGGCGTTATCGATCGTAACATGTGTATAAATTTGGCTCGATGTGTATTTTGTTTTTATTACTGTCGATAAGTCGTTATAAATTGGGTTACAGCTGCGTTCCGATCGCAAAGTTGGCGCTATTGTGGCTTTATATTATATCCAATTCTCTGCTCTCCCCGTATTCCTCCTCCTCCTCCTCCTCGTCCTCCTCGCGTCCCTCGTCTTCGCACTTTGCATACGTAATGTGTTTTAAAAGCTTTAAATGATTGTCAAGAGATTTGCATAATTGCTCCCTGGACCTGGACCAAGAAATAGATGTGACCGAGATCGTTTATACTTGTACATACGTATGTTTTAACATTTTGGAAACATGCGTCAACATAATTTTAACGCCAAGTGATTTAACATAATTGATCTTATCGGAGCTGTCTCTGGGCTGTTTCGACTGCAACAAACTAGTCAATATTTATGTCGACCTTGGCTCTAACCGGAGTCGGCGACTGGCAACTGGCGACTGGCTCGTAGCACTAGGCCTTAAATCAGTTGCCCACTATTAGGAGAGCTGCAGTACCTATCTCTGGCCATCAATTGCCGCGGTTAGAAGGAAGTCATAAACCAATTTGGTGCGCTCGTGTGTCTCGCTAACTGGCTAACTGGGTAACTGGCTAACCAAATCGGAGCTGGCCTAAAGCCGGCGCTGAGGTGAACCCCGTGCCTGTTTAATATGTCGTGCATGTGGCTGTATTTAAACAGAATCTCGTGCGTACGTGACGCAGAGGAGACCTACAAAAATGTGTACAAGCTACCCATAGTTAGGCGTACAAATAGTTGCAGGTTAGAGCAGGGTCGTCGCAGAAAATATATTTGAGAGGGGGCTAGAAAAGTGTTAAACATGTTACAAACTATTGATTGCTGTAAGACATAATTTTTTGGATCCACTCTCACAACTTAATTTTCAAATAGACAATCATATATATAATATATATATTATTATTATTAAAAAATACGATAAGGAAATTTACCTTTAGTGTAGACTGTACATCGGTTCCGAGCCGTACCCGAACTCATTTCTTGCCGTAATCCGAAAGTAAACTCCAATGCATCGACAAACTTAATTAAAAATATATAAATCAAATTATAAAAAAACAGTAAATCTTACAGCTCATCCAAGTCATTATCGTCCCCCTTTCTCACATGCATGCCACACCACTGTCTGTGGTTTCATTGTTTGGAATATTCCATTGAAATGATTTTCCTGCGCCTCGTAATTGACTTCATTCACACTTTTCCCTTTTACGCAGAAAGATTGATTAAAATCTACTCTCTTAACAAGCCAAACAGAAACTAAATTCCTTAATGAACTTGTTTCAAATTGTTAGGGTTTCGTTGACACTTGGATCTTTGCTTCTTTCATTCATAAAGTGCAGCTCCAGCTCCAGCTCCAGCTCCTCCTGATTGGTATTGATAGGCAGCATCCTGTTTCCTGAGGCTGTGAGGGCACGTTTGTGGAATATTAATGAGCGCGGCAAACCCAGATTCGAAACTAAGGCTGACAATTAGCCAAGCGGAAATGCTATATAGTAAGACAGACGGCACAGCTCTGGGCTTCGAGCAAAAAGCCGAGACAATCGGATATATTAAATGGCTTCTACATAGCTGACTTATTGGCGCCCACATTTTCTATTGTGAACAGTCAATCTCGTAGATTGACAAAATAAACATATATAAAATTGAAAGCGCGAATTAGTGTTGATTAAATTATGTTAATTTTTGTATTTTTTGTTATTGTTATTTTGAAGTCGAAACTGTCACATTTCATTTGTAAGACACAAAACGTTTTGTTCGCTGCCAATGCCACAAAGTCGCATTTTACGCCAGACATGCGATCGCATATGGCCATATAAAATGTATGCTATATATACATATATATATATATACATATATATATGTATGTGTTTGCGTTGCTTTTTTATGATTTTCGCTAGGCCCGCATCGTGTTGCAGCTTGTCGAACTGTCCACACAAAAGCGCGACAACAACAATGCGTACACTTGAGGTCTTGAGAGAGAACAAAAAATGTTGTACGCAAGTCCATTTAAAATGCATTTACATTAACATTATGATGTGGACGAGGACGAGGACGACGACGACGAGGACGAGAACGGGAACGGGAACGGGAACGAGTCCGATATCGAGAACGAGAACGAGAACGTGGAGTTTGAGTTTGTGTGGCCCGGGTCCGCACAACAATTACAATTGAATGTCTGGGACGGTACAAGTCCTAAGACCCCGCACGGGCCGGGCTTGTACTGTCAACGCGCCAATGCCGATCGATCGCAACGATAGCTTTGAAGTCGTATTTGGTGTGTTTTTAGTGCAAGATTTGGCGCTTTTGTCAAACAGCCGCAAGGGTGCGCGAAAAACCAAAACCCAAACCAAATCCAGAGAACATGACCATGCCTGACCGGGGGCAGACCGGAGAGCCCTTCGATACTTTGTAGAAATGATTGTTAACAACAGAATCGACAGCCTCGGCAAGGGCATCGGGACGGGGCTGGGGGGCTTGGGAGCTTGGGTCTTTGACTTGGCCACATAGTGAAAATATTTACGAGCCAATCAAGCATTTAAGTATCACATTACAACGTGTTCAATGTTCGATGAGTTGTCAAGTCATGTTTGTATGTTGTGCACAGTACACAAGGCCCTGGGCAAAAGCCTGCTATGTGAAATGTAGTTTTGTAGCTTTTAAATGCATTTTGTTTGTTTGACTGGCCCAATAAAACACACACACACACACACACACATACACAAACAGTCCAGCAAGTCGAGCGATCCGCATTTAGATTGGTTTACATGCGCATAACATGACTTGCGACACGCTTTTTCGGTGCCCAATCCAATCTCCAGGTCATCCCAGCCGAAGAGGCAACAACAACAACAAGCACTGGTGTGGAATTTAATAAGCGTGTTTAACAAATTTTCTTAGACGTCACATTGTGCACATGCGACATTGAACTTGAAATGTCAACGGGTCCAGTCTTTAAGAAGAGGTTCTTGTTGTACTTTCTGCTTTTGTTGTTGTTGTTGTTGTTGTAGTTGTCACTGCTTAATTTGCAAACAACTCGAATTCACTCCTTATAAGAGAGTTTCATCTAATTTAGCACCGTGTTAGCTGTCAATACTTATGTGAGCAACATTTGTGCTTACTTCAAAGCTCGCCGGCCGAGTGGCAAGTGTCGCACTCTTGCCGTTTATTCAACCCGTAACGCCGTTTGACTCTCGTAAAATACCATATAACTCATACGCCGAGTAAGCCGCCAGTCGAAGTCGCCCACGGCAAACGTAGCGGAACCAAAACAACGTATTTGTTGCTGTTGTTGTCATTGCACACACACAAATACAAATGTCGGTAAGTAATATAAGGAATTAAAAGTAAATATGAGTGTTAATACTCAAGATTTGTTATTTAATTAATAAAATAATTGCTTTAAAAGAAAAAAATCAATAAGTATTGATCAAACAAGTTTTTGACAGTTTAGACAGACTATATATGTATATATATATTGCAAGATCTATTGAGCAGTTCAAGAGCGATACACTTTCAATTTTGAGACTAAAATGGAACAAATATTGAAATATTTGAAAGATATTATGCTTCAGTTTGAAAATTGTATAAGCAAAATGATTTTTATATTACTATTTATGTGATCTTTAAGGATCTGACAGTCTTCCTTTGCAATTTGATGACTCTAGCTCTATATCTCTATATCTATATCCGTTTTCTTGATTGATTAGCAGAGGTCATGATGATACTAATGGATGACTTGATGGTTCTTACTCTAACCCCCTTAGAAGAAATAGTATAGGCCATTGACTTTTTGTACCCACCTAGAAACTACTATATATTCCATATCACGTATATTTAAGTATATATTCTATTGCTTCATATGCGACTAAATAATATTATTTATTGCATATAATTATATGTAAGATACACACGCATTAATTAGAATTTAAACTTGATTTGTATATAATTATAATAATTTTATATTTTGTTCTCCTATCTTACTGTAAAAAATGATTGGTTTTCAATCTCTTTAATAAATATGAGTGGGTAAACAGCTTCGGTTTAGTAATAATTTAGTAATTCAGTTAGTTATCTCCTACATTAAACATTTTTCTATTTTAGTTTGTATCCGCTAAACCAATGTAAATGAAAATGAAGAAAATCCATGTATTCTTCATCAGGGTAAAACGGCAAATCGATTTTAAAGAAATATAGACTCTTATGGAGTATACAATGATTCTAAATATGACTTTATTTTGCTGTAAAAAAAATCAAAACACCGAGCTATCAATCATAAGATAGTAATAATAGATTGTGAATTGCGCTTAAATAATGATTTTTTTGAAAATTTAAAATTTTTATAGATTTTCGAAAAAATAATCACTTTTGCAACGTTTTTTTAAGGACAATATTTATAAATCTATAAATAGAGTTTCAATTTTGTATTTTAATTTAGTGTAAGTGTTTTTAAAATTCAACTTCTCAACAAGAAATTTAAAAAATATATATGTATGTACAGCGTAGTTTGTACAGAGAGGTTCGTATAATAATTCGCGCTTAATTCGTATTTTTCAGATATTCCTAAAAGTTCTTCACGATAATGAGATCGTTGTTGTATCTGCAACAAAAATTTCCATTGCCCCTGTCAAGGTACCAGTTATTGGGCAAAAGCAAACAAACCACCAACACCTTAATGAAATTGGCCAATTAAATTAACAATAAACGAATAAACTGAAGCTATCGTGAGCTCATATGTGGATATGTGAATGTGGAACGCCTGCTGCAGCGATCTGAGACAAATGGAGGCCATTCCTACAGAGCAGCTGGCCACAAATTTGCAGCCCACGTTGAGGAGGAAGCCGGGCAAGATTTGAGGCAGCGACGTCGACGACGACGACGACGACGACGATGCGAGCGGACGATAAGGCGCGAATTGAGTTTCGAGGGCGTCGCACGCTCTACGACCAACTATAAAGCCATCATACAAAGCCAATGTCTGCTGCTGAGTGAGTGTGTGTGTGTGTGTGTACTTAGTCAAAACAATAAACATGGAAGGTGGAACCTATTGCGAACGTAAATTAAGTCATTAAAAAATGCTAAGTTACCGGGCTAAGTCTGTGAATGGAACCGGGCAGCAGGGTGATGTGGCAAAAGCTGCAGTTGTCGTGGCAGCAACAAGGCGAAGACCCTGTCGCCCATGACTGTGCGTGTGAGTATGTGTATGTGTGTGTGTGTGCCTATGCGGCTCTCAATGAGGTTAAGTAAGTCATTAAATTTGTCGCTAGACACGACCATGTTGGCCACAATGGCGACAATGAGCGTAGCGAATCCAACTGCTGCGGCTGCCACTCTGGTTGTTGCTGGTGTGGCAGCAGATGGCGCAACACGATAATAAAATGAAGCAGACGTTCGGGAAACTCGGAATAGCAACAACAACAACAACATCAACAGCCACCACAGACAAGAACAAGACAAGAGTGGTGAAAAGTAGTTTCGAGTGCCTATCAATGAGAAAGGAAGTAACGATTGACGATACACCTACAGTACAAATGTGGTCTATAATTTGTCAGTTGGCTATCATTTTATGGTCAAAAGACATAAAATCGAACGCTGCGTGGTGGCCTGGCCATAATTAGGCAACCACTTGGCCGAAACGCATAAAATGTGCTAATTGAATAAGCAAAGCATATAATATTTATGAATCTCTAATGTCCCGCAAAGAGTGATGGGTAATACCTGTCAGGAATATCGATATTAAACAATGTATGCAGCCAAGTGAAAGAAATCGGAAAAAGCATCTAAATAAAACTAACTAACAATACTAGAGATTGAGAAAAAAGGTAGTTACATAAATTCTAGGCAAAGGATAGTTGGATTCATAATCCACCAAAGATTCGAACCAGCGATCACGTTTTTAACATAACAAATTCAAAGGAAAAAATTTATTGAAGTCTCCGTCATTTTCTTATTCAGCTTCGAAAATCGTTGCTAATTACGATATAAGCCAAAGTTCCCACCAATTTTAGCCCACAATCGATATCGAAATTAATTATGTAAAACTTCCACTTAATTGCAAACGCCTTATCTAAGCAAGAAAATCTCCAAGTCGAATTTAAATTTGAGCAAAATTAAAAATGTTCAATTTAATAAAATTAGTTAAACTCTCCCCCGACTAGCGATTAAAATTTGAATTTTTAAACAGGGAAAAAAAAACAACAACAGACACCGAAAGACAAACACCGGGCGTTGTATATGGCAGTCAGTGTATTCGTATCGTATATTGTATTGTATCTGAGTCCCAATATCTGGAACCAATAATTTCTAAACGACTACACACGCACACGCAGCGATTTATCTTAAGTGACTTATCTAAGCAAAGCGCTCAGCGCTCAGCGCTTGATTACGCCCCGCTCGTCACCATCTAGGCCGTGGAGACTTGGCATTGGTCTTCGTCTTTGACTTCGTCTTCGACTCCGTCTGGGTCGGGATTTAGGTATCAGAGACAGAGAAACAATGTACGACATAGCGATTGTTTATGAAACATTTGGCTTAATAAAGTAATCATAGCATGTTTTACGAGCATTCCCAATAATAACCCCGGTCCCCTCTTACCCAGGTCACAATTCCAAGCAATTTCTGTATCTCAGCTCACTTTCTGTGCGAAACGAGTTACGAATCGAAATCGTCTCTTGGGTTCTTGGCAAGTGCGAAGCACATTTATATCCCGCTGTTCGAAATATCTGCGCGATTAATGAGCTTTAATTTGCATTTTGCAGTTTTAAGCTTGTCTACAAACACAAATAGAGAGTGAGACAGAAAAAGAAAGAGAGCAGAGAGGGAAAGAGGGAGAGGGAGTGAGAGAGTGGCAATAGCTGGGCTTGGCCCCTGACAGGGGCCTCATATTATTATGGAGAAGCGAGCACAATTTGACATTTATTTATATTTGAATGCCGTTTAGCATTGCCCAGCTCCATAAGTCCATAGTTTATGGCTCTGCGTGGGTCGTGGTGGATACAACAAAAGACAACAAAACCTAACAAAACAAAAAAAATATATATAGAAAAGACAAACTTAATCATATTTAATATTTAATTATTTCAGTCGAGCACACAATGAAAACTTCCGCTCAAAAGCCAGCGAATAATCAAATGAAATTTATGCAACCAGCAAACATGACAAAACGTGGCTTATGAAATTCGCTGATCTGTTTGACATGCAAATGTTGTGTTTTATGACCAATTTGCCATTTATTACAATAATTCATCTAGCTGCATAGACCATCTCCGCATTAGCTGCCGCAGCGCTTTGTATCATTTAGAAAGTAAATGCTAATGCAAATGAAGCCCAGGTCACCCTTCACCTTCATTTCACGCATGGTATGTCCTACTAAAATAGGCCTAGGCTTATCAAAACACCAGTCGAATCCCTAAATGGCAGTTGAAAAACAATTTAACAAATAGCCTGGTGATAATCAATGCAATTCCAATCAATGCTGGACCAAAGATAGAAATGTATCTAATTCTGAAGCGTCGGAGCGTTTGCACAATTTATGCACAATTCACACCTCGGACGGGGCCCAAACCCATCGTCGAAGACAATTACGTATTGCCCAAGGTAAATAACAAATTCACACAACAAATGCCACAAGGAGCAGAGCACCAGGGACTGCGGTCTTGGACTGCTCTATCAAGCGAGACTTGTGCACAAAAAAGGCAAAAATTGAACCCAATTTCTGGCCCAGACTGCGGCTTATTGTCACCTCGAGCTGTGTGGACCCGTGGGCCGGAAAAGGTGCTAAATAAAGTTGCTTACGGTTGACGTCCCCGTCCGTCCCTGCGTCGTGCGGCCCAATCTAAATATCTTAATCTGGTGCCGGGCCGTAACTGAAATTGAAACTCAAATGGACCTGAAATGCTCAACTGGATTTGGGTGTTTGTTAGTGCGTAAGCTTTTTGATAGAATTGAACGATTAGAAGTCCATAAAGCGACAAAAACATGACAACTTACGCGGCGGCGGCATCGCAAACAAGGCGTTGCCAACTCCGCACTGTGTGTGTGTGTCTGTGTGTGAGTGTGAGTGTGTGTGAGTGTGTGTGAGTGTGTAGTCTTTGCACATGGCTGCAAGGGATTAATGATGCCAACTGATTCAGATTCAGGCCGGGAGCCCAGTCGCTGGGTATTGTCAACTGTGGCAGTCGCTCAGCTTCTGCCTTTGACTTCCACCTTTGCCTTTCCCTCTTGGCCGGCTCACCAGCTCGTTAGTCGTTTTTGGTCAAACGAGATTGCTGCGACGACAAAAACCGTGTGTATGTATTGTATTTGAGGGCGCAGCAGTCACAAATAATCGCCCCGATCATCATCATCAGCATGATCATCATCGTTGCAGTTGTGTGTGCCACATTGCTTGGTGGATTAAGGCAGCAACTTATGCTGCTGCTGCTGCTGCTGCTGCTGCTCTGGCCTGGCCTGGCCTGGCCAGACCCAGCGACGTCTGTTGAGTGTCACCAACTTCCCCACGCCGCTTCCTTGCGCCCTGTGCCCGCTCAAAAGGAGCATTGTCCCCAGATCCAGGCTTTGTGCACCGCAACGCGGCCCATTTAAAATGTGCACAAATAGTTGCGCATGCGCGCAGTTAATCTGAGGCTCGGGCTATCTGCGGATGAGGCTGCGTCACACTGTCTGGCTTGTTGGTTGGTTGGCTTGTTGGCTTGTTGGCTTGTTAGCCGACCATTTGGCTGGCATTTCTCGCACTCGCAGCCACGACTCGGAGATCGGAGACTGGAGACCGGAGACGGAGTCGCCGCTGTGGCAGCTTTCGTCGGCCCGCCACTTTGGAGTGATGGGAAGTGACGCGTTCATGTTTTGTGTCATTCCTCTGCCATTTGATGTATTGTGACAAACATTCTTGGTCGTCGGACACTTCTGACCGAGAACTCGCACCGCGCACAGATACTGCAAGCACTTTCAGATACAGATACAGATACAGATACAGCGACAGATAAACAAGGCAGTTGCTATTAAGTGCCTAGTTCAGAGGGGTTTATGAGCCTGTACAAAGTTGGTAGATGAAATTAGTTGATGATTAGCTTCAATTGCAACGGGAGTTCTGTAATTGCCTTCAACTGGTATACTAGAGTGTTAAACAATCTACAGAACTAAATGATTCTAGTGTTTTTCCAAAAAGGAGGCAACTAACTAATTATTTAATATTATGTTATCGTTGCTGAAATAAGAAAATGTGTATTTTACCAATACATAGGTGGTACTCTTAACCTTGTCTATGCTGCTGTTTCGAACTTAATCCATTATAAAAACATTCTCATCCATTTAATGTTTCCTTCTGCCAAAAGATTCAAATATAAGTTATGCAATAGCTGTTATGTTTATTTATGAAATTTTAAGTTATAAATTTTCTATAATTTTGCTATCGCATATCGCGCTTTTTTTTATTATCGATAGATATTTCTGTTTGCTTTTTATAACACGTTTTAGTTTTTAGAGGATATCTTCTACATCTGAAGTGCTACAGGTATCAAACTTACTATATATATTCATATTATTCAATATTTCAGATTTTGGATACTTCCTCCCCTTCCCCCTTTCCCCTTTTTTTGGGATACAAACATGTACGTATTTCAGTGTAATTAATATATTCCAAAAAATTCCATTATGATCGGATCATAAACAAAAAAGTTGAAGCCTTACGGTGTTCGCTCTGTAGTACTATTTTAGTCAGGGTTCAGGGTATCTCATAGTCGAACCCACTCGACTATAGGCTTACTTGTTTTTTATGTTGTGTTTATTTTAAATAAATTTTAAATTTTAAATTTTCCATAATTTCTTTTCCAATTCGAAAACAGAGTTATTGATTATTCGAAACAAAATACAATTTCAAGTCATTAGTTTTCACATGATTATAGGACCGACGACGAATTACATAATAAGCACGTGTTAAATAAAACATCAATTAAAAATGCCGATAAGTGACTCTCGAATGATTTCCAATCATCCCGACAATTCAGTAACGAATCTCAGTTTTGCTTACGCAGGATAATAGGCGTATAAAGGACTCTTTCCAGTTGGCATTGGCCAGAACCCACAAACGCTGACCAATAACAATATCGGTTAAGATACACAACAGTAGCTATAAATGAAGAAAAACCAATTTACAATTTTATTATATTTTCGTAGAAAACACACACACGCACACACACACTCGCACTCACACAAAGCCAACAAAATGGTCGGACTCGGCGTGAAGAGAAAACCAATAAAAATCGAAATTGTCGCAGGCGAAACAGCGCGAAATTGAATGCGAATCAATTTGCTTGCGAGTCATTGAACAAATTGAAAAGGACATAAGCACAACACATGTACAGAGCACACAATATACGGGATATGGCATGAGAACGAGTCTAGGATAAGGCACTCGCTCACATCCTTAGCCAGACGGGGAAGCAGGAGGGCGCACAAAATGCTGAAATTGCTTGCAAAACAAATAAACAACAACAATAGGCTGAGAGTCAGGGTCCTGCCGGTCCTGGAATTGAGTGAAAAGTGTTATTGATCCTCGGGCTGGTTTGGGGCAAAGCTGCTGAAATGCAAACAAGCGGCACATGCCAGAGCTGGCCCGATACAGGCTAAAGGGTCCTTCCCAGCCAGCCAGCCAGGCAGCCAGCCAGCCAGTGTCCTGTGTAGCTGTCTGTGTCAATATCTGTGTCCCATTGCGATTATGTTTGCGCAGCCATCTTGATTGGCAATGTTATAAAATAAATACACTACGAGACCCACGGCTGAGCGGGGGGCGTATCCGGAAGTGGGTGGAAAGACGCCGGGGTGGAGCGTGAAGTGGAATATCGCTGGGTGGATTAGTGCGCATTGCCTGCAGAAATTGCTGTGGGATTTAGTGGCATGGCTGGCGGTAAATGTAGCAGGATGATGGTGGCTGCTACTGCTACTGCTGCTGTTGCTGGTGGCTTATTGGTTTTGGCTGCTGCGCCAGCGGAAGGATAACGTCAACGGCTGGCTGTTTGCTAAATTGAGCAGCGTAAAGTGCGACAGCAACAACGACAGCAACAACAACAACAACAACAACTGCAGTAGCATGACAGAAATTGAGAAAGTGCTTGGAATTTTGGGGTCAGAACGAGCCATCCAACCACGCGACGATGACAATGGCAATAATAATTTTGCAAAATCGTTTGTCATTTACGCATGGCAAACGGTTTTGAAAGTAAACAGCCGGGTGGCGGTCATGAGCCCCATCATACTGAAATCCTGAATGCGAATACGGAATAAGGTTGGCACGCCATCAAGGGGGAGGAAGCTGCAAGTATATATTTGTGGAACGCCGGGTGGAGATTGTACCCCCGGGATATTTATGGCATAGATATTGTTCATTTCGCTGTTGGCAGGCAATTTTGTGACTAATGTTTGTTTAGCTGTCGTCGTGCATTTGCGACGCGGTACACAAATGGATAGGGATGGAGGATGGGGGGATGGAGGATGGGGGGATGAAGGATGGGGATGGGGTATGGAGCTGGTATGCGGCATTAGGTTGGTTGTTGGCGTCGATTGAAGCGATGAAGCCATCCTTATATTTGCAACCAATATTGTGCAAAATACATTTCACATATATAGCTATGTGTGTGTATATGTTAGACACACCCTTTGGATATGGGGCGTGATAATTATATACAACTTAAGTCTAATTATATATATGCATATATAGATACTGAACTATCGCTTCGCATAAATATTCATAAATGATACCGAAATTTGTAGACATACATATATTCCCGTTTGGATTGACACACCCCTTTGAAATTGTAGATACCTTTTAGAAACGTTGAGAATCTCGTATAATTATGATGATTTATGGAAACACACAAAAATAAAAAATAAATACAAAGAGCAGTCGCCCACGCCCCAAATTTAGAAAGTGTTTAGCTAAAAGCTATATCAAAATATTATTATATTGATTTATGTGACAAATCTGGACAATCACACTTTTAAACTTATATAGAAACAAGACAAAAGGCATTCAGATTTAATTGCTGCTCTTAGGAGTGCTTTGTGAGACGCAACAATGAGATGCGACTGTTTTAGATCATGTTTCGGAAATTTTAGAGAATGTGAGTATGTGAGTATGTGAGTATGTGAGTGTGTGAGTGTGAGTGTGACAGCGTTATTTAAGTCCAGGCATTAATTAACTCGAAATTAATCGAAGATTTTTCAAAGCGTTCCACAAAAACCAAACAAAAATAACAATAAAATTGCGTTTTATAACAATTTCGGATCATTTCGTTTTCATTTCGGGCATCATTAACAAAATTGGTTCCGCCAAGTTGACAACTTTGAAACGCGTTCCAAGCTCCAAAAACTCGTCCAATTCTTAAGCTGTAATAAAATGTTTTTTGTTGTTGTTGTTGTATCTTTCTATTGTGGCGTTTGTTAAGCATTATTTCTTTATTCGAAGTCTTTAATGTATTTGTCAAAGTGTGTATATGTGTATGTAAATGAGATTGCGACAAATAATCGTAAACGAACGACTCTCTGGGGCTGTAGCGGATCGAATCTGGGCAAATTTGTATGGCAACGAGGCGTATGGTTAATGTGCCATTAAAATCAATGAGAATGCAGAGCGTCTGTGCGTCTGTGCGTCGGAGCGTCGTTGTCTCAGCTGCTGGTGGTATTTGAATACTTTACGAGCTGACATCCATGCCCATTCCAATACCACTCCCGAGCAATTAGTTTATCACTTCATTCGCTGTGTGGTCCATGCTCAAGTGCTTCCCGAACTCCCCATTGAAAAGGTCTAACGAAACAAGTAGCTCGAGAAAACCAATGCAACTGAAGCGAATGCATTCCTCGCTCCTTATGTAATTATGTGTCCTTTGTCATGGTAGAAAAAAAGAGAGAAAAAGATTAGTCTACTACTGTTCAAGTGGAAGGCACGCCATATGTGTGTATGTGTGTGTGTGTGTGTGTGTGTGCATTGCGCAACGCCGAAGGATATGGAAATTTTATGCCAAATTAAAAACTCAATTTTATGGATCATAAACAAGGAAATGTGTCGGCTGCTTTGTGGGCCAAGCGGAGCGTATGTAATCAGCAACGGGTTGAATTTCATTACATAACTGTCCATTTCTATAGGGTGGGCAATAGGAAAACAGAGTCTTTACAATTCATTAGCTAACAGCTATACATTGTTTAGAAATTGGAGGTAAAAACCAGCGCATATACGGCATATAGTAAGTACATAATGTATACTTAGATACACTCGCACATAGCTGCAATGCGCAGTCTCTGTGACTGAGAACTGAGCTCTGAGCACAGCTTCCACTTTGATTAGCTCAGCTTCCAGCTTAGATAATTGGGGGCGTTGCCCAAAGAGTCGCCTATTCCAGCGCATGCGAAGCTAGAACAACCTCCACCTTATCCCCATCCACATGCGTTTAAATATCTGTGTCGCTCTATATAGGCAACTGAATTGGGCGCGTCATGTGGTCCATTAATTTATGTATAGCAAGTGCTCGGTTTTGTGCTCATTTAATAATTGCACGATGCCTGAAGGTATCATTACGGACGCACTGAAGCACCTAGCTAACCATTAACTGAGTGCGTTTATGTAATTAACCGAAATCAGAGGAGGCCAGAACGGGACTGGCACAGCTTGGACTGGAGATGGGGATGGGTATGGGTATGGGTATGGGTGTGGGGATGGGGCAAACAGTTGGTCTACGCCCAATTTCGAGTCGCTTTTCAATTATAAAAAACAAGTCGAATCAAATGTGTGTGTTGTTTCTGTACATAACTTAAATGCTGACCATGTCCATGTTGGAATGTCGGAAGCTGGGAGACTTAAGCGTCTGATAAACGGCTTCAAAACATACAAAACGTTCGATTTAACTCACAGAGTTAATAATATTATCGGCTTAAGACATTGTCGCCGATCCGCTTCGTTGTGTTCGAACGATTTATTAAAATGTCAAAAACTAGTTGGTTCGGTTTTCAGCTCGGCTCAACTGGTAACCCAGCCGCAGCAGCTTTGCCACACTCTGCATAGTATACATTTTGCTGCTAATGCGTTATAATTTTGCTATAAATCAAACGCTCGGCTTATGACGTCCGCCAGTTCCGAAGCCCCATTTGGCCAAGGTGCCACAAAGCGGAGCGGAGCGGAGCTCCCATTTCTAACACCTTAAATTTATGGGAGCTCGGTATTTTAGTCCACTTCAATTCTAATGCAGATTCCGATTCCAGTGATTGGCCGAACAGTAGCCTTACAGTTCGTTTAGACCGGGAAATGTATCAAATTGTTAAGCCCCGATAATGGGATTTTAAAGAATTTCTATTTAGGCGACGCGGCTTACGGCAGCCGTCGTGTGCGGCGAGCTCTGATGGGTAAATGGTAGCGAGCCACCCAAATTGAAAACGGTTTTTTAAATGCTAACATCCAGCCATCCATCCGCACCGTCATTTGCATCTTAATGTGCTTGAAATGGAGTTCGTATGCGGTATCTTTAGCATAACTTCAACCATTCAGACAAGCTTCACGAGTCTTAAGTTAAAATAGTTTACAGACTGTGTATCATTCAGTTGGGTTTCAACCCTTACTGATTGATTTAGACACTCGTCTACTTCGTCAGTCTATTCATTCGGCTTATTCATCAGTCAACCCCGTTACGCTGATTGTCGTAGTTAATTAGAAACTATTCAAAGTCTACTTAAGTGCGCATTTCCTGTTGCCATATGTGAGAATGTGAGAATGTGTGTGTGTGTGAGAATGTTTGTGAGTGTGTGCCTGATCTGGCCTATATGGGTGTGTGTCGATGCGTAACTCCAAGTGGATGAGTTTGAGTATCTTGCGGGTAATTGTAATTGCTGTGCATTTCAAAAACTAACGAGACAATTTGAAAATAATTGCGCCGATATGGCGGCCATTAAACAAAGCCTGCCCATTGGTTATTGCTTTGCGGTTCGGTGAACTTTTATCTGTCAACAATTTGAGGGCCACTTGTACCACTTACACACCACAAATGTAACACACCACTTGAGAGAAACTGTACTTAGGTCTCTTAAAGCCACGGAAAGACCACGTTTAGGAGATTAGCCACAAATAAGCCAATATTTTGATGAGCTCATATTATTATTAACAATATCAAAAATATTATTATTGTTGTTTTTAATAATTATTTTTGTATGTTTTAATTTGAAGCCGATAATTAACAAATAGATAACTTTTTTTTTGTGATTTGATATTAACTCATTGCCAACGTTTTATAGAAAACTAACATGAAATATTTTAAGTCTGTAGATATAACAGATCCCAAGATCTCCGCTTAGTTAAAAAAACTATAGCCTTCAACTCGCTAAATATAAATAAAAGAGTAAAGTAACATTATTTTTAGAGAAATAAAAGTGTTTAGCAATTATTATAACGAGGTGAATTTAAATATATTACTTGGCATAAATGTAAAAAAAAGAGATAATAAAAAAAAATAAATAGCAATAATACAAAAAATTAAAAAAAAAAAAAACAATATTTAATTATATCTTTATTAGTTAAATAATAAAACAATGGTAAATTGTCAATAAATAAAAAAACATTTACGTCTAATACTTTGTTGGGTGAGTCCTTCCAACGTATATTTAAGTAAATCTGAGGCCCTCAGGCAGGTCATAAATTTCATATTGGGGCTCGTATTCATCTATCCATGGATCTATCTGCTGGCTATTTGGCTTATGGTCGATTCGGATCAGGTTAATTAGTTGAACAAGCTATAGCTTTAGCCAGCAATTATTTAACCAAAAAAAAAAAACAAAAATAAAAAAACTTTCAATTTGTGATTACCACGAAACAACAAATCATTTGATCGACGATTGGAGACCCATGAATTGTCTTGCGTCTTGTGTTGTTCGTGAGGCTTGATTTGCGGTTCGTAAAATATTTGTGATAATTGCTTAATTTAGTTAATCAACTTTATAATGGGAACTCATGCAATAATCGCATAAATCACTCCGTTAACTATGCCCGTGCCTGGGACTGAGACAAATTCATAGAGCGTCATAGAAATGTGATTAGCATTTGTCTGCGGCAACAATCACTGTTCCGGCAGCATTACCCGTCAACCCCGAAGCATCCCTCCACTCCGCTTCAAGGACTTGGCTACCCACTCCACTCCATGCCGCTCACATTTCACCCCAATTACCTTATCGCCAGCGCGGCACTTAATTTAGAATGTTTAACATCAATGCGCCGCAGTACCAGATCTATCCATACCTGGGCCTGCCCCCTTTCACCCTGCCCTGCCCTGAACTGAAAACCCACCCTGCTTGCTGCATATTTGTGGTTCACAGGCAACACCACCAACATTACCACCACCACCACCACCATCAGCGCTGGCCGAGATTAACGGCTAAAGTCAGCGCCTCTGCCTCCAACTCCGTTCAAGTCCAACCCGGGCAATTTTTCGGTTGGCGTTTAAGTGTTCCCCAGGGTGAGATACATTTTCGTCGGCAACAACGGCAACAACAACGACAACAATAGCAACGAGAACGACTTTACATCATTTTCATGGTCGCTTCCATTTTGTTGTTGCGGTAAAAGGGAGACGGCCAGAGCATGTTGTCTCGCTTTCGCTGGACTCTGTCAAATATTAAATTACGCTTGTTAAATTGTCTTGTTAAAATCAACTCCGTAAAATAGACGCAATTTATCATATTTTAATGGGGTTCACTTCAGGAAAATTGCTGCTTATCGCCAAGTGCTGGCTCCGCCAGATTTATAAACTGTCCCGGGGATTGGGGACTGTGAGCTGTGTGCTCTTCTAGACAGCCACTCATACCCCGATGTTGCTGATAATAATGTTGCTTGGGAACCGCTCCCCCCACCCTGACCGGCTCCGGCTCTGGCTCCGTCACCGGCACCGGCTGTGGCTCCCTCTCCAGCTCTATGAATGTCGATGAGCAATGAGTTGTTGATTCCATTTGTAATGGACTTTTATTTCACTCGCCTAACGCAGCTGTATAATTTTGGATAGCTTCCCGTTCGCTCCTCGTCTCCACCTAATAATTGAGCAATTGAGTTGCAACACGAAAAGCGTCTTAACATTTGAACCTAGCCACAGCTCCACTTGGTCTACTTGGTCTACTTGGTCCACTCGACGCGGTCCGAAATTCGGTTCTGGGTTGCAAAAGTTCCGCAGGATATCAGCGCATGCTTATTATCACATTACGGCCATATAAATTATTCCTAGACAGAGGCAGAGGCAGAGGCAATGGAGCAGTGTAAGAGCTTAGTTTATAGCAACTTTATGACTGCACGATAAACGGCAGTTCCGCCCAAAATTGGCCGAATTATAAGTATGCGAATTGGTTGTGCAAAGATAGAGAGTTAAGCGATATTTTCAAAGTAAACGATGTGGCATACTTTCCCTTCCGATCGAAATATTATGCAGAAAGTATATATATGCTTAAGGTTCAAAATCATTGAATTATATATAAATATATTTCATAATGTATGCAATGATATAGGTCTTTATCACTGTCCGTCCGTCAATGCAGGCCAGTGTTGACGCAAATTTTCTGGCTAAATTGTTTATTTTGGGAGCTCCCATGTCAATCATTATTTTATTCTTTTTTGGCATCCACATTTCCACACCGGCACACTAAAAGACCAAACTTAAAAGCATTTAAATGGCTCATGATGTATTCGAATATATAATTTGAAGACCTTCCACTTCAGGCACGCAAAGTCAAATTTGGCTGCTGAAATTTGATGCTTTTCTGCTCGATTCTGCTTTTGTTTTTTGTTTTCTTTTTTTTTTGCTGTTTATTGACGACAAATTATAATTAATTGCATTGATCACGTGATGGAGCTCGAGCAGCGTGCAGATACTTTTCAGCAGGCGCAATTTATATCTGGATTGCAGGTGTGAATAGACGACGCCATGACCGCAGGGCCGCAGCCAGGTACAGGATCGGCCAGGCGATAGTCTTCCACAAGAGCAATAATCGGGACAGCAAACGTTAAAAACAAATAAGAAGAGAAATATGAAATGGCAAATACGTAGCATATAAAACATGCAACCGCCCAACCCGTGCAGCTGGGGCTGAAGCTGGCGATGGAGATGGAGATGGAGGTGGGCGGGTGGTGAGGCTGGGCGGGTGTGGACGACATGCCGGTCACAGCAGGACTCTTCGCAATTCAGAGCTTGGCCAGGCAAACGCTGCACAAAATTATTAACACGATTTAAAACACTTTTATGGCGTCGCCCGCTGTGAATGAAGTTGTTATGCATTTTATCGCAAGATTTCGCTGAAACGCTATAGTAGTTGATGGGGGGATCGGGTATGGGGGAGGGGGGGCAACAAAACCAGTTGCTATATATGTATAAAGCTGGCTGGCTGGCTGTCTGGCATGCAAATCCAAATGAAATTAACGCCCTGTCCTGCAGTTTTAGCAGCATTTATTTAGCCATTTCACAGCCATGGTCAGGGCGTGCAAATCAATTTTGGCAATCGAGTTAGACTCTTTGTGCGCAAGGGATGTAAGCAGGAGAGGGGAAGCTACCCTATTGACTTTTGTAACTGCGGCTTGTTATGACTGGCGCATTTGACGCTTTAGTTCCATAGAAATCGCGCTCCGAGCACAACAATGAGGATAAATACAACAGAGTGCCAAACAGGATCATTTGGCAGGACAATGGTGAGCCATTCAATTCGAAAATTGTTTTAATTGTTGTTCTATTATGCGAGTGTTATTCTTTATTTGGTTTTTTGTTGACTCGCAAAACAAAATGTGCGAAACCGTCGCCTGGCTTCCAGCGAACCAAACAAAGAGCTCAAACACTGAGGATGAGCCTGCGAGAATTTTCGTTTTTTTTTCCTTTTTCTTTTCCGATATTTCGTGTGAAATCAAAGCGAATAAAAGGTGGCAATGGAAAGGCAATAATTGAGATATGGCCAGCAGCAGTTGACAAAGGGCCGCCTGCCAAAGCACGCGTGAATATTTGTTATAAATTTGTCAAGCGGCAGCCAGACAATGCGAGGCACTGCTCCCTGGATCTGCCACGACAACAGCTGCACGGCCAGGAGCCAGGAGTCGAGTGTCGTCGAGCGGACAGAGATCCCAAACACGGATAACGCAGAAGGTAAGAAGGTAAGAAGTCATTGCATTTCCATTAATTAAAGCGAGTCCAATTTATTGGGCGCATAGAAGTGCTGCGTGTGTGCCACGCCCAGTTGTCGCTTTGTTGCGCTTTTGTTGTCCGCCATTGTTGCCCTAAGTGGACATCGTTTATTGCACTTTTGTTGGGCCTCCATTGAAAATTAAATGCTCTATTCACTCTCACACACACAAATCGAACACATGAGCACCTCTTTTAAGCCATTTGCTGCGACTGCGACTGCGACTGCAACTGCGACTGCAACTGCAACTGAAACTGCGCAACGGCAGCGCTGTAAATTACCCAGCCGCTTACCCATTTCAGATGTTGATTGCACCCACACGCTCCATTGTCCATTGTCATGCCCGGTCTGTGGCCCGGTCAGATCATGCCACATGTGTTCCCCCGGTATGGCGATCTCTCTATGGGATCGGGATTGCCATCGCCTCCGCGTTTGCATTTGGCACATGCGTTTTGTCCCCTCGTTTAGCAGCTGTTGCAATCGTCGCATCGAACTCGCTCTGGTAGCGAAATTATGTTAAATGACTTAATTTATTATGTTTGGCTTTCCTTTCTGCCAAAACCGAGGGAAGCGGAGTTCGATCCAATTGTAATACGATTGTGCCGCGGCATTCGGGTAATACTCCTGCAATATGTCACTTGCATGTGAGGGTGTCTGTATGTGTGCATGTGTGTGTGTGTGCATCTGATAAACTAACAAATTCATACCCAACTTATAGCATGCACATACTCCACAGCAGAGTTGAATTCCCATTGCATGGCACCAAATGCTTTAACAAATTGTAAATTGTAAATTTCGAAAACCAAAAACTCAAACTAATCCAAAATTTACCATATATTTATTTTAAATAGCTTTAAGTGTATGATTTAGAGAAATTATTCTAAAAAGTAAGTTGCTTAGCTAATTTTAATTAATAACAAGTTTTTACTCACTTTTCTGGAATCCAACCGTTTTCTGAAAATATAATTATATATAAATTTAAATGTTAGCTTTGAAAGCTTCCTAGATATTTATTTTTACATTTATTTTCAGACTTCTTTATTTTGTATCTTATTATAAAAAGAAAGTGTCTTTCTTAATATAAATTAATTATTATTTTGTTTTAATTTTTCTAAACGTTTTCGGAGAAAAGAATAGAAATCTTGTTGGTTGTCTAGATTCGAAAACTTCAGCTCTTTAATTAGTAGCTTATTATAATTATACTTTCTTTAATTAGTAGCTTATTATAAAAAGTAAGTTTGTTAGCTAATTTAAATTAAATGAAATATTTTTTCACACTTTCCTGAAACCCAACCGCTTTCTGCAAAAAGGATCGTTAAGTTGTTATTTATTTTCAGCATGAATTTCAGCATTCTTTATTTTGTATCTATAATCAGTTTAACTTAATGATGAATGCCCCTCCAAAAGGCTTCCTCATACTGAAATTGTTGTGGAGCTCTTTGATTTGGATCGAACACGTCATCTGCAATATCATTAAAACCCGAATGCGCCAATTTCCTTACAATGTTTTAGGAACGGAAAGCACCTGGCGGGCAACCGAAAACAACTGGCGTACCCTTAAGCAAATCCCCGCCGTATCGCAGTTACTCATTTCATCATTTCATCATTTCCTCATTTGCAATGGCAACAAGTTACAAGTTACAAGTTACAAGTTGCAAGTTGCAAGTTGCAAGTTACAAGTTGTCAGGCCATTAAGCTGATTGAGTTGAGTTTTTGAGCACATTTCCCATTACAAGTTGATCAGTTTTTGTCTTGTACTCTTGTACTCTTGTAGCCTTTTAGTCTGGGCGGCAGCAGGACGGGCAGCTCCGGACCGCTTTAATTTTACTGCTTGTTTGCTTTCACACTCTTATTACAACAACAGCAGAAGCTGAAGATCGGGATCAAGATCCAGTCGCTGCTCCACTTTTAAGCACAGCCCTTGCAACCAATCTTCTCTCTCCCTTTCTCATTCTTCTCTTTCTCTCCTTGGGACTGCCCTCCTTTGCATTTATTCAGACGCATTTCCCGTTTGCAATTTTCACTCGCTGCCCGTCTGATTATTATATTGTACGCACATGTTCCGCCATTATGGAGTTATTATGATCAATAAGACAACTTAAATGCTGCAATTAAGTCGGGCCAGAGTTTTTATATATATTTTTTGTTTTTGTTTTTATATTTTTACCTTTTGGTCTGCTGCCTTCTGATCGCGTCCCAAATTTGAGGCTATGCTGCGCCAATGGCAATGGCAACGGCAACGACAACAACAACATTTTTTCCTTTGCTGCGCGTAATTGGCGCTTAATTCTCCTGCGGGATCATTTAATTTTACGAGCCCGGCCAATTGATTATAATGGACGCCATCAGACTTTTACAACATGCTAAATGCGCGCGTAAACAGCACGACTACGGAGAGGAGAGAGGGGACAGGATGGAAGCTAGAGGCCTTGGACTAAAGATCGTCTCTCTGTCAATCAGCTCGGCCAGATTGAAGATAAAGATGCGTCCCACAGCCAGCGAGTCTCCAGTCTCAAGACTGTGGCCCACACCAACAACCGCGCGGTGTTTGCGTTGAGTGGCCGTCGCCATTAGGCAAATTCAGCGATCGATTGTGGTCTCGGGGCAGCAACACAGATGCGTCGCGTATGCTCCGCGGTTGCTGCCACCAATTTGAGTTTTATCGACGGCAGCAATTTGCAGTTACTTGTGAACTACCTGAGAAGCCGTTGCCAGAGCTGGCAAGAGCTTGCCACAGCCACAGCCAGAGCCACGATCGAAGACCCAGACACGCATTTGCAGTCCCAGTCTTAGTCGAAGCCCTGGTTCGCATTTCCATCCGCGGTCTCCGTATTAATAACCACAAAAAATAACGATCGATTGCGGTTATTAGAGGCAATTTGGAGAAACAAGATTTCGGTCTGAGCTGCGTTTTGGCTTTTTTGATAAATTGCACCAAATTTATTGGTTAATTAAATGTTATTGCACTCGCGCCTAAGTGGTTAATGATAGGCATAACATTGCATAGGAAATTGTACCCGATGCACCGAATCAGCCGTAAAGCAATGACCATAGCTGTCCGCTTGGCCCATTTGCTCTAAGATGGCATCGAATTTGATTTTAATTGACAAACACGTCAAACGAGTTGCAAACAAATTGGCCCACTCGATCCTCGATCCTCGATCGTTGATGGTTGATCGTTGATCGTTGATCGCTGATTGTCGACGATTGCCGCAACAACTTTATCATCTCAACTGCACACACACTGAGATTCCCATCTTGGGAAGATCGGCGCGGTCTGGCACTATGGGCGGCAGCCCAGCTCCATTAGCCAGCCGAGTGACGGCCTCAAGCTGCGCCCGCACCAGCTCTCAGAGTTTGCGAATGGGCCAGAAGCTGTTGCCAACTGCCAGCTGCTGTTGTTGCCGGTCCTCTCCTGCTCTCCTGCTCTCTTGCTCTATTCTATCTCTCTGTCTCGCTTGCGCTCCCTCTCTTCTGCTGTCTTAATGACACTTAAATGATCGTTTGTCCACGTCCACTGAGGGGTTACATTGTTGCATTTGCAAAACCGTCCAACTCAGCTGACAATTGAGAGCAGTCCAGAGCTCTGTTTATTGTGTTGCACACTTCACGTTTTGTCGGCTTGTCGCCGCTTGACCGCTGCTCTCCCATTGCTAGGGTGTCAAAAGCAACCTCTTGACATTTATACCCAGCGACAATGGACACTCATTTATTAAGCAAACAATGAGGCCCGGAGGTACCAAAGCCAGCCGCATCCGTTGGACTCTTAACATGTTTTTGTGCAGCAGCTGAGCCACAGTCCTGCAGTCGACCGGTCGATCATGTTTGAAAGGATCGATATTACCTCGAGGTATTTAAATATCATTTAGCCTAGAAGTGTGAAATTTGTGGCAACATTCATGTGCACCATTGAAAGAGAATTTCATTTTGGGTGATATGCGTGTGGCATTAACCTAAGTGGTTTTTAGTATGCAAGTCAATCAATTTAAAAAAAATTATTTGTTATATATCTTCTGAACACGATTATTTAGATTAACATAAATCTCATATGAATGTATATTTTTGCTTAAATAGGATTATTAATGGAATACTAATAACTTTGATGCTTTTAATAAATCAATTAAGAGATAGAAAATAAATGATATGCAACAATTTTTGGAAATGTATGAATATACATTAATTTTACATAGTAAGCAGTAAGATTTAACTTTTTATATCGATCTATAAGCTATGACTTCTTTACATTCATAAGCTTTGAAAGTATATGGAGTTTTTTATTTATAAATGAAAAGTAAGATAAATCTGAAGACACTAGAATTGTCAGTCGAGTACAATTTACAATTAATTGGAGTCGAATGATGCATTTAAATTTTAAATTTTATATTACATTTTGCATTTGTAAGTATTGAGAGGCCAAATTATGAGCTTCATTTGAGTACGTATTGCTAATGGTGCTACAAATGAAAACTGAAGTCGAGTAATAACTGGAAGCAGGTAACGCTTTCCCGCTTTCCCGCTTTCCCTTATGCAGTGCATGAAGACTTATTGACAGGCCAACGCAATTACAATTACCTAAAGAGCTGATCGAGCCCGTTGGCGAGCACGCACCGAAAAACTGGTCTCAAAGGTGCTTCAGATTTTGGGTAGCTCATTAAACTGAATTTAACGAGGGAAGCAACGCGCTGGCAATTGCCTGTTGTCAGTTACCAGTTGCCAGTTAGCAATTGGCAATGACTTCGATTTATGGATGCTTAAACGCAGTCCAATAAAAGGGCGGCCAACGAAGCACAAACTGGACTAATGAAAGCAATTATTTAACTGGGCCCAGACAAAGTATCGGCCAGCAATCGCTGGAATCATATGAGAGTCCTGATAAGTAGACGGCATTCGGCAATGGAGACCAAGATGTGAATGACTGTCTGCTATTTGTTTTAAATCATTTGGCCAAATGCCAGGCATATTTCATACTCGAATATAGCGCATACGCCTCTGTGTGCCACGTAACTCATGGACAGTGCCAAGTTTCGTTTTGGGCCATGTCTTCTTTGGAAGGAATTTGAATTTGAACGCCAGACATTTGGGCGTTGCACGGTTGTAAATTCATTTGTTAAACGATGCGCTCATAAAATTTGCGCCCTTTTTACGGAGCTGGGCGAGAGCTGAGCCTCAACCTCAGCCTCAACCTCAACCTCGATCTCGACTGGACTCTGCGCTATGGCCAATACACAGGCAATACACAGGACACAAAGGGGCGTGCCCGACATCGACTCTCCAGTCCAACTCTGTCAGCTCTTGGCAGTGCCATTCGCTCTGACTATGCGATTCTGACCAACCTCCTCTCCAACCCGGAGGCACTGAAAGTTCAACAGCAGCGCGATTTATTTGCCAGCCGCAGACGGCGCCAGCTGAGCCCCTTCAGTCCAGTAGGGGCTGACGCTTACCACAAAAACCCAACACTAATTATATGTTTTGCACTCGCAAACACACACACAAACACACACGACACACAGACACACTTTAAAAAAACACACCAAATGCAAATTGTGTTTTGGGCCAAAAGAAATTTCAGCTAATTTGCCAAGCATTTAAATGCACACAACGCTTAGCAGTACATGTGGCTGCCCCATAAGGTTGATTTTGCTGTTGTTGTAGCTGTTAATCCACATTCAGTGACCGATCGCAGCTGCCCCAACTGCTATTCCACTTCCACTTCCACATCCACATCCACATGCACTTCTACAGCAACAGCAACTGAGCGTGTTAATTCGACATGTTTTTCGCCAAAAACCATTTAGGGCCAAGTATTTGCTCTGCGTGCGGCTGCTGCGGATGATGCGGCTGCGGCTGCTGCTGCTGTGCCCCTTGCAGCATCCTTGTGAAGCTTATGTGGATTTCATGGAATAAAAACGCGCGTAAAAAACGTCAAATTGCAACACCTCGAGGGCAAAAGCAGCGCACAGCCACATCCACAAGCACATCCACATGCACATGCACATGCACAGCGAAAGTTAATGTCGAGAACCAGAACAGCAGCCCCGACTCCGGCACCGATCCCAGCCCTGGGAGAGCAACTGGCTGGACAGTCCATAAGTCAGAGGTAGTTCACGTTTCTCTCCCTGAGCCTGGCCCTGTCTACCCTCATAATAATTGCGTATCTGGCAGATGCAATTTATCCGTGAATTTGTTTTTAATTTTCAACACATTCGCTAATTTGATTTTTAACTTCGTTTCGAACACTGCCTCGGTCTCAATCACAGGCAGCCCGTCCAAATTGCTACACCTAATCGTGGACGTGGATGCTGCTGAGACGCTGGCACGTTGGGATGCTGTTCGCCTGCGAACGGCGTCCAACACCCGCTTTCATTTATAATTTTGTGCAACTCACTTTGACCAGCCTGAGAGCTGGGAGCTGGGAGCTGGGACCCGAGAGCCAAGAACCGAGAACCGAGAGCTGAGAGCTGAGAGCTGAGAGCTGGGCACTGTGAGCCTGTTCCCAAGTGCCCATCGAAGCCATGCCGAGGCTTTGTATCTTTTTTAGCTCTCGGCCAAGTTAGCATTGGTTGACTGCGCGGGGCGCTGCTTGTTAGTCGCGTAATTTATGTTCCAGCAGATACTCGTTGGCGTTGGATTCAACCATTTCGCCTTCGTGCCCCAGTCCCTGTTCCTGTCGCAGTCCCTCGTCGACCCCTCCCCCTTGTGACTGTCCCTTTGGTGTCTTTGCTTATTTTCTTATCCGTTCCTATCCAGAGGCCGCGTTGTTTGCGCAGGCGCAACCCAAACAAATCGATTTTCAACGCAATGCGACGTACCTCGTTACCCGCGCCTGCTCCCGCTTCTGCTCCCGATCCTTATGCTGTTGCCATTCTTTATGGCTGGACGACGGACTGGCTGGCTGGCTGACTGGACGCCTGGGTGCTTGGCCGTGTTTTGCTGCAAATGCACGGTGAGCGTGAAAGGATTAGCGATTATTAGTCCCCAAGACAAAACTGTGGAATATGTGAATTTGGGCAAATTCTTTTGAGTGTAATCCATGCTTAATCACTGAACCGCAAGATCGACTAAGTAGTCCTAGCTGATCTTCTAGTTCTTTACCATCGCTAATCGCTCACCAGCTCGTGCAGGGACTTGGCCGGCAGAACCACCTCCACCAGCGAGTATTCCCATTGGTAACTGGCTGCAGGATAAGCTACCAGCCAACTATAATCCACACCTTAGGTTTATTGCCAATAATTTTTATCATCGGCCACAAGAACACGAACCGGAAACATAACAAATCATAAATTAAACCCTCGTTAAGCGAACTTATTGCACTTGCGGGCCACGCCGGGCGTCTCGCCCATGCGCCATGGCGTGGAACCGGACTGTGGACTGTGGACTGCAGTTCGGATCTCGGCCAGACCTGGGCAGCTCTGCCCTGGCATCATTTGCCTCTTTTTATGTCTTTCAATGCGTTGCCGTGAGTTTTATTTTATGTTACTACTTGTTTAAATTATATTGCGCTATTAAGCGAATTTAATGAAAACGCTGCAAGGCGAGTGTGCGAAAGGCTAAAAGCTGAAGACTGAGACAAAAGCTGTGCGCAAGAGTGAGATGGACTTAGTGCTGCCAGAGAAGGTGTAAAATAAAGTAAAATTTCAGCAAATCAAGCTGCTGAACGGGGCAATTGTTTAAGCAACAGAAATGAGAGCTTTTGAGTGGAATTCACCGAGTGGTGCGGATCAGCGAGCCCGTTGCATGCCCCATTCTGAATGCCGCATTCCGCACAAATTGCGCTTAATCCATTGGCATTTCATTATTAAGCAATTTTCTGGGTTCGCCGCGAAAAACCAAAAACTTTGCTGGCCAATTTAAATTTTTATGCAATTTGTACAAAAATGCTGTTACTTTTGCGCAAAAGCAGCATAATTATTTCCGAGAAGAGCCTTGCCTGTACGCTTGATACCCTCGACCTCGAGTGGCTGGCGAACAAAAAACATGTCAACCAAAATCATTGCAGACGACACATTATCCTCACGGCAAAATGATGCTAATCCATCACAGACCCACGTCCCGCCAAATGTCACTTAAGCATGCGAGCTGAGAGCGGTCAGTGGATCGATTCGCTGCCACAGATCGAGGGATATCATTTAAAGAATAAAAACGAATTTGTGTTCACAGGCAGATATCCCATTGTACTCTCTGCCTTGTATGGAGCGTTAACCAAGTGCGATCTGCGATCAGTTATGAGATTTGAACAAAAGAACTTAACTGTAAACGAGGGCACAGACCAGACAGACAGAACAGACCGAGCGAACAGGAACAGGGACCCCAGCACGACGCAAAGTCTGGCAAAACATATACGCTGATCGCTGAGTCCTGAATCGTGAATCGATCTCGTACTCGATCAGTGAATTATGCGCGACATCATTTTAAATCGTTGTAGCAACGTCAAAGCTAAACACCGATCAGGTCAACAAAAACACAAACCAAGCCTCTGCTGGGCATTGTCTTTTGAGTCGGCAGTCGTCCGGCTACCGCCCTAATTGATGCAGCACGGCCATAAATTTTGATCTTCCACCGATCGTTGAAGAGCACCGCTGCGCACCCAGTCTTCACCCAGAGCGACGTGTTGGCCTTTAAGACGAGCTGCCCAAAGAACGCCCAAATATTGCCATGAATACATCAGGCATCAGGCATCAGGCATCAGACATCAGACATCAGTTGCAGAATCCGAATCAGCATTTACCCTTTATTAAGTACACCGTCCTACTTGCCCAACCACATGCCCAGTGAGAACTCGACGCCGCGTGGCGCAAAGCAGCCGAGTGCCACGGTGAACCGTCCAAACAGGAGCTGCTGGTCGGCGACCTCGAGGGCATCTTCCTTTAAAAATAGGACCGTTTGCATCATATATGTTTTGGGCGACTCTGGCCCTATTGAAAACAGCTTTTGCACCTGACCCTTGCTATTTGTGGAGCACACCTCGAAGAAGAGCATGCAGGCAGTCATCTTTCCTTTCCGCACAGCCTTCATCTTAATCTCGGTCTTAAGGAATGCAACCTCGTCTTTGACGGTGCTCAAGTCTATTGTTTTTAGTAAAAATTTCTCTGTCAGTACCGCCTCCCGACTCACATAGTCGTCCAAGATGGGCGGCTGGTTCTTACTTTCGACCGGCTCACAATTGTATGATATACCCTGTATATAGAGCTTGACAACATTGGGAATGATTTGGCCGTTCTTTGCCAGCCACTTATCCCTTGCGTACATAACCTGGGAAAATAACGAATTTGCGAATAGGGCGTACCTAGCAGTGAAAGTGATAAATAGACTAACTAATAAATATAAATATACGAATTATTTTAAATATCTACCCCATCCATTCCGATATTATTATATCCACTTTCCTCAGTCCACAAGGCAATTTGATTTGGCTAATGCAACCATTTAAGGGTTCAAAAACCTCCGCCTTCTCCCCATGTGCCAAAGCCTGAGCAACACAGTTTGCACTCTGCATGTTGCCAACAGCAAAGACCTTCACGGCGCCAGCCTCGACGGCCATCATGCTCAGCAGCCCACTGCGGCAGCCCACGTCGAGAACGATCTGTGGACCAATTTTGTAGGTAGAAAGTTGGTTAACCTAACTGAGCACTCGCCTTATCCTTGAACAAGCCCTGATTTTGCTGGATGAACTGGTTGTAGACGTTGGAAACGAGCACATCTGAGAGCATTTCTTCGGCCATGTCCCAAGAATCCTCCATATTTTATTATCTGTTCCTTTCAGTATTTCACCCAATATATTAATTATACAAATATAATATTAAATTTTATAATAAATATTATTCTAATGCAATAGGGTGCTCCACTATATTTCTAGAGATGGGACATAAAATAAAAAGTTTTTACTCTTCACAAGTCACTTGTTCAATTTTAATATTTTAATTTGTTATTCTTCTTCTTTTAATTAAGCAAGTAAATTTAATAATTCTACATTTAAAACGAGCATATCTGAGAACATTTCTTCGGCCATGTCCCAAGAATCCTCCATATTTTGTTATCTGTTCCTTTCAGTATTTCACCCAATATATTAATTATACAAATATAATATTAAATTTTATAATAAATATTATTCTAATGCAATATGGTGCTCCACTATATTTCTAGAGATGGGACATAAAGTAAAAAGCTTTTACTCTTCACACATCACTTGTTCAATGTTAATATTTTAATTTTTGTATTTTTATTTGTTATTCTTCTTCTTTTAATTAAGCAAGTAAATTTAATAATTTTACATTTAAAACAAGCATATCTGAGAACATTTCTTCGGCCATGTCCCAAGAATCCTCCATATTTTGTTATCTGTTCCTTTCAGTATTTCACCCAATATATTAATTATACAAATATAATATTAAATTTTATAATAAATATTATTCTAATGCAATAGGGTGCTCCCCTATATTTCTAGAGATGGGACATACAGGAAAAACCTGTTACTTTTCACTCATCACTTTTTTGCTTTTTAAATTAATATTTTTGTTTATAATTTTTTTTTATTATTAATTAGGAATTTATTATACATTAACTATACATTGGAAACTATACATTCTTCGGCCATGTCCCAAGGGCTTTCCATATTTTATTCCTTGCTGATCTAGCATATATGTATATGGATTATACACAAATTATTATGTATATTATATATTAAATAATATTATAATGCAATAGTTAATAATAGGTGGGATGTACAGTAAAAAGCTGTTACTTATCGCACTTCACTTTTTCGCTTGTAAAATTTCAATTTTTGTTTTTTAAATTTGTTTTGTCATAAAATATGCAAATACGTTTAGTAAAAAGTAATATGTTAATAAGCCAATATATGCATATGACTGAATATTCATTTATAATATATTTTATTATAAATAATATTCTAATGCAAATCTTAACTGCATCATGGTGCTCCATATATTTCTATAGATGTGATATATATATTGTAATATTAATGTTTTTGTTTTTTTTTTTTTATATTTATTAAGCACGTACATTTAATAATTATACGAAACGAGCTCATCTGAGAGAAAATCTTCGGCCATGGCCCAAGTAACCTCTAAATTTTTACATCAGTTCCTTATTAAACTACCCAATATATTCATGAATTATTCAGATATGATATATATTATATTATAAATCATTTTTGATGCAATCTTTAACAGTAACAGGGTGCTCCACTATATTAACATTTTTACACTTCACTTGTTAAATTGTAATACTTATATATTTTTATTTCTATATTTGTTTTTTATTTTTTTGACTATTAAATATGTAAGTAAATAAAAAAATAAATAAATAAATATGTCGTTACAGCACAGATTTAAATGACTTTTCGGTCATGTTTAATGACTAGTAACAACTTAGAAGGAAATTTGTCTATATTTGAGATCTCCTGTATTCACTTTAATTATGATGCTCGTTGCTTCTGGCATCGTAAATGTACAAATTCAGACCTCAAGCAATTTGTAGCGACAAATAAACAAATATTTATTACGGGTAGACCAAAAGTGCATATTGATAGCATTTTATCAGTGTTCCAGGATGTTCCTCCAGACAATAATTAGTTATGAGCCAATGGGATGCCTTTGATAACAGACGCTCCTTGGCTGCTTTATCAGCAAAACCCATGTTCTACCCTTGTTCAGACTATCTAACAAGCCCTTTATTTATGGAAGACATGCACAGTGCGCTCCGTTGACAAATGCCGGCAATTTGATACCCAAAATATTCGAGCAACACGAACAAGAAGAAGCAGAAGACGCAGCACGGTTTCAATATACTATATGAATTGAAATGTTTGTTGGGGCCCCTCTGCACGCTCCTTCAGCCTAATCTAGGGAACTTGGCTGAACCATTGTTTTGAATTTGGTTAATGTGCGCCGCAGGGTGTGGACGGTTGGTGTTGACCAATGGCCAAAACCAGAGATCGTTTCGGCTTTGAATGGGTCGCTGGCTCATTTGTTGCGCTTTTGTATGTGCTAGATACTCAATATATTATAATAATGTCCAATATTGTTGTGCATATTAATATCATGAACTTATAAAGCAGTTTTATGGCATTTTAAAAACGGCCATTAACAAGATACATGCCGTGCACAAACACAAAGAGAGCTGACACCAAACCTCGAGAAGAGCCAAATTGGAAATAAAGTTATAAACGCATAGAAGGCGTTCATTGTGGGCAGCAAGGCGATGGCTTTCACAAATTTGAATGGGACTATCAATTAATTGGGAGAGCAGCCGCGACAATCACGTTAACATTTTCACATTTTCAAACGAATTACAAGTATGTGTGTGTGTTTGAGTGTGTGTGTGTGTGTGTGTAAGTGTGGGGTGGACTGAACTCAACTTTGGAATATCTATCCATCCATCATGTCCGACTTACCCATGCCGAATGAGTGCCGAAATGAATTTGTTAAGAATTTTGTTAACATTCACTATTTTAATGTCCACTTTCTAAGACACCTTTTTGATGGCCTCGGGCCATAATTTGATTGTCACTTAACGACCTGTTTTATGCCTGCCATTATATGTCTCGAAGCATTTTATAGCTCCTAAGTGTAATACATAGAAATATAATACATTAAAGTGATCAATTCAAGAACGATACTTATTAGTAACTATTTATATTACTGTTATTAGAACTACTACTATTTGAGCCTCAAAAAAAAAAAACAGAATTCTCTAATGTTTAATTCCTCAAACCGAAAGAAAAATGTTTTATTTTACTAATTTTAAAGAAACTGATTAAGTTTAGTGTTTGATCCAATTTTAAAAATATTCATTGTTTGATCCAATCACGCGCCTTTTAAGTATTGATTACCATTATGGCTACACTACTGAACAAAACAATTTATTGAGGTTAAGCCAAATAATAAATATAATTAAGTTATAAATGTGTATTGTGTAAAATCCTTTTTATGAGCTCAATTTTACGCGCGATCATTAAAAGTTTCCGATTCCCAAAGAATAATGCCGACCATACAATAAAATGAAAAATAACTCCGCTTAAGCTCCAGCACCAAAAAAAAAAATGTTTATGGTACCAATTTAATGACACTTTCACTGCCAGCCAAAAAAATAAAAATAAATAAAAATAAATTTGAAACACAAATTGTGCAACTTTTGCTCCAAAATAAAAGTTAATAATAAAATAAAGATACATTTATAATTCGTCATAATTTAAGTGTTCCATAAAAATTCTCCATGTGCTATCGACACAGTTAAACGAGTTCATTAATCAATTTTGTCACAAAGTAACCATTAAAAAAGAGCACCTCAAATGCCAGTATATGAGCATAATAAACTGAATATAAATTTTAATGTTGCAAAGTTTTATGCTAATTTGCCATTTGTGGCATACCTTAATTAACCATTGCGATCCAATGGGGGGCTTGGTGTCCGGCCGATGTTGATGTTGCGGCCTAAAAATGTGTTCGCCTTTTGGCACAAATCTATTAATGTTTACAGCCACTAAAGAAGCCATTGGAATGAGACGGATACCGTGGCCCATTATTGATAATGCCACCCACTGTGCGCACGAGTGCAAATAAAAATCGTATATGTTTTGCATATTGGATTCATTGTGTTTTATTGTCATATGCGATGGCAAGCCTTTGTCGACCGTGTCTTTCCATATGCTAAACATCCACTCACAAATGATGGCGTTCACTCGTGTCGTTTTCACCTGCTGACCCACAGAGCTTGGCCATAAGCCACCAAAATTTATGACTTGATTACGCATTGTGCCCGACTCGGGACCGATTCCGTATATGACATATTACATGACAGCTACGAATTGTACCAAGTGAACAACGCTTACTCAGGGTGAGAATATATGTCAATGTATGTGTATATATCTGTGTACTAGGGGTGGATTCGCCTGCTAGCTAACCTCTAATAATAACATGTGTAAAAAGGGGGCAAAATTAGCTGGCTGATTGGCCTATCAATTCGAAGTAGTTTATTATATTGTGTTCGTCTTTCTGGGGGTTACATTACACTACAAAATTCAGGAATGCAATTGGTCCGAAATAAAATATTGTATAAAATGCTGTTAATAAAGAAATGTTTTATTTAATTAATGTTAATTTTCATCGCTCTCAAAGACTATAGACTGATTTAAACTATTTTATTGTGGATTTTCCATTTTAAGCAGTAATAGAATAGATTTAAAACTGTTCCGAACGCTGCATTTTTTCTTTCAGTGCAGGCCATCAATTTAATTGGTGCTCTTGCCAAAAACTAAAAATGTGATGGATGCAATTATTTGGCAAAGTACATAAATCTTCTGCCAGTTGGGAATTTTAATTAAAATTCTATTGTTTCGCTGTCAATTTTCGCACTTCTCGTATGCATGTTATAGATATATATTTTTGCTGCCAATTATGGAGTTTGGTGCACGATTTCAAATGCTGATAAATTAGCAAATTTTAATTTATTAAGGAAAAACAAATTTCCGCCGAATGGTTGCTGGCACTTGGCTTTGGCTATTGCTTGTCTTCCGTTGGTTGTGGCTGCAACAAATAAACTAAGTAAATTTATGGCCTCGGGCAGCAAGCACACGTGTGCGACATGCCCACACATTGACACCTTTTGGTGGTCAGATCTCGAACCCCAGGCAGCACACTCCTGCCACTACAGTCACTCCGCACCTGCCATCCAGTTTGCTACAGTTGCAGGTCCCTCGGCGCGCTTTGTTTTTGTTTATGCTGGGCAGGCACAAGCTGACAATGCTCCATCATGTCCAGCGTACGTGCGGCCAAACAAATTACAGGGGCACTGCGTCACTTGCAGGAATTTCCAAGTCTACATTGTCAAATGCCATCAAAAGTTGTGGACATGTCGTAACATTAATTTGACATTTTACTGCCCTGGACGTGGGCCAAGGGATGGTGAGTGGAGTTCCAAAATAAAACAAAAAGGAAAAAAAAAAAGAAAAAAAACAAAGCATAACGAATTATGCGTAAATAGTTAACTCCTTAAGAAATCTGTCCAGAAGTCAGCTTGCAGCGGCGGTCAACCGCAACGACACAGGACAACATTTGCACAGACAGCTGCCAAGGATGCTTCAGCTCCAGCTCCTGCTCCAGCTCCGAAAGATAACGCAGGCAGCTGCTGCAAGCTGTTGGAGTTCCAAAACATCCACAAAGCATCTCGTGAAAATGCCAAATTGTCTTATGGCAGGCCTAGCGAATCTGATTTGTGGTCGACTGCAACAGCAGTTACTGCAGAAGCAGCAACAGTAGGAGCCGCAGCATCCGCCTTGTTAACCCAAATATTTTATGTAGCTGCCACCGCAGATGCCAGCCGCACAACAACTGCAGTGATTAATTTGCTGCAGTCCAGATAATTTGTTAACGTTAATCGAACTTTGCCGCAGATCAGAGCAGCTCCTGCCCCCTTCCCATTGCTGTCCGTTAAAGTAGAATGGCAAAATGTATGCTACAAGGATGCAGTTTCATGGGCAGCGCTTTTTACGACACCCATTAAGCTAAACTATGCCCGCTCGGCAGGATTACACTCACTCCCACAGGGTGAGTCTGGCTTTGCTGATTGCGCAGAATTTAATGCGCTGCCATTTGGCCGGCAATCGAGACTTGTATCGGCCAGTTTTTGATTAACTGTGAAACACACACACTCACAGACATTCACGTTTGTTCGATTGAGTGCGTCACGCAGCGGCCATTACGAGCGCAGACACGCCCACGCGATAAAGCAAACAGCCCCGAAATCCTTAATTGCCACGTGACGGTTGATTGGCTCGAAAGTAAGGCTGCATCCACTTGCTAAAAAGAAAGACGCTACTGTATTACAATTATTTATTAAATTCCATTAGGAAAGAAAACACTTTTTCAACTTAAACTCTCCACAAACTTTCGTCTGGCTGTGCCCTAATCCCTAATCCCTAATCCGAGTCGGCGGTGATGTGCTTAAACGATGAGATCACCTTGCTCGTCTTCTTCCTTAACACTATGGATGAAGTTGATCCCAGCGACAGCTCGTCCGCATCCTCGCTGCTCAATTCAGCCTTCGCCTGGAAGTAGCCTTCGTCGTCGCCCGGCCTGGCCAGAGACTGATTCACGTGCACCATCGCCTCCCGGAACAAACTGTATTGCTTCTGCTTCAAGTCGCCTAAGCGGGCTTTGCAGGTCTCGTAGTCGAAGAGCTGAGTGGCACCCACCTTGGCGATGTTGCAGGTGCCGTAGAAGTAGACTTGATACATTTTGCCCTCCTCCCGCAGAACACGCGCTGGCCAGGCACGGAAGCCGCGCACCTTGGCAAAGACGAAGTCCCCCACTTTTGGCTGTTTCGGCTCTTTTCTTCTTTTGCGTCCCATTTCTATTAAATGGGGCACAAGCACGGGTATTTGCGTAGCATAAATTTAATTGCGAATCGGCGAATCGGCGGCATCCACACAAGTGTTGCCAGACTGCGGGCTTGAGCCAGTGTTGAGCAGCGCGTGCAAATTCAAATTAGCATGTCAACGGAAATTGGGTCAAGCCGAGTTAATGTTTTCTTAATACGCTGATCAAGCAAAAGAAACGACATTTGCATTATCGTCTATTCGCACACATACACATACATACACACACACATAGACGGTTTGTTGCTTGGACAATTCTGTTTAAGATTTTCGCTCACGTTTCCCGTATTATTTGCAAATTGGCTTTTTAAATTGTCGACTTGGTTAAGCTAAACGCAACTACACTTTATGGCCAGGTTTCGTGTTGCATTTTAAACCATGCGAAATTCCGCTAACTTAAAAGCTGCAGCAACCAGAGCTGCAAGCCCTTAACAGTCGCTGCCCCTCGCTGCCCCTCGCTGCGCTTGTTAACTCAATTATAATTATCGTTATTGTTAAATTGCATTACTGCATTATTTAACAGGCGTAATTGCCACTATATTAAGTATGTAAATAAATCTGTTGCTGTTAGTGTTGTTAGTGGAAGGGAATGGGTAACATTTTTGAGCTAACGAGAACATTTCGCAGAGAGGTGCAGAAATACTTTATTCATAATTATAAAATCGAAAGATATGCAATTATTCCTTCACAGCTGCTGCACTTAAAAATCATTCTTGCACGGCTGATGGGGGCTCACACCTACTTGACTGTCACTCGGCTTGACAGTGCTCAGAATTCAATTAGGAAAAGCAATTTACGACTCGGGTTCGGGACATAATACTAATACCAACAACGACAACGACAACGGCCCGTTGGACGCCCGGCATGGACGCCGGCTGGACATGGGCCCGTAACCCGCCACAAAGCACATTAAGCAAGCACGCTGAAGGCGGCACGGGGGCATAAGCTACGCATGTAATTTGTAAGTCATTTTTTCAACTATCAACGTCCCAGACAAACGACGACGACGATGACGGCCACGCAGTTTGCAAGCCAGAACACATTACAAGCAAGGGTGGGGCAGAGCTTGGGGCATGATCAGCAGGCACAAGCCAGTGCGTTAAGTTGGAAAAATTAAGTAACGAAAGCATTGAATGGCCAACTGAATGACGCTGGCAATGTGCATGGGATCGGGAATGGGAATAGCAAAGGAGTGGGGAGTGGGGACTGGGAATGTCCATGGCCAGCGACAACAAGCAAAGAGCTAGGCATAAATTATGAATCATTTAGACGCTTCCTTATGACACCAAAACGAAGAAGCCACCAGGCTCTAACATGGCCAAGCCAATTCCAGGCCCCACTTGGCTGCCCAATGATACATGGCCAACCAGGCGAGGAGGTGATTAACAGCCACTCTCCACTCTTCACTCTTCACTCTTCACTCTTCACTGCTCTCTCGTCTCGTCTCTTTGGATTCAAATGCAAAATTCTCAGGGGGAACTAACATTTATTTATGTTATGGCCGCGTGCCCCAACTCCGTGCTTCGGTTTTTGCCATTTTATTAGCATGGCAATGGTTAGCATAGTAATTGTCAATGGCTTGGCCAACTTTAAATTGCCATCAACTCCCAATCAGCGAATCAGGTGAGGCGCTTAAAGTTTGGTGAAACTGGAAGAGATTTAGGACTAGGATTAGTGTTTGAGAAGTGAGCAATGGCTTTCCCCAATTCTGAATATCGGCGGAGTACCATCGCCAACTATAAAACTGTTCATCTCACGCACTTTGAGGCACCTTGTAACAAAAGACTTAAGACACGAACTTGGCCCGCAAGCCACATTTCCTGCCCGTCACGCAAACGGCAAACCTCACACGCCTTTTGCATAAATTGCGATAACTTCTACTAAAGACAATTAAAAACTCTCTAATTAAGTGATTAAAAAAGCACACAGACATCAAATTATGGAAATATGCGAGTCAATAAAACACAAGGTATCCAACCCTATCCAACACAGCTCGCCCCACACCCTCGCCGCACACCCTCGCCCCATTCGATCGGTCGGCCATATGTGTTTGCAGTTTTTCCAGGAATAAACACGCTTTTGCATTTTAATGCCGCGCAAATGAGGCGACGAGCTGGCCAGCAAACGAGCCGCGGCGGCCAAATGTGTGTCGGCCAAGTGGAGGTGTCGGTGCCGGTGTCGGTGTATGAGTATGCAACTAACTTTACCTAGCACGCACACTCGCACACACACTCGTACACTCACACACACCTGAAGACATTCATTGGCATTGGCTTGTTTCTGACTAATAAATGCCTTTTTAATGAATAAATCACTCACAGATAACCATCTCTTAATAACGTTCATTTAAAGCAGCGAAAACAAAACACACTCCGACACAAAAACAACACAAGTGAATACTCATACCCATGCATATGTGTGTATGTGTGTATGTGTGCAGCTGAGTCGAAAGTAGCTTCCAAAGACTTGGCGTTGATTTTGAGCATTTACTTAGAGAAACTTGGAGAGATTGGCGCTAGGAACGCAAGACCAGTCTTTGCGCACCTCCATCTGTCATCTTTCAGTGGCGGCCCTGCACCTGTACACCTTGTTGCACCTCACTCCGGGTCGCCTGCTAGCGTAGCGTCTGTCTGCAAGTGCCACAAATTTATTTGTATGTCTTCTTCATGTCAGTTGGTTGGCAACTGCATAAGCAGTATACGACCACGGCTAGGAGAGTATGCCTGACATACGCAGCTCAACTGTCACTCTGGTCCGATATGATTTTTAATAATTTCTTGCCATTCGCATTCCCATTCGAGGCACGCTGCAGGCAGGTAGCAGCCGTTCTCAGACTTGTCCATTGCCGCAATCATCAATGTCAATTAAATGTTAATGCTAAATTGTTGGAGGCCATCAGAGAAGTGCGCTGCGTGTGGGAGTTGAGCAGGATATGGCGATTGGAATGCAAGGTGTCTGCAGCAAATGAAGCTATCTATCTAAGCGATATCGACACAAACACTCGAATCTAAGAGTCAGACAGGGTCAGGACCCGGGGTTGTCTGTGGAAAAGATGCCACGCTTCATTGGCCGGCACGTAAATCTTTAACTAACGCCTCCAAGACGCAGAAATCTACATATTAACGCCACAGCAGAGTCTGCTCAATGGCAACAGACAGCGCCACAAATACCAGAGACTAGCCGGGGCCAGGTCCGCGACCCAAAACGACGATCATTTACTTTATGATCACTTGAAAACGAATCAAGTATAATAAATAATATAAGCAAGTGGGACAACGGGGGAGACAGGCCAAGATATTGAAAATTGCACACACACGCACATTAAATTTTTTCACACCCTGGCCCCCAGAAAATGAAATGGTTTTAAATAAGGTGGAAAGTCAAACAAGCGCAGTTATGAAGCAGATCGCGCCGAGATCAGCAAACAGAACAACACCGTCAATGGTCAAAGAAGGAGGCAGGATGCATTCTGGTCGAGTCCCATCCACAGGGCTTTAAATCTGCCTCTCCATTGGCAGACATACAGACCCCAGTACCCCATCATCTCACACCCATCCACAGCTGGTCAGAGGTGAGACCAGATCTTGCTCGCGCTCCGCAGGCGGCCTTTGCCCAGCACGTTCGACATGGTCGCTGCAACGTTCGTTCGCTTATCATCATAACAATAATGTTAAAGTGGCAAAATGGCAAACTTTGCGTAAAACCCATAAAATTTATTTGCACTCTGCCAAGATTCAGATTTGTATTTCCATACAAGCGTACTTCCGCTGGATATACGATCGAGCGGTAGATAAATACATACGATACGGAGTAGGCGGTGCAAAGCAATTTCAAATACACTGCAGATCGATTGTTCATTTGGAGATATAGATAGAAATATTTCTGAATTACTTTTAATTTTATGTTCTACAACTCCAAATATAATACAAAATGTTTGTCTAAATGGCTCTGAATAATAAGAGGTTCGAATCTCAGGTTAGTACCAGCTTAAGGCTTCAGTTGTCAATGACATTTAATAAAAGAGATGATACTTATTCAACTATATCATAATAATAATATATAGAATATATAAAGTTTGAGGTAAGGTTTATATCAAACGAAAAAGTTAGTCGAATAGAATAATATTAAGCAGGGAGAGACGAAAGAGATGGGGAAGGGTGAGCAAAACAGTCGATGAGAGTGAATTTATAAGTATTATACTTAGCCCAGAATTATTTATATTCTGATCATAAGATATTACGATTTTCGGACACTTCACTTTTCTTCAATGTTATATTCCATATTTTTAATAACAAATTACACATATCTTATATTTATACATATAGTATAGGAATATATAAAAATAGAAGATCAATAATGTAATATCACATATCTTAAGAGCTAGAGTTATCTAACTTACTGTAAATATAATATATAATATAAATATAGGAGACACACATTCTCGATTCTGCGGATTTTGGATACCTTCCTAGTTTGTGAATTATGAAGAAAACCATTATTTTTGAAGATAGAAAGTTGGGCATCAAACATTTTAGTTAATACATATCAAAAGTTTCATAACTATCCATCGATGTTCTTAATGCTGAAATAGGCTGCGACATCGAGTCGACGGCCTAATTTTCATCGGCGTTATGGTTGTGAGTTCAATTTCGGAATACATGTCTATGCGGAACTTTTTGCTCGCGCATGTGGCAGCATAATTTGCTAAATAGCAGCACTCCACAAGTTTTATGGCATCTGCTAGTCAAGCACACTCAATTAGAGTTTTTTTACTTGTTTAGTTCAGATAAAGTTCATTAAAAGAGATTATGGGGAAATACTCTAGAATAAGATAATGCACAGCAAACAAAGAGAATCTTCATAATTAAGCTTTTATGCGACGAAAGATGGCGAAAAACGCAGAATGCAACTGTAGGAATAGATTCCGCATCTGAGAAGCTGTGAGTAGGTGCTGCTGCCACTCGCCAGACTGCGACCTGTTAGCAATTGCACCAATCGGAAACTGGTAAGGACAAGTTCTATGTTCAATGGGCAGACATTTTGCAACAGCCTCGAACTAGCGTCTCGATTTCTCGCTCTTTCCCATATCGCTATCTTAGTCTAACAAGAATGAATTTGTCACCAAACGTGCAAACTTTGAATATACTTAACTTATTAATGAAGACGAGTGCTTCGACGTATTTTCTTATCCATTTCGAATCGGATACGCCCCTAATCAGTAAAGCAAGATCGCATTATTAAACGCAGCTATCAACGTTTTGTGGCATTTTTATAATCAAGTTGATATCAAGGCAAAATCGTACTGAATGATAAAAGCAACCACGTTTATGGAATCATTGAAACACGTTTATAACACCTCAGGGGAGGAGCCGTCGCAAGTAAGAAGTAAGAAACAAACAACAATATTGTGGCCATAACAGAAATCAAGTCACAACAAATTTAAATAATTATACACAACGAGGAACCAACGACTCAAATGGCTTAGATTTCGTTTTGGCGATTAATTAAAGACTCATTAAGAATTTGTTTAACTCAAGTGATTAATTAAATAGCTGTTAGACTTGAAAAGGGTACACAAAACAGTAAGACGTGAAAAAAGACAATAGCAACAGCAACAAAAGATCAACTCCAAAACATGTGTAGCTATGTGAAGCATATCACAGATTTAACAAATATATTTCTTTCAAATTAGCTTTTGTTTTTTTACATTTGTTGCTGTTATCCCAAAGCCAAACGAATGACTCCGGCGACAAACTTGCAGCGGCAATTACAACAACATCATCTTTAGCTTCAATGTTACAAATATAAAAATTATTTCAAGATCTCCTTAATTCCTGATTAGTATCTAAACATAATTTAATATAAATTAGACCATAAACAAAAGCAATGGTAATAAATCAAATGTAATAAGGTAGCTCTTGGACCATTTACTTGAGTTCTATTTACATCCCATTAACTTTTATATTATTTTATGTAAAGGTTTTTAACTGAATTATTTTAGAAAATCAGTCCTGGAACTAACTTTTACGAGAACATCTCATTGAAGCCCCTGCGGATGACCAATGGGCAGCGGAAGAAAAATCGTTTGCCAAAACCTAAAGCAATGAAATTGAAACGTCAAAAAAGGTAAAAGGTGACTAAAAAGAAAAACGACATGTGTTGTTGTTGCGACCGTTGCAACCCGCATGAATATTAACACATTATAAGCAACGCGTGCGTTTGAGTGAAAAATTAGCCGAAAGAGAATCCAATGTATTGTTGTTGTTGCTGCTGCTACAGCGTGGCGTAAATTATGCAAAGTCATCAAGTCAACGTTATCCAAACATCAATTGCTTGGCCTGGCTCTTCGGCCTGACTCCGTGCTGCCTGGGAAAATTAGCATAAGCCAAGCGATACACGAATAACTTGGATGAACACTGGCCCGTAGGGCAGTCAATTCTGTTGAAGGGCAGGGAAGGGCGAGGGGGTGGGTGCACAAGCTGGCATTGCAAGAATGCGTAGTCGTTGCCACATTGATGCAGTCACTTTGATAGCGCGACATTAGCAGCAATTTATATGCAAATGCGCAAATGCGCCGGGCCAGGCGCTGGGATGCGGCAGCAGAGCTGATTGATGGTCTCATTTCGTAAGATGCTAACGGAGTGCGGGAGCCAGAGCGGGACCAAGCATCATTAATGCGAATCATTAGCAGTGCTTGTCGATAAGATCGGGTGCAAATTATGCTGCAGCTGAGGCAGCATCACAATGATTCCCACTACCGTGGTAGCGTATGTTCCACACGGCGAGTGCGTAGTTATTAATTGTCACTTAAAATTGGTTCAATAAAGATGTTACAGCGGCGAGAAATCTTTGAGCAAACATTTTAGTTGCACTAAAATAAAATTAGACAATTTTCTATTTATATTCTATTTTCAGATAACAATAAAAATAAGTATTTCCTTCTTTAATAGTGTTTAGCGAATTAACTGAAAACCAAACTTTAAACTGAGCCAAGTTTTTGTGTTGAGTTGGCACTCCCAAAAATGTCGTGAAAAACAATCGCATGAACATCGATATATTTTAACCCGATGTGGCGGTTGTCGATGTTCGATAGCTGCGAGAGATAGATTTAGGGGAGTCTGAAATGAAACCTTAAAAGCGAAGTAAAAACGTAAAAAGTATGCAATATTAATCAACTTATTCAGATTTCGAAATGGACAGGCAAGTGAATTTGCTTCGAGTGCTTATTAATTGTGCAGAAAAAGCGGCAAACATTGCACGACTCTGTCGCTCCAATGAAGAACTCTTGGCGCTGCTCATCCAGGAGAAAACTGGAGCCGAGGCTAATCAACGATTCGAACATGATTTCAAAACGCTAGCTGATGTGTTAATCCAGGAAACCATCAAGTATGAGGTGGGTAAGCTGTTTCCAGACATGCGAGATGCGATACTTGGCGAAGAATCAACGCATTTCACCAACAAACTGGGAGAGGAAGTAATAATTGCTGTGGGCGAAACAAAAACCGAAACTGCAGCAGTGCTGAAAGCGGTGCTCCATGGAAATACGAAAGCAGCTGATGCATTAGCGGATGAAGTGCACAGAAACGTCGATTATGATAGGCATCAGGGCGACATTCCACTACTACCTGATCAGCTCGACTACAGTAATTTGGGCATTTGGATAGATCCAATTGGTATGAAAAATAATAAGTTTAATTTTTCCATTGTTGCTTACGAATCGTTTTCCAGATGCTACTGCAGAATACATTTCCGGTGACACCATATTTACGGACTTTCCTGGCATCACTTCCACGGGACTGGACTGTGTTACTGTATTGATTGGTGTATATGAGCGTGATACTGGCATTCCCGTAATCGGTATAGTCTCCCAGCCATTTGGTCATAAGGAGGATGAGCACATATATAGTTCATTATTATGTTGGGGTGTTTGCTTGCCAACTGTACAGGCCCACAACTGCAAATCTGACCATCGACGCAATCATAGCAAAATTGGAATATTTTCCAGCTCCGAAGATGCCGAAATACTTCAGCATTTTCTTGATTTAAATTATGAACTGGCATTTTCAGCGGGAGCTGGTCACAAAGCACTTAAAGTAATTTTAAATGAAGCGGACATCTACCTACTCAGTAAAGGCTCTACATTCCGGTGGGATACTTGCGGGCCTCAGGCAATTCTGCGTGCACTTGGAGGCGATATGCTCGATTACGTCGCTAGCGTTAAACAGAAACTTCCCGTACCCATTAGGTACATTGCGCCTGAATGTAATCAATCACAATCTGACTCCGATTGGAAACGGAATTCAAACGGGTTAATAGCTGTGAAAGATATTTCCCTTTTAAATGATATCTTTAACAAATTTGTAAAACAGTGAATATTTGGTTTCTTATGATTATCTTGTTTAACATTGCTGTTGTTAATAATTTGTTGTTTGTTATAAAATGTAATAAACGAATTTGTTTTTAAATATATGCCAGTGTTGTGTATACATTATACTCTAAACAGAATGAGAACGGATTAACTGACTAAAATGCAACGATATCAAAAATTGTATATATTCATATACCTCGATCCTTTGTTCGTACGTATTTCAGCTCTCTGACCCATGAAGACCTAGTGCCGAAATTCAAAATAGGCTCTCCTAAAAATAAGAAATACGGTGTTTACTTTGAATTAAAAAGCTTTATATAGTCGTAATAAATGTATTCGTTAATTAACGTATTGGGAATCTTTCTCTATAACATTTTTTTGTGTATAGGTTAGCATCCAAGATAGGCTTCGTAAATTTCATGAATTATCTGAAGTTTTTATGGGATGATTAACTTATTAAGAAAAATAATATATAAAAACATAAAAATTACTTTATTATTCAAAGTTTCAAGTCTCAAAAACAAAATTATTATAACGTATTTTATTATTTATAGTATAAACATAACAAAAGAACGCTTTCCATATAAGTTGAAATTTTTTTCCTCTTAGAATGCGAAGTTCAAATTAGTTCACGGGACAATATCTTGTCCAAGAACGGAATTTTAATCCGACGTGTGTTAGAATCTGGTCCATCAACCACATTGCACAATATCTTACTTTTATCACTTAGATATTGTTCTAAAGCCAAAAAATTTTTGTTTTTATCGAAACCTAGTAGAATACGATAGAAAAAAATGTTAATTTGATGAGACAAATATTATATTAATGCATTTACCATCTACTAAGCATTTGGTGGCATAAACTCCATTAAGCACCTCCTTTGGAATGGGTTTGATTCGCTCTAGTGGAACCATTTCTTTATTGCCAAAGTCACAGTACAAAATACTAGCTTTCTGCCCGTTAACCCGCAGGCAAACACCACGGTACCAAGAATTGTCCTCAGCATAGAGCGACAGACACATTTCCCCTACTCTGTTTAAATGAAAGCAATATATGAAATAAATCAATTCCTGGGAGAAAATCGGTACTTACTCTGGCAAATAACCAGGCTTTAATTTTTCATCTCCACTGCCAAGGTAAGCAACAAGATTGAGCATATTCTGAAAGTCTTCCGCAACTCTCTCGCTTGAAAAGAAGCAAGCTGTAACGTATCCCGTTTTATGCAAATCGGAAGTATTTAAAATTAAAACTTGCATATTCTCGCCAATTGGTAAAATATGATGTTCCAGATCATTCAAGTAATGTCGTTTCATGTCCTTAGATGATTTTTTATTAGAAATCTGTATATTTCGCGGTGATGCCGGCAACGCAGGTACTTCATCTGTTGGGATATACTCTGCTTGTGATGGCTTGAATAGATTCGGATTAATTGAAGAGGTCTCAGGTAAGCTATCAGCAGGATTCAGCTTGACTGCATCTGGCGTAAACATTACTGGCAGCAAGCGGGTCATAAGAGAATGTGGCTCAGCCGATAGGTCCATCAAATCTACAGTGCTACTATCTGAATCATCAAACTTCACTTCCAATTCTGTCTTCTGCCTAAACAGTTTCATTAGTATTTGGAGAGCAACTGTATTCGGTGGAACGGCAGACGACGGTATATTACAAATGGTTTTAATTTTGACCTGACATTGGCTCACAGGCAAGTTTTCCACAAATCGGCAGGGTTTGCGCAGGTAACTGCCTGTCACGTGGTGTGTTGCACCAGTGTCGATGTTGCGAACAGAAAACTTATTGCTTTCAATGCCAGTAACCTGTTATAAAGTGTATATATATACATATATATATGTGGAATGTACGATAAATAAAATATCCAATGAAACGAAATCACATGCTTAAATTTATTTCACCTTACCTCAGCACGATAGTTTCCACATTTAGGCTTCACGACAAGCACAATGTCTCCAATGAGAATATCACATAATTCGATAACTGGTGGACATTTTTCTTCCAAGTACTTAAATATCTCTTCGTATTGCTTGCCCTGCACAGAGCTAATACAGATCTCATGGTAGTTGACGACATGTGATATATATACCAAGTTACCGTTCTCAATAGGCTCCCGCCAGTACTTATGACCAAGTTGACTTACAATACCCAAAAAGGTGTTCACACGCACATTGCACACTTGTTCATTGTTAGCCATTAGTGTAGCTTTGGCTGTACGCACTTTATCTTTATCTTTACCGTGCAAGCTCTCCATGTTGAACTTGATACTTAGATCTGCATCACATTGAGATAATTCGTGATGCAATGATCGCGAGTTATCTTCAAGGGTGACGGCAAACACGCGCAATGCATGTTCGAGAAGGTCACTTGGAATGCGACGCACTTCGTTGGTTAAAGTTATGCGACCCTCATCCATTTCGTAGACCAAAAATAACATAGGATTCTCAATGAAGTCTAGCAATAGTGCCCGTCTATAGCCAAGCTTGGTGCGAGCGGCCAGAAAGAATGTGCGTATTTCTTCTGGAAAGGGTTCCGTAAATAAATGACCTGTTTTCCCACTCAGCTTGGAGTTCAAATCATTATTTAAATGGTTCATCACCTTAATTTGCATCAAAGCTACTTGTGGTTCCTTAAGCGCAGCATTATGGTTAAAAACCCTTACGACTCTTACTTCCGGATTAATGAGCATCATTTCAACTGGCAAATTAAGCGGAATTGTCATTGGTTTTATTTGAACCTGTTCAATGCCCTCGATCGTTTTAATACCCAACATTCGCAACGACAGATTCTTGTTGATTTTAACGCCTGTGTTAGTTGGCAGTTTAACCCTTAATGCGTACGCCTTATATTCTGCCATGCGATTTACAGGAAAATAAATGTTTGGCGCAATGCAATTGATAACAGCTCCATAGTCAATGAGCCGAACTTCGGCACAATCTTCACTGACACTAAACGAAACAACTTCACCACGAAACATTTTATGATTAACAGCGACGGCAACCAAGTTGCCAACAGACAGATCTTGAATTGAGCATGATTTCTGGTTCTGCATGCTGCGTTCAATGTTGTTGGTTAGTCGCTCAAGTCGCTCTGTGTTTGCCACATCTACCACCCAGAAGGACCCATCCTTTTCTATGCAAGTGACGCGACAGTCGAACTCATTTTCCGGAGGCATTGCAGATTCACGCCATGTCAAGTTCAATTTACTCTCGACTGAATCAATGATTGTTAAATCTTTTACCATAGATGTCAAGCTGTTTTTTTGTCCTGGAATTTCCTTTGTCGCCATTCCGTTGCTCACGTTGAGGGAAACAACAGGTTCATGCCTAAAAGGTGTCATTGCTTTTATGGACTTCATGCTGACCAAAGGCCTATAGGATAAAAAAACATGCTTTGTTGTAACGAAAATAAAATACATTTATGCGACTATGATATAATAACAATTATATTTTTAAAACACTATTTGCAGAACTAAAATATTTCCAGGAATTATTTTCTTTACGAGCAAAACGACGATCTCATAAGTAATACTTGCCACAAATTATCAAAATGTGTGGAATGAACCTATTTACTATTTTTGCATAATCTTCATAAACATAATCAAATATGTATGTATGTATATGTACAAAAATTCGAATGTACATATGTACATATGTATACTTACGGCATTATGGTGCAAACATATTTGTGCCTTTGCCAGTCTTTTCGCTGGCAAACGTCGTTGCAATAAGGTTCACCGCAACGCTGACACATTAAGTTGGCTGAAATGCCGCAAATTACACATGGCATCTTAGTATCTACACTCATAATTGATGCAAACTGCTGCGACTCAGTAATAAATTAATTGCTTGGCAGAAACACGCGGCAAACACAAACACTGAGAAAAAGATGGCGGTTCTAACGGTTGTTCACTTAACGCAGAGATGAACGAGCAAGCAAATGCAATATGTTTTATACAATCCCTGCAATATCAGCTGTCACTTGTTCTAGTTATGGCTTGTTCCTGACACCATGATTATTTATATCAATGAAATGTATTGATTGAAACTATGTATCCAGTTATTTAGTTTCTTCAACTCTTTAACTAAAGCTTTTGTGGATTTGAACTCGAAGTAAACTCGCGAAGTATCGATACATTTGCCGCTCACGTTCTTATAATGTACATTGACTCAAATGGCACTGCTCATTAGTCTGGACTGTTATCGGACTCAACTATGTTAAATTCTGGTTGCTGTTATTTTCTATATAGCACTGGTTTATGATTTTAACAGTTCTAGAAAGTGAACGTTACAAAATTTGATTTTTTTTTCTTATTATTTCTGGCGATTATATATTCTCATTCATAAATACAACTTTTTGAGGGTACCGTTCGTTTAAAGACGAACATGATGTTAATAATAATATGTTAATATTGAGATCTGGCAACTCTTAATTGTAACAACTGATACAATAAGCTTTTCACTTTCCACCTGCATCACCTCTTAGGCTCTCTTTCGATTACCCAGTATTTATAAGCCTACAAACACTTTGTGGGCATGTGAAAGCCAAAGCCCAAACTGGCCAGACAGAATGGGACGAAAGAAAAGAACGATTGTGAGAGTAAGAGGGCGTCAGTGTATTGTTGTTCTGGTTGTTTCTGTTGCTTTTAGTAACACACAATTTAAGGTGCTTTTGTGGATGCCTTCAAGTCGAGAAAAGTTGTCTCGGGTGCAACCGCACAAATACAACAGTGAAATACTAACACATGTGGATATATGTCGATAGTCTTGATAATTGCAGGACCAGCTTGCATGAATAGTAAAATAAATAGTTAACTCCTGTTTTTATAGGTCGTAAATAGTGTTCATATGTTGATGCATTTATATGTATGTTAATATGTTGAATTTGACTTTCTGCATTTTTGTATATACAAGCTCATACACACAAATACATTCACATTCCATGGATTACAGCTACAGTGCGCTAATGATCTGAAGGACACGCAGAAGCTGTGGAACCAACCGCAAGCGTTGATAAAGCCCTCGGTTAACTTAAAGCCGACCTGAGCTTACACCCTACGCAAGCACACAAACACACGCACATAAAACCACAAACAAACAATACACGTAGTGGCTTTAATTGCCCTGCTGCCGAGCAGGCAGAGAGTGGGTGGTTGTCGCTGCTTGTCTCGCTCGGCGTCACACATTTAGTTAACGGAGTCGGTTGCCAGTCGCTGTTGGCTGGATGGGATTTATGTTTGCTGTACATGCATGTTATACAAACAATTTACTGTAACTGTGACATTCACATACAAACACACACGCACCCGATTGGCGACCTCCATTTAACACCAAACGTGTCATTTGTGGCCATTTGCTCGTTGATGTGCCTTTCTCTTCTTCTGCAGTTGCCTTATGGTTTTCCAGCTTTTGTGGTCTATTAAGTGGCTCGAAACAGTAAATCAAAAATATACTGCATAATCTCTCTGTGGGTTGAGAAACACAGGGCGTGTGTGTTATTTGCCTCAAGCGTGCAACAAGCGGCAGCATAAAATTTTTAGTTGTCGCAAACAACCCTGTCGAAATTACGCAAAGTGCTAACAGTGCTAACAGATTTATGGGCCAAGAACTGGAAAGCGATATAAACTGAAGTTCATTATAAGTAAAACAGAAACATAAAAGTCTTAAAGCAGCGAAAGGACATGGCCAGTGTAAGCACCAGAAACTTTGCTGTCAACAACATTATAAAGAACAAGACTAACCAACAAAGTGGAGAAAGTGTCGTCCGATAAGACCGACATTCATACAAATTCGAGACACAAACACTTACTTAAGGGATCCACATCGAAGTTTGAGCTATAATGTAACTCAATTTTGACTAAATATTGCTTATTTTATATGAATTTCTTTTCACATATTAAGCATACGTATCGCTTTAATTATTGCTAATTTTTAATTTAAGCAGCTTAATAAGTTTTACTATGCACCCAGACACCCGCAACAAGCAACAGGAAGCATCAGACACACTCACACACACACACCTTCACAATTACACACGTGGTTAGAATGCAAGCCACAGTGCATAAAGCTGTCTATCCGAGACAGGCTGTGGGTGTGCGTGAATGTATTTGTTGGGATGTTGCGCTTGTATTAAAAGCACATAAAAAGTAACGTTTAAAAACCACGCTGTCAGGGAGCGTGGAAATGAGCATCGACGCGCGCAAATAAACAAATTAATAAAAGCCAAATAAAAACCAAACAAACAATGCTGAAGAAAAATACAAGAAAAACACGAGTCATAAATTAAATAGAAACAACGAAAATTACTTACCCAAAAAGCGGCCGCCCAGCAACAAATGTGTCCCCTTTGCTGTGGCTGTCAATTTTTTGTAGCATACATACAGGCGCGCTTCAAAAAGGAGTGGGCGCCGCTGTAGATGGACCGGGGCAGGGCGGGGCGGACGGTGCGCCGGCTGGTTGCGGCAATGGGTGCCAGCACGAATAATCTACTAGCGATTTATTTGTTGCTGGCGCAGTCAACGTCGGCTTCGCAGCTTTCGCCGCTGCTATTTTTGTTACTTCTTTTTCATATTTTTACTTACTTTCAACTAATCCCAAACGACGCTGTGGCAATGGACTATAAAGCAACTGCTGCTGCTGCCTCTGCTGCCATTGCTGCTGCTACTGCTGCTGCTTTTGGTATTCGGCTTTTATAGCTCGTCACCATCGGCGTCGGTGTCGGCATCGGCGTTGACGTCGGCGTTGGCGTTGGCGTCGTCGTCAGCCTTCTCGTCATCGTCTATACTCGTGCGCCACAGTCGTGCGTTATCCTTTGCTCCTGTCGGTTGTGCACGGTTGTGCCTGGCAGCATCTTGGTGTGCCTGCTATTCGCCAATTTGCTAACTTGAACGCGCGACACGTCCAGCGCACACACCTGTGCGCGCCACTAGGTGCTACTTTGCTTACTGCTAACTACTCAAACAAAAAACATACCAAATTTGCACCCAAATGGCTTGAAATTATCTTCACAAAATTTGGCACGCGCGGAGTTTTTGTGTTGTTTGCCCTCTACAGCTATCGCTGTTCGGAGTTTTTGTGGGGGAAAATAATAAAGAAAATCAGAGCTAAGTGCTTTACAAGTTGCCCAGTTCAGGCCGCTTCGGATCTTAGTAATAGGCTAACTACAAATCTTTGTAAGTATTTTGTTGTATTTCTGGATTTTTATATACAATATTTTGCGATATATTAAGCAGTTGCTTGAGTCTAAACCCAAAATTTGAAACAGATTTGTGCCCAACAGTCGAGTAAGCATTTAAATAAGATTTCGATGTTGCGTCCTAATTGGTTACATTTTCGTGTATCTTAATATGTAAATCTATTTCGGTGCCTTGCTCAAGTGCGTGTGGTTAGGATTTGTGAAATTCATCCCTCAAGCAAACGATATGCCGCCTTAAAGGGACTTCCAAAGCATGTAGGCAGTTGTCCTGACTTCAACGAGCCGTCACCTTGTGACACCGGCCCACTTATTCGCTGCGACGACAGCATTAACATGTTCCCTTTGCTAAGCGCCTGTGTCCTTTGCGTGTGTGTAGGGAGCTGTCGCCATGTCTGACTCGACGGTTTGTCTTTCTGCTTTCGAAGCAGCTATCTTCTTGTTGTTCTTTCTTATTTTCATGCATACATTTTAATAGTTTTTCCAAGCTTTAAATTCCCCTCGAGCTGTATTTTGGACTGTCTGTCGCTCTGTCTGACTTGCTGTCTGCTTCAAAGCTTTCCACTTTTGGCCCTGAGTAAATTTATTTTGCGGCCATTAGCCATTGCTTGAAAATAACCAACAGCATGTACTTACTTTTAAATTGAAATTTAAAAATAACAAATTTACAGTTCATGCTTAAAATAGATGCAACTTTTGTTTTTGTTACCGTAAATAGGTCACACAGAGAACTAAACATAAGATAAGCTAAGCGAGTGACATACTTGTGAACTGTAGGACTCTTGATCGTATTATAAACAACTTTCGTTTTTATTGCATGCTATATTATCAACTATTTTAAGTTGTAGGTACAAATAAAGTATGTATGAAATGAGGGGAGAAACAACACAATATTAGCTGACTGATACTGTGAGAAAAAAAAACATAGTATATCGAATATTTTAAAGCCATTTTAATATGAATTCATTACTTGATATACATATGTATAAAATAACAGCACGTTATATGCATACAAATAAATTTTAAGTATTTCAAGTGTCTCCAATTTTTATTTTAATGAACGAGATTATAATAATCCATCTGACTTACATATTTGTATTCATTGCGTAAATTAATTGTAAACAAGTAAGAAAACTCAAGTCGAGTGAGCTCGACTACGAGGTACCCTAAACTCACGCCAATAGGGACGATGCTGTAACTTTTTGTTTATTATTTAATCTTAATGAAATTTTGGACTTGTTAATAATATTTCGAAGCGTTACTTTCTAATTCAAAAATGAGTTTTCCCCATAAGGGGTGAAGGAAGAGGGGGGGATGGGTATAAAGAAGTATGCTAAACATTCTAAAAATCTTAAAATATTATGCTCTGCTTTCCAATTTTCAATGGTTTCAGGGTATAAAAATATAGCAGTACGTATAAAACTCATAAGTATAAAAAACAATTTTATGAGGCAGCTCACAAGAGCCTCAATTAAATCAAACGTTAATAAAAGTCATAAAAATATTTCCAAAAATGTATTTGTGGGAAGGAAATCAATTATTAAGGACTGATATAAAGTAATAAAACTTCAAAAATTTAAATAATTCGTATGGAATGCTTTAATTTTCTTATCGGCTTCTGAATTCAGCATTTCTATTCGTACGAACCAAAGTGTTGGCTAACACGTGTTTATCACTTTTCAATTGGCTGATTGTGAGTGAAAAAGTTTTCCATTAGCATTTCATTTTAATTAAGCCGCCAAAAGTTCCAACTTTCGTTCTATCTACTATCCATCCCGTTCTTTTTTTTTCAGTTTCCCTCTCGCTTCTATTTTTCCAAATTTCTGCACTTGTCATTTACCATAACACTCACAAAGTTCGTATTTTTTGGGCAATTGACTGCGCTTACCTCTACAAAACATACACAGGCACACATACTCACACACACGCACACACACACTGAAGTTGAAAGGCCAAAACAAGTGCAAACTGTGGCTCAAATTGTCCGCCCACCTGTCTGCGTGCACTTCCGTAAAATCAACTTTGTATATGTGTTTGACACAAATCGGTTAGGCTTGCAAATCAAAAATTGGAGTTTCGATAAATGCAATAAAATTGTGCTGACTCATTATTGGCACAACTCAAGAAGTTTTTGCTTAAAATGGCAAACAAATAAGCTCTCCTTAATACAAAATTAATCACATATAAATCGTTAAAACCCATCGACCTGATTGCTTCGCTCGGTCTTTTGGCCTAATAACCTTTTCAGTCAGCCGAAGCAGTTGCCAAAAACAAGCCGAAAATTGTGCGCCGCGCCGTGAATTAAATAGTCCTGAATATACCAAAGTACAACAGTATTGATTTACAATTGAAGCTATTATAGGAGCTTTAAGTATTCGCTGGATGTCAGAAGAGACATTAAATTCATTTCACTGTTGGTATTCGGTAAAGAAGAATAACTTTCCACATTATAACTCATTGACTCGAGTGTTTCACATTTTGTAAGAACTTAATAAAACTCACTAAAAGGTTATGAAATGAAAGTAACATAATGAGTTGGCCAGTTTGTCCGGGCTTGTTTGAGTTGTTGCTTCCAATTGTTGGCTGTGAAGCAGTTAATTAAGTGATTGCCTGATTGACGACTGCACCATTCATCCCCCGGCGAGCGCGAGGAAGAAGAAGATCCCTGCGTCAGCACGAGTTGCTGATTTGATTTTCTTTGTATCGAGTATTTAGTAATTACTTCGTCCTGCCTGGGTTTTTAATTGGCCACAGAACATGAAAGAGGAAACGCTCTAACAAAGCTATTAGCAGGAAAACAGGAAAACAGGAAAAACAACTTAAAGCTGTCGATCCAGGCGACTTTCGAGTAAAGTGCTCTGCCGGCTGCAAGTGCCAGGGTCAATTAGAAGAGCCATAATAGAATTAGCCTTGATAAGTGTGTGCTGCAATGGGTGTAAAATAGTAGCACGAACAGGCAAGCAGCCAGTGGAATTAGTTTGTTCCCTCTTTTGATTGATAGTCGAGATGAGTGCCAAGTATGACAAGGATAACAAGGTTACTTATGGTAGAGCGGCGCACATATTGTTGGACTTGTGCGTCGTTTAATTCAACATCATTTTGTAGCTATAAATAAATAACTGAGGAATGGCCGAGGGTGGGGTATGTATGCACTGGAATATCCTTCACATATATACAGGCAAAGGCTATTTGGCAGAGAAACAAACATATCTTGTAAATCTTAAGTGCCAAAGTCTTCAAATTTATCTCATATATGTATTACTAAAGGAGACATGCATTTTGGACAGTTTGGTTTTTGGATATCTCACCTGTTTTCGAATTATTGGGAAAAGACTCAATTTTGAAGATAGAAAGTTGCATTTCGGAAGAATTGAATAAAGTTCAATTCGGCATGCATGCCGATGCGTAAATTCTTATGTAAACATGTAAAGAAGTATGAAAAATTTGATAAACAACAGCACTGCCGGGGTTCATGGTATCTTGACTAAATTTTCTTTCTTGTTTCAATTAGCTCTCTAGCTTTTACTCATTAGCTGTGGATAAATTACATTTGATTACCAAATATTTTATCACAAACAATCAATGCATCGCGTTTTCATATACACTCAAAATAACAATTATTCGTTGTGGCTAATTAATATAACAGTTAATTCAACTATCTAGTCACTGTTGCCGTTCCTTCGCATTTTGATTAGACAACTGACAAACTTCCCATGCTTCTCACACATACATAATTTAAAGCTCATTTCGCATAACTCATACGCACGGTAGTCCACGACATTTGAGTTTGTATTCCAAATGTACGCGGCACGAAATGTCGCTCAAATAGACAAACACACACATATACCCACACGCTCACACTCCCACGTTTACACAGAAACTGAACAAGTGAATGATAGGCAGTCTGTTAGCTGGGCCGAAACTGAACGTGAACAATGAGATATTCGGGCCCAATTGTAAATGTGTCGCCATGGGCGTCCGTGTCGTATGGCTTCTAATGGCTGCGCACACAACAACTGTCAGTTTGAATTTGGTTAGTCAAACGTTTGCAACATTTGCTGCACATTTCGGTTTTTGTCACTGTTCGTTGCTCGCTGCTCGCTGCTTGCTGCCGCCTACTGATGGCTAAAAATACAAGGCTAGCGCCAACATGTTTGTGTATCTGAGAGATACACTTCATCATCCTCGCTAACCTGGCGAATGAATAGCTCGACGGGCTGCCGTGCCTGTGCATAGAGATAACCAGAGACGAGTCCTGTTGTCGCATCCTAAGCAGCAGCTGCTTCACTGAGAGTTTGAGTAACCGAGTGCTGCTGCTGCGGCTGCTGCTGCTGTTGTTACTACTGCTGCGCTTATCTAATTATAGCTTCATTAAGGCAACTGTGATGAACTTAACGAGCAAATGGAGCGTTCGTAGGTAGCCGGGCTTAGCCATCCTGTGCCTGACAGGCCATTGCTGGGGCTGACGACAAGGTCTGCGACATGTGCTGGCCCCAGACAGTTTATTTATTTTCATCATTATGGCTGGCAATATAACAGTTAGATAGTTTCATCTCATCTGTGACACATATAATCATAGCTATATGTGATATGATGCTGATGACATTGTAATGATATTGTAATCAGCCTGACCTTCAGTCCAATTGGTGTGCACACCAATAGTCAAAATAACACTCATCAGATTATAAGTCCACTCATACTGTTGTCATTCGACATTAATTGGGTCTGTTAACTCGACGTTAGGCAGTGTTTCTTTGTGTGTGTGTGTAGATGCTATTGAAATTTCGATGTCATAAGTACTATTTACAGGCTGCCATCAACACCATCAAACTGAAAGCTTTTTCTCACCTTGGCAACATTGGCAAATGGCAACTCAAATGACGGCTGACAGCACACACACTCCCTTACACACATACACACAGACATACACACATACACAGCTGCAAACGGTAGGACCCAGTGTCTTTATTTGTTATTTACTTTTTTGAGCTTTATTTTATTTGATTTTCCCTGACATTTCACAGACGCTGTTCAGCTTTTGGCTTTTATTGTTAAATCGTTGGCCCATTTTTTTTCTACATTCTTGTATTCTTTTTTGTTTTATCGCCTCGCTTGACGCTGATTGAATACAAATACAAATGCAAATAGGAATATAAATATAAACAAATGTCGCCCACCTGCATGCAAATACAAATACAAACAACAGCTTTAATATACCATCAAAAACGGGATATCTCAGAGCTACCGGTCCTGGCTGTGCTTTCAGCCGCCAGGATTCTCACCAAAACGAGCGACGCGGGAAAATTCGATTTTCAATATTTTTTGCTTTTTCACACTTTACTGATGGTTTTTTCCTTCTAAATGGCGCCATTATGTGATTTAGTTATACGGTGCTTCAAAATTTAAAAGAAAACACTTAATGGCGTGCTTGGAGATAATCCTGAAGAAGAATTCTATATGCCTCGAAATGAAAGCTAAAATAAGCTATTTGTGTTAATATTTATTATAAACGTTTAACAATCATAAAAAGAAATCCCATCTTCTTGTCAATTTTAAACTCGCAGCCTTAAGTAAGAAAATCAAATACAGCTATCTAAAAGGGACAACCTTATCTGAATGAATCTTGAATACAACATATACACCTGAATAATATTAAGTTACATTTTATAAAGTATAATAAAAATAATAATACAATTTTATAAAATATAAAAACAAGATAAAACCAACATTTTATGATTTTATGCTATGCAATTTTGTATAGGGTATTCATTATGATAGTTGCTTCTTGGTCCTTGGTCCTTGGTCCTCGGTTCGTTTGGCCAACTCAACAGTCATTACCTTGAAATTCCCAATGGAGCATTTGACTTTAATGGCGCTGGGAGTTAAAGTATATTGACATGTTATGATGCGTGGCCGAAACAGCGGGTGCTTACCACACGCCAAACTCTAACACACATACGCACACACACACACACATACTTACATATTGTGTGGCGCGTGTATTGCGGACATTTTACAAGCGCTGCGTACGATGCTTTTAAATGGTTGCTCAGCATAACGGATAGCTCTATCGTGGCGCTCTTTGGTCAGTTAGATGTGCTCTTCAAATTTTTCAATATTTATTTAATCAGTTTAGTTTCGCATGCCATTTCTTGCTTCACACTTTCCCGTACACGCTTTAAAGCTAATTCAATATCTCAATTTGTGGTTGTGATTTATTTGGTAACAGGAAATAGAGACCGCAAATCTAATATCAGACAAAAGCCATCAGCCCAGCGGGTCTTTTGCGAAGATGTATGTTTGTGCACGTGTATTGTTTCTAGCTGCTGCTCAGAATATTGTATTTTTTCTTCGAGCTCAATGTTGCCATCGCCTGTCAGCCAAATAACAAATATATATATACAAACGAGCATTTTGCAGAAAACGCTGCTCTGTCTGCGTTCAATATGCTTGCCAGACCTTGCAAGGTCGAAACAAGAATGATGGGGTGAAGTAAGTTAGGCATGACCTTTGCCGACAATCCGAGACCGAATCACATTATACATATGCGGGCCCCAATAAAAGTTAAATTGTCCGCTATATACCGAGCACTCAATATGGGATTTCATATTTGTGTCCTTAATATTTCATCAGGGCCGTGAAAAGGACACCGGACACATCGAAACTTGAAATTGCTTTTTTCCGCATTGACAATAGATGTCAAATTAGATTGAGCTCAGACCTGAACATCGAATTTAACTTACTAAAATTATGGTAGTTATTGAATTTATGCATTGCTTGGAAACTACTTTTGTTTGATGGGACATAAACCAAAAATAAGCGTTACTTAAATACAAAATGTCTGCTTAATCACAATCAGTGAAACAATCTTTATCTTACGAATAATATTTTACATTCTACATTTGAATTTTCGCTGGAGCTCCTTTAAGAAATCAAAGAAAAATGCCCACGTCTCTAACTTTATACTATAATTTTCTACTTATTAACATTATAATATGTATATCTTTCAAACTAAATTGCTTGCTTGTTAAATCTGAATTTTATAGTGCAGAAAATCTTATCAAAACCTAAGAAGGAAAACTCAAGTTATTAAAGAAAACATCTGGTTTTCACATTAGCAAAATCCACGAGAATTAGAGATAAGCGCAAGCATCTTTGCATGCATGTACGCACATACATATTTACATACATACTCATATGTGATTACATTCTTGGAATTCTGTTAAATAGCGATAACTAAGTAACGTATTTTACACCTTAAATCCATTGAAAATGGGTTAACAGGGTATAATGTTTTTGTGAAAATAGGCAGAAGGCTATAACATACATTTTCACAAAAAGGAGTGACCGGCCCTATAAAGTATATATATTCCTCATCACGATCAACAGCCGAGTCTCAAGGCTCACTGCTTGTCCGGCCGTCTGTCCATCTGCCCGTCTGTCCGTATATACGTACGTTCGTAGTGAATCAGGGTATCTCGACTAGAGTTTCCTTAGTTGTTATTTCAAGTTTTCCTTGCGAATCGAATTTTGTTAAACACAAAATCAATTCCATAACTATAAATAAATAATAAATATCTGAGATAAAACAAACAATTAGCTAAGTCCTGTAATTAATAACTTTATACCTGAAGTTTTAAATAAATATAAAACAGCAATAAATCACAATAAATAAAAAAATAAATAAAAACTGAGTCACAATTTCAATTACATTGTTACAGTTAAGACATATTGATTTCGGATATCGGTAGGGCATTGTTGGTTCGGGTCCGACTGAAGAAGAAGTTTGGATTTTATTTTTATTTCTTGGAGTCCTGGGTTTGAACGTATGTGCTCTACATTCCAAATTTTAGATCTATAGTGTTTGGGAACATAGTCTAAACAACAAACCAGAACAGAATTTCTGTCATGAAATGTGTTAAACTGTGTACAGAATGTGATGATAAAATAATCTCAATCATGTTCCATTTATCAATGAGTTATAATATATTAAGTCATTGATATATTTATATATATATATGGGTCAGCCACGCCTGCTCTCAGAATAATATATTGAAACAGTACGTATTTTCTTGATATAATAAATACTCATAGTCACCGTGTCCAGAAATTTTAGTAGTCAGTTTTTGTAAGGCCTTCAAAGTTATTTTCTTGCTTAAATAAACCTTGATATACTTACCGTAATGCCATTGCCAAGCTCACATGTCTTTGCTAGGAACACATAAATATAATTAAGAGTCGCGCGCTCCTGCACAGACAATTTTTCCATGGCATGAGTCACACATGAATCACAAAGATACATTTATTGACATGTTTATTGGTAAATAGATAGAATGTATGAACAGATAAATATTGAATATAGTTAAGTCAGGAAAAAAAATGTTAATGGCAAAATATTTGTGTAACTAATGAAAAATATTTGTGGCATATTGAGTCAATAAATTTAAAGGGAGATTTTTTTTTGTAACTAATTTCTTGAATATTTGATATTTAATATAGTTTGTTATATTTTTTATTTTCAAAACGAACATTTTAAAGCAATTACAAGAATTTCAATTTATTTTTACGTACCCAAGTATCTTAATAGGTCCAAACATCACTTTGTAAACACATCAATTTGTCTACATGCTTAATATTTAATAGATAATTTATTGGTTTGCGTTTTTGTTTTTGTTTACTAAGCATTTTTGCTTACTAAATATGTTATTTACGTCGAAATTGCGTGGGATGCGGTTTTTGAAATTGGCCATAAAAAAATAGAATATTTAGTATACCCATAAGCACACGCATATTTATGAACACATACATATATGTACTTATATAACAGTAAGGAGTCGATAATGTGTTCAATTTGAGTACAAAAAAGTCAAATACGACCTTACTTGGGTTTGAAGATTTCCCTTTTGAACTTAAGCTGAGATTAAATAAAAAATTAAATTTTCATTCAAACGAAACGCTCGTAATCAAATTCTATTTCTGAAAAAAAAACGTAATTGCTACGTAAGGAGAAGGGGAGAAAATGCTAGCAAGATGCGGACTTAACGCGGAAAAGGAATATCGGGTTCCAATCAGACATTCATACGCATACTTGGTGTAGGTAAATAAAATAAGTACAAAATTGCAGTCATATTAGGCTTCAAAATGCCATAAAATGTACCGAAGTTCACACACTCGAGTGTACTTGGGTGCGTTCCGGAGCTGCCATAAAAAGGCCATTGCGGAAGGAACAAAAGGACTCGAAGGACGGGTCGAGCCAAAGAGCACATGGCAGACATTTTATTTTTGGTGCTTTTGGGAGGCAAGCTCCCAGCATTTAGTTATGTACTATGTTGAAAGTATTTTATGTACAATGCAAATGGCAATTGACATTCCTTTTGACCGACAGGGGAACAATTTCAATAAGAGCCGAAGGTTACGCGCGCCTCCGTCTTTCAGCACAGTTGATTGACTCCGGCAAAATCCGAGCCGTGCCATGTACGTGATTCCTCGATAATCATCAGTTTTGGCATTGTTCAGCTGCATCAACAACTCAGAAAAGTTTCCCAAAGACAAGCCATGTGGCCATCTGCACGACAACTATGCAAACCCTTCCCCCCTCCAAGCCCTTGCGGTTGTCTGCAATTTTGCGCTTCGTTTGTCAATGTCGTCGCGGTAACTTTGTCCTCGCTTTTTACTTCTTCGGGCCATGAAATCAATTAACACTAATGAAGCTGTGCACTTTTCTGGCTCTCGCCTGTTGTGTGAGTGTGTGTGTGTGACTATGTGTGTGTGTGTGTGTGTGTGTGTGTTAAAGTTCTTGTTTGCGTTACATGCTTTGAGGCACTGCAATCAGCTGCAGACCGTCTAAGCAGCGGCGGTACTCAAGGTCGTGGTCATGAGCAAAAACAAAAGCCAAAAAGTGTGAGCGGCTGATAGGCGCCACTCTTAGCCACGTGATACAGGTTGCGCACACCCACTCGGCTGACAGTTCGTCTGCAGCTGCAGAGCCAACCACTCGTGCTATAAGCAGTTTCCTCTAAGTCCTCTACCCATGTACCTACTCATACACAGGCGCACGCACACACAAATAATCAGCAGAAAAGTAACAACAATCGAGAAAAGTACTTTCCTGTGCTGGGAACTACATTCGGTCTGCCATTGCCAGAGATCCGCCCACATAATAAGAGCAACAGAGTCTGTCTCACTGTGCAATTGTTTGTGTCCTTGATACGGATGCTTCTTTTCTATTGTTAGCATGGCATTTAAAACAAAATGCTCTCTCTTTCGTATCCACATTCAAAGCCAGCGGCTTTTAAAGTACGAACAGGTCCGCCTTCCGTGTGCCTCATTTCCCTTGCCACTGCAACAGTGCATTTCAATATACAAAATCATGCGAAATGCAGCAGCAGTGCAGCAGTGCGGTAGACACATTGAATGGGGCCAGCTGCTGCTTTGTTATCCTGTTTCGATGACACACTTACAAACATACGAGAATCAATTTTAGAATGCAGATGTGAGCCCCATCCGCCTTAATAATCTGTCAATATATATGTGAGACACTCGCATTGCAACATCTGGTTTATTAATTAAAGGGTTTGGAACACGTTTTAGCACTTACATTTGGCATTGTCAAACATCATTATTTCGAGCATTTGTTAAACTTAACGGTTATGTCAAAAAAGCGTCGTGCGTGCGTAAATTTTGTGGACTTAGACAAATTGTTTTTGCCTTGGAAATGAACACAAATCTGCGTCCGCTCAATGAAAAGCAAACGAAAAGGAGGCAAGTAATATTTTGCTAACCTTTTGCATTACGAAACGACATTTTTATAATATTAGGGTATGTGTGAGACAGTGAACACCTGAGTATGAAATGAAATTTACTGTGTTGGCTTCATTGCACTTTCAAATCAACTTTGAATTTCATCGCTGCATTTTCATTTGTATTACGCAAATAATATAAACCACAGTGAACCAAACCACAAATAAAACAGACCGACTAACTTGGAAAACATGATTTTGTGCTATCCAGTGTAACCGGATTTTACACTCAGCATAAAAGGCCCAAATAAGTTAGAATATTCGACGGCGCGCTTAAAAGTATGCTATGAAAAAAAGAAATAAAGGCGTCGGATAGAACCCACGGCGCGTATGCGCAATATTGCACAGACAGGCAAAGTTTTTTGATGTTCTTTTGCCACACGGCACACAACACAAATGCTTATGTACATCCTACTGGGTTTCACGGGCTTTCTTTATAAACATTTATTTTTAGGGCACCAAAATCAGTTTTTTATGCCCGCATTATATGCATTATATGAATGTGCGCTTATCTCTGTGTGTGAGTGCAACAGGGGATGTTAATTAAAAATTGCACAAGTGACACTTTCTTTTATGTTGAAATTAATTTGGAAAATGACTGCTGTCGAGCTCGCACGACTGTAAATTACTCCGTTGCTAAGTCCAAATTATGCTAAATACATCAATCTATTTGTTTTAATATTCGTTTTGTTGAAAACAACATTTAAGCGAAGTAAATATCTTCCTAATTGGACTCCTGTTCATTTTAAACATCCTCTGAACCGCAAAAGGTTATACAAATTTACATATGTATATACATTTATAAGTTTAGAATTTAATTATTATTGGAATTTGACTGAATATTTATTACCAATGGCCATTAGCCAAAAACAAGCCAAAGACAATAAACAGCATTCATCAGTACAAAAAAGTGTTTCAGGTGAATTTTAAAATTTTCGTTTCATTTATATTCATATTCATAGTACATACTTAGGTCCTACGAATAAATGATGTTAAAAAATGTCGAGTAATAACGATAAAATTATTCAAAATGTAAAATATTTTGTTTTTTTATTTGCCTTGTTTTAGCTGTGAACAAGTATTAATCAGTCGGCTGTGTCGTACTGCTTTTTTTTTTGCTGATCTCAAAATCTGGAAAATCTGCGAAAGTCTTTTTACTTGCGATTAGTTCTATGATATTTGTTAAGCCCCAACACGTGAGGTCGTTCATGAGTGTAAAACTCAAATGTCACAGTTTCCGTCACAAAGAATAGATTTGCATACGTTTGCAGCCTTGTGAATCAACTTTTCCTTCAATGAATCTCGAAGTTGACATCAATCATTCAAAGGGTTAACCGAATGATGTGTACGAATAAGCCCAAAAAAAGACTTTACTTTGCTAACGACAAACTAAAAACTACAAAACCAAAGTCTTATATTTGATTGGACACCTAACTTTACATTTGTATAGTGTATAGATATAGATATACACACAAGGTCTTGGCTAATAAAATGGTATCCTTCCATTCATAAATCAGATCCTTTACATTCAATGTTTGCATTCATAATTGTAACTTGTGGCATTTATGCTTACGCTCTTGTCAAGGATACTATTTGTACTAATTGGGCTGAATAACATACAAAAAGAGAAGAAACATTAACGATGTATATTGTAAATTAAAGACCATTTTCCTCTTCGTCTCTTAATTTGTTTGTTTGTTTGTCAGTTTTTGTACTGAATTCTTGAATATGTGCATGTTTAGAATCAAAGCTTGGAATAATTGACAAAAATTAATATTTTTTTATTTCACATACCAAAAGCTAATATTAAATTAACGGACCTTTCTATTGACTACACTCCCCCCATAAAAAATCAGTCAAAATCGAGTCAATTTAAATTTTGAACTGTCTTAGGAAAAGGTGATAGAAAATGAACTTTTCTTTAAACAGCTTACCTGTTCTTTGTTGCTATAATAAATGTATCGCTGTGGTAAATCCGTAGAACTATTGAATAAAATCACTTATAACACCTTTGACTGGAAGAGTATATAATCTTCGGTGTGAATATACAAACATCTATATATATTTCAAAACTGTTTTCCATTTACCGGCCTTTGTGGTTGACATACACATTGGTGAACTTATTATCAACCACAGAGGCTGTAGTTGTCGTTGTCACTAGCTCCATGAAAGTGAAAAGTGGCTAAAATCTCGGTCTACAGAGTATCTGTCTCAGCATCGGCTGTATGTGTATGTGGTGTGTGTATTGTGTGTGTGTGTGTGTGTGTGTGTTGTTTGTGTTATGCAAACAAAATTCAAATTGTGTACAAAAATGCTATTCAGAAATTTGTAACGCGTATTTGAGGCAATTTTGCTGGTAAATGCAAATACACCTATTGCTGCAATTTAAAATGTAAATGCTCGAGGCCACGGAGATGGCCAATTTGCAGTTGGTTGGTCAACAATTTACATGCATACATATTTGTGTATGTAGGTGTGTGTGTGTGTGTGTGTGCGTGTGTGTGTATATGCGTGCCATATTTATCTGTATGTGTTGCCGTGCGCCGTGTTGCATGCAGCTCCGTCATAATCAAGCAAAGCAGAAAAAAGTGCTTGTGGGTAGATGAATAATTGAACTGCTACTTCCGCTCTGGCAGCTGATTGCCCGATACAGTTTGCAGCACTCCCAAGGTCATGGGCCACACGCACACACATAGCCAGGGGATACATATACACAAACACACACAGCCACACATACGCGCAGCCATTGTGTATTTCATGCTTTTCATGGACAGGCCAAAGTTTCCTTGTTCCCTTTTATAATTCATTTAAGAAATGGTCGCTATAAACAGAAACTTCTTCCAGCTCGGTCCGCTGACCGCTCTGGCTTTATCTTTGCATATTTCGAGTCGGCCAATTAGTTTCGATTCGTTGGCATTCGATTTGTTCACGCGTTTGGTTCGAATTGCTGTTTGGTAACCAAAAATGTTCGCTTGATTTCATTTGTCCTTCTGGTCGCCCTTTTATCTGTGCTTGTCCTTTGTCTTTCGAATTTTTAGCACTCAATTAATTCGAATCTGGACAACAATTGGAGAAATATATTTTTTTTGTTTGTGTGCTTGTCGGTCACATTAATTCTGTTGCGATAAACGACCCAAGCTCGAGCGCTCCAGGCTAACGGCTTGATCGGAATTTCGGTACTTTGTTAAGGCGGCCGCCTTTCAGCTAAGCCCCACTTTAAAAATAAAATCAATTAGGACAAGCCAGAAAAAAACTGGTTAAGAATCTTGTGGCCTGCATAAATAAAAAGTTAATTAAAATTGACGAAATGGTTTTAATATTCGCCCACAGACTCCACCACAATAAAAGTAATTAAGCCCCAATAGAGACCAAACCAACATGAACCTCTTGTCTTTGAAAATACATTTAGTTGATCTGTAGGCCTCTAAGTGTGTGTGGGTGTGTATGTGTGTGTGGGGATGTGTGTGTAAGTGAGCAAACAACTGCCGCCCAATGCTCAGCTGTAAATAAACGCCGGCAAATTCAAATAAGCAAGAATAAGTACGAATAAATAACTTATAAGCCAAGAAGAGAAAAAAGAATTGGGATGGACTGTGACGCAGGTAGCCAGCCAGAGGGTCATTCTCCATTGCACCTCAACAAAGGCTACCCCGGCAGTGGTCGGAGCCCAAATGAAATGAATCACATCCCGTCACAATATGAATGGAACTTCGTGTGAAAGACCCGTTGACCCGCCATCCCAAAAACCCAACAAATCCCAACACTCTGGGCAAAGAAGAAGAAAAAAAATATATATTTATATAAAATATATATTAATATTAATGAATGAACATTTTGTATACAAAACGTGCCAAAATAAGCTTATACCGTTATTTACAGCGAATAAGAGATTTATAATGCCACTAGTAATAGGATAAAATATTTTATATATTTTGCTCTTCTATTCCTTTTTCATTTCGTCCAGCTATAATAATTTATGCACACTGATATGTATATATTTTTTATTGATAAAAAGTGTCTTTTTTTCGAGTAAATTCATATTTATTTACATGAAATTGAGTTTACAATATTTTTTATTCGCACATTGTTGATGGTTTTCTAGATACTGTTCAATATATTGTTTTTCTTTTTTATTATTTTGTAAATTTTGTAACCTGATGTGTATGTATTTGAACTGCAGCCAGTTTAAGATGAAATTATTATATCTGTGCCATTGTACATTAACCGTCTCGTATACGTTGAATGAATGAATCCCAAAAGCAAACAAGCGCTGCCAAATCCCAGATACTTTAACAACAAATAAAAAGCAAAGCAAAAGAAAAAGAAAAAGAAAGCGTAAAGGCACTCGCGAGTTGGCCAACAATCTGGGCTAGCACTGGGACAGGGCAGCAACAGCGACAGCGGCTGGGACCGTGACCAGGAGTGGGTGTGGGAGTAGGAGTGGGATTGGGAGGTGGGTTGTGGGAGTGGGCAGACTTGAAATATCCTTACCTTGGGCACTGTTGTTGTTATACGCCTGTGAACGTCAACCAATCTCAATCGACTTCATACATATTACATTCCTTCTGCGCCAACTCCTCTCCTCGACCTGAAGCTGGAAGCCAGTGGGCACTTGTGAGGCAGCTGCAGCTATTATGTTGTTCTTCCTGTATTGTTGTGAAGCATTGTCAATGTGGTTGACAAAAGCACTTGGCAATCCGTAGAGCACTACGGCGTGACATATTTCAAGATTTTCATTTTGGCATTTTTTTTTTATTTTTTTATTTTTTTATTGATTTAAAGTTCACTTCAACTGTGGAAATGAGAAATGAAAAGCGTGAGCGCGCTTTTGTGTGTAACTGTAGCTGTGTGCGTGTCGACACGAAATTCATTTACCTAAACGTAGAGCACCGAATACACATCAGCTTTATATTTTGTTAGCCAACTCAAAACACAAGCACACACACAGATACAAAAGGGACTTGCAAGTGAAAACCACAAATGTTTGCTTAACCTAAACCAAATCAAAAGATTTTCCACACACACTCAACATTCATGTTTGTAAATAGCAACGTTTTTGACAACAGCCATTGGATAGTATCTTGTAGCCATACAATTGGGCCTCCTTTCAATTCGAAGTCCTTAACTTCTATAAGATATGCACACAGTTTATGGCCACAAAAATCAAGTTGTTCAACACTTTTTTTTGCTAATCATAATTGAATTAAGATTCGACTAAACCTGGTTGACCACATTTAATCAATGCTGCATTTATTTAATGTATATTAAATATATAAAAATTGAATTAAATTTAGTAAAAAACTTTTTAGCAAAAGACGAGCTACTGACTTATCATCATTATGCCCAGATCCCATTAAATATTAAAAATGTGTGTTGCCAACATGGATCAGAAACCCGACTCGCGCCCTCTCCTCTCTAACAGTACCTTTATAGCACGCTTTGATCGAGTTTTGATCGAATTATTAAGACTTTTGTAAAGTTTACTTACCTTTAAGCTTCCATTTCCTTCACAGGTAAAAATGTTCTTTTTAAAAGATAGAAAAATGTTGGCATTTAATAAATTTTGCTCTATATATATATAATATATATACTTTATTATAAGTAAATAATTTACAATTAATTGCTATATTATTATTATTTTAATTATTATTAAATTTAATGTAGTCATAAATATGAGCAAACTTATCATAACATAGGGAAAAGATCCTTTGAAGATATGTCTACAGAATGTTTTACCAAAAAATAAGAAAATTGCTGGATTTGATTACAAACCACCAACTTTTCAAATTGTAAAAGTTTGCATGCGAGTGAGTCGAAGTCAAAGTCGAAGTTCGATACGGATACGAATACGAATACGAATACGAATACGAATACGAATACGAATACGAATACGAATACGAGTGCGAGTGCGAGTACATAGATAATTTGAAAGTTGACGTTCGCTAATGATAAGGATAAGATAAAATATTGACAGGCAACAGCTGCCGGTAAGCGGAAGGAAGTGGAATTTTGTCGCTTTTGGTGGCGCCTCAGAAAATTGCGCTGCCAGCAGACACATTGCCGCTATTTATGCCAAATTAAGCCAATTGAGTTGAGAGAGATTACGTTGGGCGTTTGTAGACCACGCTAACACACACACAATTTCAGATTCTTGTGTAGGTGAAAATTTCATTGGCTTGTCTCAGTACAGGCTAAGCCCAAGCTTTATATACGTATATATATGTGTATATGTAAGTATATATATTTGTTGTTCTTGTTATTGTTTTTGTTGTTGTGTGGGAATTGGGTAACCAAGGGCCTGGGGTTATACATTATACAATGCCATCAAAGGCAGAAGGTGTTTATGGGACTGGTGTCGCATTTGCATGTTCCACAAATTGCGGGCGACTGGCTTAGCCCCGCCCTGCCCGCAGGCAGATTCAAGATAAATTGTTGGCACGATGTGCTTCATTAAACTGGGACAACAAATCCTAAATTGATACAAATCGAATAATGATAGTGAAAATATAGATTTCACTGCGGAAATAAATGAAATATGAGAACTAATAAATCGTTCGTATCTTTTCAATTGCAGAATTGGCAACTTGGCAGCTTGGCAACTCGGCAACTCGGCAACTCGGCAACTTCTGTCGGCAACAAAAGGCAACAACGACAAATGACAGTTACAATCAGCATGTCCTGTACAGCAAGCGGCCCTAACAATGAGTATGCTATAGGGCAACGAGTCATCAGTGAGTGGCAGGCCAATAATTGCATTGGATTTAAGGACTAAGACTTAACTTTGCCCCAACACCAACGACGAGGAGACAGCAACAATAACAATTTGCCGAACACCATGACCCTCATACGCAGGCTAACGGCAACGGCAACATCGGCGGCAAGGACACTGCTTGAGGATGGAGGAGCAGGAACAAAGTCACAGCCCGGTTACATGCCGCTTCTCCTGGAGGCATCGGCGTCGGCAACGAGATCGACATCGGCGGCGGCGGCGGCAGCAGCAGCGGCGGCAGCTGCGGCTTCACATGCGAGTTATTTGAATTTCGTTGCCGATGGCCTCATCGACGTTGATGAAGGCATTGGCAGCAGTGGCAACAGCGCCGGCCCCCTGGACAATGTCGGCGCTGGCCAGCCGCAGGACAATGGCACGTCTGTCGCCGACGCCGCCGAATCGGGCAGCGCGCATTTGACATTTGTCATCGTCAAGTGTTTCATTATTGGTTTCATCATCCTGGCTGCCATACTAGGCAACATGCTGGTGATTGTGTCCGTTATGCGGCACAGGAAATTGCGGTGAGTTGCGATCGCATTTGTAGGTATGGCAACAACAGCTTTAGTCGCAAGAATTACACTTGTGGATACCCTATAACAAGACACGAGTTAAATTTGTTTTCATTCTATACGGCATTAAATTTGAAATACATTTTTTATATACAAAGTTTTTAATACGATCTAATGATCTGCCTAATAATCTGATTTGAAACTTTCCCTAAAAGAAAGTCATTCAAATCTTAACATCTAAAGTCTCTTTCAATAAAATATTGTCTGCTCATATAGACAAACGTACATGTTAAGCTAAATGCTATAAAACTCCAGTATGTACTAAACTTGGGCCTTGAATGAGTATTACGCATTCGATTAGAGCTTACTTACTGGCTTTTTATTTAATTATTCACTTCAAACCGCCATTGTTATCAGCTCGTATCAAGGACACAGACAGGACCGAGTGCCTAAGTAAGTTTTTTGTCGTTCGACCACTGACGCGTTAATCCTGTGCGCTTTAGCGACCATTAGTTTGTCATCATTTATTATATTTTGGCCAACTTGCGTGTCAAGAAATTTGTCAACTTTTCGGCTATCACTCGCACCCGTTGCTCTGCCTTTAAGGTGGTGTCTGCTTAATAACTTAACCTCCCACCCATTCGCATACTTATGCGCGGCACTGTCAAATGTCAAAAACGTGCGTAATTACATCGAATATGTTAATAAGAGGCACGCATTAAAATATTGTGGCCTTCTTAAAAGGGCACACAGACAGACGCTGCCTGGTCTGGCATTTCATTTACGACGGTCTATATAAATTTTGCTTAACTGCCAACAACAAGTAAGAGGGGCATGCACGACTAGCTATTCATCATATTTCAAGTCGCTTCTTTCCGAGAAGCCAAAAACACAACTCTAGTTAAATATGTAATAAAATTTATTTTTATTTATCAGGTAGGCACTTTGTCTACAATTTTAAATAATTTAAAGGACTCAACTTTTGTTTGAGACAATCTAATGTGGTGAACCTAACTCATTATACATTTAAGTGGGTTTCATTATTTTAAAGTTAGGCTATAAATAAAGTATGTGTTCGAAGCTTAAAGCCACGAAATTTTACAGTTTTATAATAGTAACTGAAATATAAATACTTAATGGGAACGGAAACGCCTTCATTCGCACAAAACCAAAATACCCATTTTAGCTATTTTTATTAGGATGAGGGTATGCAAACAACAATACTTACTCGGCACACACACACACTCACACACACATAACAGTGGATGTCACCCTGTGGCCTATGTGGGCGAGTATATTACGACAGTTCTTCATAATTTCGTACGTGTTCCACGCGTAAATTCATATGTTGTATTTTGCTGGCATTTAAGCTACATAAACCACACACCGAGATACGCACACATATATAAATATATACATATATACCTACCGCTTGGTCACGCCCTCGAAAGAAGCCTCACGGCGTTCAATGTCAAGGCATAAAACTCTTAAAGCTGCCCAAGAAAATGTTCACCTTGCCGACAGCCCAACAGACAGACACCTGACATTTAAGAGGCTCATTTAACTTGTGTTGCCTATGAAGCGTTGTAATTCGGATGCCTGGGCAGAAATGAAAGGAATGGAATGGAATGGAATGAAATGTCTGATGACTATTGCCAGGTGCATAAAGTTTTTATCTGGCTTGCTGCTCCTTGTGGCCCTTTTCAACTGTTTTGCGTCGCTGCGCAGTTTAAATCATTATGGCAAATTAGGCCTAATTATGCTTGACATGCATTCGTACTTAAGCCTCTTTCCAGTGTGTATCTGTGTGTGAGTGCGTAGCATCACACAGGTATGTGACCAACTCCTGCCTCGAATTAACCAAATATTCATGTGATAATTTGTGCCTCATTTAACTGGGCTACAACGTAAAGACCAAAACCTTCCAAAAAGATAGGAGATTGCGGCATGTGCTTCTGTGGCTGGCTGACTTAATATCCGGTCCGTTAATTGAAGCAACTTTCTTACAGCCCAACTAAAAGTCTAGCAGTTCGAAGTTAACCCATATAAGTTATGATGAAATAGTTCCTGCCACATTCTAATTATAATCGTGCTCTGGCAGATGTTTGTGAGCGATGTTGTCCAGAAAAAAAGATAGGAAGGGTGTTTAGACATCAATAAACAGTTGCATCCAGTTCGTTTATCCAGTGTAAAATCCTACTAATCTAGTTAAAAAGCAAGTAAATCACACTTGAATATATAAACTGTCAATTGTTATCCGCCAGGAAATTCAGTAGAACGGATTCACAATTGTAAGTTAAAATTTGTTGTAAATATGGAATGAACCAAAAGTTGGAAACCTTCTTAAAAATTAAGCGAACCAAAAGATAATGAAAGAGATGACAACAGAAAATCTATGATAATGAGTGTTTAACATTTAGACGTCACCGATTCAACAAAAGTCCCAACTCTTGATAACGGATATACTCAATAGTAGTGCCCTTTTTATACCCTTAACCCATTATAATTGGGTAATGTTTTAGAGAAATGTATGTAGAGCTAGAGACATTGTTTGTGTTCACAAATAGAACATGCATATCGAATTTGTTTTAAAGAATCAAAAATCTTACCGTATGCTTTTTATCGAGAACACATTCTGCTGTTTGCGTATATCTAATGAATGTTTATAGCTAGACGCATCAAACAAGGAGACGCATATTTAGAAATTTCATATTTTAGATACCTCCCCCGATTCTGAATTATTGGGTAGAAAACTAATCTTGAAGATATACGCATTTCAAAGATTTTAAAATATACCAAAAGTTTCATTTAGATTGGAAGATCGAAAAGGTTATAGCCACACGCATTTTTGAATGCATCACAGCGATAGTTTAGTTTATCAAGTAACGTGCGCCCGGCATTGCCGAATCGGCAGCGTAATTTTCAACATATTCATAAATGTGTGTATGTGTGCGTGCTGACTTCAATCACGACATGCATGTCAATGCGTCAGTTCTTGTACAAGCATGTAGAGAAGTAACCTCTGCTCGTGGTTCTGGGTATCTCCCAGTCAAGGCTCGAGCTTTCTTACTTGTTATCTATTAGTTAAAAAGTCGAATATCTGCCCTTAACTATTTATTTGAAGGAATCTTTAGCAAATCAGTCAAATATTATGTTACTAAAAATAACAGTTACAAATTGTATAGCACCGGGCTTTAACACATATTTAACAGCCTCTAACGAATTTAATGTAATTAAATAAATAAGATAATAATCAGATTAACATAAGCGTATTGCAGAGTTTCAAATTAATTAGAGGTTGACACACTGCACAGGTAACCATTTGTAAACGGGTAACTGAAAGTTATCGATTATGACGAAATTGAATATTCCTTTACAAAATGTAGATAATAAAATATTTAATAGGTATTAAAGTGTGTACCCTTTTAAAGAGCCAAATTATATTTGTGAAGTTGACAGGTCATAATTCTAATTAAGCTTGCCATCTATCAGAATCGACAACGGTTCCGTTCCACTCCTCTTCTTCTGCACTTATCTCCAGCCTTTAATCGGATTTAAAGCGACGCCTCTTCGCTACTTATATTCTGTTGTTGATGCTATTATTTTGCCTTCTGCGTGTACATTTTTGCGGTAGTTAAGGCTCCCCGACAACTGTCCGACGTTTGCCATCGGGCAGCCGCCTCCCACACCCTCCCACGCCCTCCCACACCCTGCAACCCACCCATCCAAAGGACCTTCTTGCTGTCTGTCTTCCGAATTCATTGCGGCTGCCTTCTGTGTATTGTAATTAAGTTTGTGGGCGTTTGGGCGTACGACTGGTTCATTGGCCTACTGTAAATTGTGAGATATGAAAATGTAATTGCCTTTACTTAAAGTTTTCGCAATTTAAGCGACTATCGGGCTTACCGTTACCGCTCATACAACCTGTGTTCACAATTCAGTTAAGAGTCTTCTAAAGGAAATTATTAATTAATGCATGTGGCTGTGACATCTTCTTGTCAGGCTGCACTACCGGATTATTTCACATTCGGTGTATGTGCAATAAAAGTTATTAAGTCGATAAGCTGCCAGGAAAACTACGTAAGAAACTATCCTGACATAAATGTGCATTGCACAAAACTAGATGGGTAAAACTTTAGAAAATTTGTCTTCATTCTCAGTGGGATACCCATGCTAAGTTTTTAAGCTTTCTCTTCCATGTTCATCTCGCATTTACAGCATCATTACCAACTATTTTGTGGTCTCACTGGCAGTGGCTGACATGCTGGTTGCACTCTGTGCGATGACTTTTAATGCTTCCGTGGAGATATCTGGCAGATGGATGTTTGGCTCCCTAATGTGCGATGTATGGAACAGTTTCGATGTCTACTTCTCCACTGCCAGCATAATGCATCTTTGTTGCATTTCCGTAGACAGGCAAGACCTCTAACAATCACTGTTTTATGAAATATTTTCTACCAGCAATTTTCCTTTCAGGTACTATGCTATAGTCCAGCCGCTCGACTATCCGCTCATTATGACTCATCGTCGTGTCTTTATCATGCTGCTAATGGTTTGGCTCTCGCCGGCGCTGCTCTCGTTCCTGCCCATCTGTTCGGGCTGGTATACCACGAACGAGAACTGGAAATATCTTAAATCCAATCCTCATGTAAGTTGCCACAGTGTTTCGTTCATTTTTAATTGCATCAAAATGCAAATTTAAATTTGTCTGCTTTTGCGTGAGTATGTGTGGGTATCTGTGTATGTATGTCAATGCGTGGGAATCTGTTTGCCATTGGGGTGACTGTTAGGCATGCATTTTGCCTGCTCCTGCCACACATTGGCCGCAAGGTGGGCCATAAATTCAGGCAACACCTGCGAGTGCGGTTGGCACTTTGACTTTGGCTAAGACTTAAGACTTTAGGCTAGAGTAGAACTCGTGTCGCAATCTGTTAACACGACAGGTGTCTCAGGAGTAGCAGCTTATAGACAATCAGTTAGTCAGAGCTGCATATTGTCATCAGCATCAAAAGTTGTCCGCAATTTAGTTAAGCTAAAGCCAAATAAATATATGAGCTGTGAATTGGAAATATCTTGTCTTTCATCTCCTTAAATTATAATCCCCTTGCAAAAACAATAGTTTAATAATATAGTGCTTATTTAATACCCTATAATTATGCCAAATAGGAAGCAGTCTACCAGGTATTTTATCCTAGTCTGATCACGGAGAAATTTATTCGCCAACCACTTCGTATAACATTCAGGTGTTATTTTCACGATAGAAAACTCGGCCCGCGGTCAGCTCTGTTAACTTGGTCTAGGAGTCAGTGCGAGCAAAATTGATTTATGTGTGGGCCAAAGGCATTGGCGCTGTTTTTACGCCTTTTTAGGTGCTTAGCCGACAGTTGGCATATTTATTACTGCTTCTCCTTTATTGGCCATTCTGCGACATGAGCACGTCCTGGTCCAGGCAACATATTTGTTAACTTCTCGAGTAGCAAAATTGGCTAAAAACCTGCAGCTGCTGCTGCTGCTGCCAATTCTGATGCTGTTGATGCCTAACAACTGTTGCCAGCTGGCAAGTGGCAATGTTTGTTGTTGCTATGTTGGTTGTTATTGCGCATTACAAATGCTGATGTATAAATAAATGTAATTATATTTGCGTTTGTGGTGCCCGGCCCTGGCGCCTTGTGCTTGAGCCTTGTGCCTTGTGCCTTGCGCCTGAGCCGGTGCCGCCTGTGCATAATTTTCGACTTCACACAAAGCGCCGACTCACTGAAAGCCCTTTGCATACATTAAGCATTCAAGTTGAGCTTTAATTAGTTTAACTTAATGTGGTTGTGGTTGAGGTTTTTGTTGTTGTTGTTATTGTTGTTTATAACTGGCAGCGACAGCGCCGCGTCAAGCCTCACATAAATCAGATTAGATGGCCTTGAGGCAGACTGAACTGCTCGGGGCGTGACATCTAGCCATATCATTGCTTTAATGTATGCTATAATTGCTTCTCATTTTATTGCTCTCACTTTAGTGCAATAATCGCATTACGCATACGCAGCATACGCATACGCATACGCATACGCATACGCATACACATACTTACGCAACTTTCCATTTGCGAATACCGCAAAATTTACCATTGTTCGAGTCGGAATTGCATTTGCAGTCAATTGACTGCACTTTGCATATTAGCACGTACATATGCGAGTATGGCTGATGGTTTGTTTTATTTAATGCACTCTGCCATGAATTTAATGTGATTTATTTGATGAAATAACAGGGCTTGCATATCAATTACTACACTTCATTTCGATGGGGAGTAATCTAATCTAATTGAATTGCAGATATGCGAGTTCAAAGTGAACAAAGCCTACGCCATTGTGAGCTCCTCGATGAGCTTTTGGATACCGGGCATTGTCATGCTATCCATGTACTATCGAATTTACCAGGAGGCCGACCGTCAGGAGCGCTTGGTGTACAGGTAAGCCAATTAATTTGTTTACTGCAATTAACGCTAATTACATGCTCCACGCAGATCTAAAGTAGCCGCCCTACTGCTGGAGAAGCACCTTCAGATTAGCCAAATACCCAAGCCCAGGCCCAGCATACAGGTGGAGCAGTCAACCATAACGACAATGAGGCGTGAGCGGAAGGCGGCCCGCACATTGGGTATCATAATGAGCGCCTTCCTTCTCTGCTGGCTGCCCTTCTTCGTATGGTGCGTATAGGAAGTTTGCAGCTGGCGAAGAACATTTGATGCATTAGATATTAAATATTAAAATATGTATCTTACTTTTTAATTTCAATGTGCATTGCCTGAGGCCTACAAGACTCTAAAACTATTTTATATTCATTCGCCTAAGGTTATGCAACATTTTTTACCATTTAGGTAGGACTTGATAAGTGAAAAGAAAAAGTTATTAAAAGTTTTACGATCAGTTATCAACTTAAAAGTTCAGAAATACAAACGAAGTCTCACCTACGACAAATTATTTTAAATTAAATTTTGTTCATTTGGAATAAATAATGAATTACATTTAAAAGCATAGAAATTTCAAGTCTGACAAACACAATTAAAGCTTTTCTTAACTTAACTTTCAACTTTATTATATTATTAATTATATTAATTTTTATACCTTGAACCCATTAAAAATGTTTTTGTGAAAATAAATGTAACAGACAGAAGGAGGCGTGGCAAGTCTTATAAAGTATATAAATTCTAGATCAGGATTAACAGCCGAGTCGTGTTAGTCCTGACCGCCTGTCTATATGTCCGTTCGGCCGTAAAATTTTGTATGTAGGTTAACTTTGAGCATTCCCATATCGAGTTTATTTTCAACCATCGAAAATTCTTACCGTTTGCTCATATCGATAACACGTTTACGTAATAGAATATAAGAAGAGAGACACATTTTGCATACTTCAGATTTTGGATACCTTCCCTTACTTTATATAAGCATATTGCGAACGTTTCATTAAGAGCTGATCATAAACAAAAAAAAATATAACTTTTATATATGTACATATATATTATAGCATGCTGTGCGCTCTGCCGATCCATTTTTGGGTGTGCACGGGGTGCAGGGTATCTCCTAGCCTATTACCGCATAGAGTTTTCCTGCTTGTCTTTAATAAATTCCAATAATTTTGAATGGGATATAGTCGAAAAACTATCAAACTATTTCGGCAATAACACTGATGACAACAATTACACACAAATATCGGATTCGAAATCGGGTCCTCCTAGTTTATTTTGGAATCCGATCTTTATATTAATTATATATTTACATTTGTTTCGTTCTCAATCAATCAGGTACATCACTTTCACCCTCTGCGACAGCTGCAAAACACCTCGCATTGTGGTTGGGATATTGTTTTGGATTGGTTACTTTAACTCGGCGCTGAATCCGATAATTTATGCATATTTCAATCGCGATTTCAGGGCCGCCTTCAAGAAGACGCTCAAGGTAAGTTCGATGGGGATCCAATTTGCGATATTTATGTATCTCTCGGGCGCGTTCTCGGTGTTAGTTGCCTGTAGTCAAGTAAGACCTTTTATCAATGCAAATTGCTTTTTAAAAACCTTCGAATAAACACCCAAACGCCGCTTGCCTCTCGCCTAGACTTAGTGCAAAGCAGCTGCTGCAACAACGGGAAGCACACGTACAAGTACAACTGCTACTGCAACAACAACAAACAGAGCGGCAACTGCAACAGCGCCGGCATTCAGAGAGATTTAAGCCAGGCAGCGCATTCTTTGGTAGCTATACGAGTTTACTTGAAGCTGCATCGGCAACTAGTGCCTCTTAGCTTTAGCTTGAACAAAACTAAATCTTAGCATACATATTAGCTGACTGAGCTAACAGTCAATAACTGTAAACAGCAAATGCAACTGCAACAGTTTTTGTTTGCTTCTATGCCGTGACTTTCATTTGCTGCGAATTTGTAAATTGCCTGACGAATTTAATGCACGATTTGCTTGCTTCAGCTATGCCCTCTTCTCTCTCTCTCTCTCTCTCTCTCTCTGTATCTCTCTCTCTCTCTCTCTGTCACTCTCAATCTTTCTTTATCTCGGTCTCTAAAGTATCGCCTGTAAATATATGAACAAAAAATTGGATTTCTTTCTCTCCATGTTTAATCTCATAAATTCATCTATTCCATGCACAGCTGGCTTTCGCCCTACTAAAACGTTGCCTAACGCTCAACAAATGCTAAGCCCAGACAAAGAATGCCACACAAAAATAAAAACAAAATGTAATATTCAAATTGAAAAGCTTTTGGCTTATATAAGTATATTATACATAATGTGTACATATCCATATATAAATGTGTATGTGTCCCACACACTCACACACATACTTTAACCCACACACAGCACCTGTTACAAAACGGTCTCCAAACAAACAACAACAAACACTTACAAATGCGCATATTTTGATACCCACAGTTTGTTTTGGAAAAATTGTGGGTTTTTCTCTTTTTCATTTTTCACGTTGTTTTTTTTTTTTTTTTTTTTCGCACACTACTCTTTAACAACGGACACATTTACACTGACACACATTGCAAAGTCCTCTTTTTAAATGAATGCGGCATTTTATTTCGTATTTCACTTGGAATTTCCCTTTTTTTATTTTGCCTTTTATTTTTTGTCATTTATTTTCAACATGAAAACTTGCCTGAGACATGTGCCGTCCATTCCCACAACAATACACGCCCCTAGCCAAAGCCCCCACCTCAGCATCAGCATCAGCATCAGCATCGACCTCAGCCTCAGCCTCAGTCCCCAAATTCCAAGTGTGTGTCACTTCGTCTCTCTGTCTGTTATCTATTTATCTCGCTCGCTGTATCTGTCCCCGACGTCGTTTAAATATGCCTAACCTTTGAGTACGTAGTCAGCATTCTCTTTACGCCTATTTACACTCATTTGTTTGAATGTTGGCTCTTGTTTTCTTTGCTTTTTTCCATTTTGTTTTTTTTCTGCTCTTCTTTTTTTTGCAGAGCTGCTGCCCCTATGCGCTCATCAATTGTCGCGCCAGTTTTTGGGCGGCTGGAGGCGGAAACGGAGCCGGTGGCGGCCAGCGAAGAGACACTGGCGCCAGGATTGGATCCGCTGAGCTGCCCCACTGCATGAACTCCACAGCCTCATCGGAGATACAGATGAATGTGTTGCGTGCTCGACAGTATTCGGCTGCCACGCCCACAATGACCGGCCAGGAGCAGCTGCATCTGCATCCGCTGTACACTAATTAAATCCTTTGAACCCTTTGCGGCTTTCAGCTTTTCTATTGTTCTATTGCTTATCTGTAGCTGCGAATGCGTACTTCAACCTATGTAAGCTCTCAATGCCTACGCACATAGGTATTCAATATATGTATGTATGTGTTACCAGTATCAAGCTATATGTGCCCTAGAACTATGACCACGCTAAGCAACAGTAAAAATGAGTTCGAACCGAACACGACAATCCCACAGCAAAAATGTAGCCTTCAACAAAATAAAACAAACAAAACAAACATGGAAGATAATCCGAAATTGATGTGCAAAAATACATTGAAAGTATGAAATATAATTTATGAATACGTACAATAAAAAAAACCAAAAAACAACAAAAAAAAAAATTAAGATATTTATAAATTGAATTTAAAGTGAAATTGTTCAGAAACACATGAAAGACAAGAATTGCAAATTCATAGAATTTCCTGCAACGATTTCAAGAGCAACATTTGATTGGCATTTAGTGCAGTGTTTATATATATATACCTACCTATTTAAAACAAATATATATACGAGTATATATATAACTACATACAAATATTGTATTGAATGTTTGATATACGTATTGCTATTTGATGTCCCATAAATATTGAATCTAATGTGTTAAATGAAATATAAAAGTGAAGAAATATATAATAGAACATGATACTAAGCAACCTTTCCAAAGTGAAACTTAAATGTATTGAAATTGATAGAGTATATGTACTATATAAATAGAAATATAAATATATATATATATATATATATCTATATACATATATATACCATACCATATTTGTATGACTAACATATCCAGCGGGTCTATTAGCCAATGTACTTGTAGTCTCTAACAAAAAAAATATTAAAAGTGTGACTTAAAGTCTCATCAAAACAAAGCTGTTAACAATATATATTTGAGCACGTCGCATTATTGAGCGCATTAGTTAATTGTTGTAGTATAGAAGCGCGCAAATACTAATAAATAAATTATAAGTTCATAATTATCTAAGTATGAGATGACAAACAAGGGTTTATACTACTATAACTTATTGACATTCCGTTTAACAACTCGGTTTTTATGCAATATTCATAAATTTACCTTATTGCAATTTATTCCACTGACATATCTACATGTTTTCTATATATCACTCTCTTTGTATAAATATTTTTGTAATCTGTTTATATTTATAGCTAAATTGATAATCTTAATATTTTATTCATATCTGTATTTTAATAGGTTTGCAATACCCAGACAATCTTATCTAGGTTACCAAGAATAATGAAAAAGATTGTAAACTCATTTCTTTTGTTGGGCCTCTCATCTAACTTTATTTTGAACTGGTTGTCGCTTAAGTTAAAACCAAACAACGCAATTATTTACACGGTTAAGCTTATCAAAAATTCGCTATGTTTGCCTTTAATATCAAATTGTTGTTGCCATATGAAAAATATTAGATATATATAAATATATACGTACAGCAAATCATTGTCATTATCTAAAGCGCCAGATTAAAGGCTCTAGCCAATAGACAAATGAGCCACCCACCAGTCGGTCCGCCTCTCCGCCTTTCCGACGAGTAAATATTTTTTTCAATATTTGTTTTATTTAACTTTGACACCTCGATTAAACAAAGAGGCGCCCACGTAACGCACTTTTGCGATCAAAAAATAAAACGAGCTCCGTTAATGAATGGATACAACAACAACATAAAATAATTGAGTGCTATAATGAATGTATAAAACAATTGTTTATTCATATGTACAAAATTAGTAAATAAATAGTTTATTTATCTGTACGGAAATGTTCAATTATAAATAGATAATTTCAAATATTAAAACGCATTCAGTTTTTAGTATCAGTAGCTTATTAGCCAACCACCTTCTATTATTGTTTATATACATACATATATATCTCAATTACAAAAAAAAAATACTATGTGCAAATTTTTATTCAATCTTGGGTAATTTCAAAGATCATTATTATTACAGATAGAAATTCAGTTGAGGGAAAGTTAAGATCAGCAACCAAAAAATAAATGAGTAGAAATAATAGTAGTCAAAAGTGCTACCTGTTACATATGTATATGAAATGCTCAAAACTAGGGTATTACTAGGGTATTATTTATTATTCATGCTTAAGTTCCGATTCTTGTTTCCGTCGCTCAAAATACGAAAAACTTTTTCGCTATAAAAAGACAATCCATAAATGGGTTTCCAGAAATAAAAAACTCATTAAATACATTTGAATGACACATGGCTGAAATGTACTCAGATACATTAACCACATACGAGTATGAATGCAATTGCATAAGTAAACGAGTATATGTTTACAGTTATGAGTGTACAGCTTGCGTGGCATATTGAAAAGACAGGTAAAACATGCGCGTCATACTTGCCTATTGATCAAATCAGCTGGCTAATAACAACAACAACGACAACAGCAGCAGCAGCAGCAGCAGCAATACCAACAAAAACGACAACAACATTGTTCTTATTGTCAGTTGGCATGTTAAGTGACAGTTGCGCATGTGACTTTCAGTTATAAATAAAATATTTTGTGCAAATATGAGGTTAAATAATTAAGTTATGGCAGCTCGGTAAGCCACACACACACACACACTAAAGTAGTAAATTGGTCACAGTAATGGGCAAAAGTGTGCGGCCGTCCGTCAAATTATACTCACTGTATTGTTACGCTGCACCTAGAGATAAGTTGCGACTGTATAAATCATATAGAGATTATTGTATTTACTATTTGGTTTCCTACACAAGCAATTATGTTAGCCCCTAATTAAGTCGAGTTTATAGCTGTTGTGTGCGAGTATATTCTTTTTTGTAGACTTCTCGAATGAGTATGTAGAAATCGTGTGTGTGCTATTTTCGTTAGCATTATTATTTTTCTTGTTCACTCAACAAACTTTTCAAGGCTTATAACTATGACGTATCCGAAGGTGCGGCTCAGTCCCTAAACTTTTATTAAAATGTAATTCTGTTCAGCTTAGGATTGGAGTTCTTGTTAACTGTAAAATTTAAATTACCGGCTCTAACCGACGTAGCTCACAACCAAATGTTGTCATTGAATAGTCTCAATCACACAAACAAGCCAAAAACTGTCGTAAATGTCCAAAAACTTACCTGCATAGGCTAACGAAAATGTAACGAAAATACCATAAACAAAATACCAAAAACAAAAAAAAAATACTTAAACAAAAATATAAATCGTTGTTAAATGTATTTTGTTGTGCAGAAAACAAAGAATGTCTATGTATATGAAGATCTCAAAGAAAGATGTTGAAATAAATTATTGAATCTGTAAACAAAATAAGATATATAAAAAAAAAAGAAACAAACAAACTTAGCAAATGAGCTAATTTAAATACATATACAATTTATAAATGTTTACAACAGGAACAGTTTGTCGAAGATGTAGTCCCGGTCAATTTTGGAGTAACGATATGATCAAGATTTATATAGACATAGACATAGACAAGGAAAGGAAATATATTGTATGTGTAGCGCCTAGCTGTAAGATAAATATGTGCGTTTTTCTCAGTGTATAATTGATGTTAATACTCATATTATGCAAAACAGTAAACACATATATTTGTATGCTGTATGTATGTATTGTATTTGTATATAAATATTATTTATGTATATCAAATACATATGATACAAACTAAAGAAATGAAGCAATTACAATCGTATATTATATAATAATAAAAATAAAAAGTTCAAAACGTCAATGCGCATTCTCGACTTTTATATACGACGTAAACTCTCTCCTCAGACATATGACAGGATGACTGAATGACAGGATGACAGGAGCAGAGGTGAGGATCTCGATGACTGACACGCCTACGAGGCGGAACGTCATTGCGTGTGATTGTTGTTGGTGTACGTTTCCTTAAACTTTTTCTGTATTAGCTGATACGCATTGTATACACTACAGGGTGGATAATTTACGACCGGGCCGAGAGTGTGATAACGGCAATTGAATCCAAACAAAGAAGACCCATAAAAGAGATCAAGTTAGTAAATGTGACAAACAACGATTAATATTGTTTGGGACTTGAAAGCTTACCGCTCTTTCGCTGCCTTGAAGGACTTCTTCCGCTGCTTGAGACACGTCGAATTCTGTTCGGCATCGGTTTGAGGCAGATCGTTGGGAGATATCATTGTAATATTGTCTGGATGGCAGAAGTATGCAATCGAGTGGCGACCCCGAGCACGTATGTGCTCCTGTTCGGGAATAACGACGCGGTGTTGCTGTTTGGATCAAAAGAAGGCATCAGATTTGGCCTAGAGTTTGCCTAGATTAGAGTGACTTACCAGGGCGGGATATCGTCCCCTTGTCCAAATGGACAAAATCTCGCCACAGTTGACTAATATGGCGCCCGGCAAGTGGCCCACACGATGCCACTTTTCGCTGCCCGGCAGCTGCACTTCCAGGCCGCCCTCGGAGTCCTGCGCCAGCAGCGTAAATGTTCCATAGTCGACATGTGCGCCACAGCGGATGACCGCTCCATTGGCCAGCGTGTGCTCCGAAAGCTCTCCTTCCTTGCCATTGGTTTGGGCATTATCCAGTTCGTCATCGCGGGGATTGTGTTCGGGCCGGAAGTCCGGCTGATCCGATAAGCAACGCTGGTAGCTGTATTGGCAACGGCCCTTGATCACATCGTTCTGACCGTGTCCGGGCTCATCGTCTACCACGGGCGGGTAGTAAAGCATGCGCAGGGTGGTCATGTTGTCGTGATCGCCGGACATCATGTGTGAGTGCTTTTCGAGGAAAAATGTGTGCGGAATGTCCAGCGAGACGGCCAGCGCCTGCAGTAGAAAGCTGGCCAGAGCCTTAAAGTCATTGGCCAGTGTGCTAATGTGATCCGCAAAGCCCGGAAGTGGCTCCTCCGGCAGATTCTGGGCATTCAGCGTGCAAATGTTGAACGCATGTCGCAGCTCCGGCGTTTTACCATCGAAACGCTCTATGCCGGGACTCACGTAGCCATGGTTGTCACCATCGTTGCGTAGATAGAGCTGTTTAACATCCGTTGCCAGGTCCACAAAGTCATCCAAATGATCCCAAGCGGTTTTCAACTGAAGAACAACTGGGTTAGTATCTGTGTTAGGGGTAAAGCAAGAAAGAGTTATAGCCACCTTTTCATCGGATATGCCATGATTGACCAGCAGAGCCATTCCCTTTTCGGACAATGCCTTCTGCAGCTGATGACCCACTCGATTCACAACGGATTTGACAGGAACCTCCTCAATACCTGTAAATATATAATTATGATTGGTTAATTGCCATTAATAATTTCGTGGAATTATAATAATAAACGACCAGCTGCTGTCAATAACCCTAAATAAAATGTTCGCACATCGCCTACGACTTTATGGCCCCCAATCGCAATACGAAATACGAAAAACTAAACTTTTTACGACTATACAAGCCCCAATAAACACCCAAACACCAAAACATGAAAACATGGCACACGCCACCTAAAAACCAATCCAAGTACCAAAAGATATTTTGAAGTTCCTACAAAAACCATTCGAAAAGGCCGTTGAAATAAAGGAGGTAATAATTCAAGTAATCGAATTGTTCAGACAAAACATTAAACTCAATAAATGCAATTCAAGCAAATGCAATAAAGGTAAATGCAATCAATTTCAATGCCATTGTAACGACAACGTCTTGGTTTTTCCATTCGGAAAATTACAGAGGAATATAAACTGCCTTTTCAGAAAAGAATAGTTCGAAAATACTTTTGTACGAAATCTATCCATGTATTAACTATAAATTAAATAAATATGTGAGGAAATAAATTAGAATGGGAAGAATGCATTAAACTAGTTTACGTCGGTTTCTTCTTTATTCAAAAAGTTTATTTATTAATGAGCTTATCAGGAATATACAGTCTTTATTAATGAACGTATCAGGAATATATATACAATTTTCTCATGATTTACAAGGGTATAAAACTGAACAAAACCGCTCCGGAAGTCGGGTGGAGAGGATATGTCTGCACCAATAAAGCAACAAAGCGTAAGTCAAGAGTTTGTGAGCACTCAAATAAACATCGTGAAGCAGCTTTAAGTCCAAAGTTAAAACTAAATCTTATCTGATTATACAAAAAACCCACAAGAGCATTCAGATATGACTTTTTGCACATGTTGAGGACTTTTGAATTTAAAATGTTCTGTGTTCAGATTTATATACACATATAAATCTGTCAATGTGCTAATTGTTCATTCATCGCCAGCCAGGCCATCAATGAATATAAACAATTGTAAATACATTTGCACACGTTCAGGTTGACACACACGGCGTATGAGCAATCTATAAATATATAATTGACAATTTCAGCTGGACGCACGCCTCGCCGCCCCCCTCCACACAGAAACTGACCAAAGCCCCAGCCGTAAAGTCCGTAAAGTCCGTAGCACCCTAATCAACACCGTGACGCACTGTTTTTCAGCTGATAAGCACGAGTATTCACGGTTAATAGTAATTACGTTGTATAGTTATCAGTGCGTGTCGTGCTTCAGTTGGGCAGAAAACAGATTTCTGTCACCAGGCGGCGGCAAATACATTAGGCCGTACATAGCACATAATTCTGAGGAATGGAATGGAATTTTTTCCCATTGGGGAGCACATAATGTACATATGTATGTATATGACGATGATGAGATAGCTGTGCGACAGGTCGGGCTGCAAGCTGAATGGAATCAATTGAAGCGCTGCGCTGCGCTGCCTTTCGATTTCATTTGACTATGTGCACACATGCATACACATTCATACGCATATATACCCCATATATATATATATATATGTGTGTGTGTGTATATATACTGACTTGTAAGCCCATTTCAGTCAAGGGGCGGCGGTAGCGTTATTCAGGCTGCTGTTTGCATGCACTTCAATTAGGCGCCAAGTGAATTGTAGGCACTTTTCAATTTGCGACAGTTGCGATTCAGTTGTATTTGTTTGCAATTTTGTACAGCTCGCATGCTAGCCGCTAACTTGTCGCTAATTTATCTATATTGGGGCTAATTAATTGAGTCCGCAGGCAGCATAATGTGGAGGTCGCTGTCGCAATCGTTGAAGATCATCGAATCGAACGCTGTTTACGACATGGGGCAGCGTTTTTGGTTGTGATGGCTTTGAATTTCTATTTCTATTTCTAAATATTTGATTGGCATTTCAGTTCGATCCGTTGCTAAATTGCTTGTGTTTACAAATTTGTACGATATGTATACAAATTTATACATATTCGATATTTATGGCCTTTTCATACGCGCTCTGCTATAAACAATTTTCCATGCGTTGGCTTTGTTTTGTATTCTCATATTGTTATCCAAGGAATTTCTATTGACGCGACGCCTTCTGTTTGTACCCCGCATCTACCGAAATGCTTAGGCAAGGGTATAACCGAATAAAACTCTATGGCACTATGGTACACAATATATATACATACTCTTTATCAGTATCAAAACAATTCTTTGAATCAAGTTTGAGCAGTAATATATATATATATATATATATATATATATATATATATATATATATATCAGACGCGCAGCACAAAATAATTGAATCGTTTTTGTACTCTAAAATGATTTGGTTAACGGCATAAGTCTTTCACAATCTTAATAACCCATGCATAAAATTTAAAATGTATTTGTTATTCAGACCCAACTAGTACCAAATAATGTGCCAGACAGATGGGTATCTTGTAGTCAGTCACACAGTAAAAACGTCATATCTCTGTTTATATTCTCAATAGAAACAATTAATTAAATATATAAAGAGCAATTTATACACACACATGCCTCCACACATAAGCGAAGAGCTTAATAGCAGCAATTTATTTGGGGGAAAACCACGTACACAAAACTTTTACTTATAAAATATTTATATTTATATTTATGTACAGATAAATTCCGCATAGTTTAAAGAGTATCTATCCAATTAGCATTATATCGTAAGCCAACCGCGTAATCAATTATTTATTTAATTCAAAAATGAAAACCCAATTGTTCATAAAAAATCCATCTTCAGCTAACAGTAAAATTGTTTTAAAACATTATTTTTTTGTATGTATTGAAATGCTTTCATGTCAATCGTTATAATAAATACTGAAAATGTTTTTGTACTCGAAAGAAACAAAATGAGGATAATAAAAAACCTTCTCGATTGAAATTAAACAAAAATATTATACAAAATATTTCAGTTTCTTTTGTTCTCTGTTCCCGATGGAATAAATATATATATTCGTATGATTCATTATTGGGTACACAAATCTGGAATAACTATATTGGATTCAAAGGTAGAGATTAAGCAATACTATAGATTTTTTCGAAGACTAACAAAATCTTTATTGTGAATCAATGTTGAAATTTTCTAATCAACTAATAAATTATGTAATTCCAATTAAAGCGCAATATAGAAATTATTTATTTTTAAATTTTTACTTTTTTATATGAGTATATTTTAATAAATTATCAATACTTTGCCCAGATTTTTTTCTATTTATCTTTATTTGTTATCTATATTTGGATACAATGGGATTCACTATTTGAATTTGGGGGCATCTGAAACTCCTCTCAATAACTGCATTTCGGTATTTTGGGTGAGTCATATGCATTACGGGGAACTCACAACAAACGAATTTCATTCAACATCTGCAATCCAGCTATAGAGATAAACTTGCCTAGATATTCAAATAAACAGGTTAAAGCTGGTTTTAATCGGATTCAAAGCGCGTCGTTAATATGACGGTCAGTTAGCTGTTGTTGTTATTGTTATTGCCATTGTCATTGTTGTTGCTGATGTGAATGTTCGATTCTCAGCTGCTGTAACGATGCCGCATGTTTCAATTAAGATGACAATGGGAGAAGTGGGCGCGGGGCGGGCTTGGTGACGCTCCTGGGAATTCGCCGGCCAAATGCGTCACTTTTCGTTGACGTCGTTTGAATCGAGCAGCGGGCTTGTTTCTCACTTTGCTACTCTCCTTGTCCAGAGCACTGTGTAAATATAGCCGCTTTAACAACAAATAAAGCAATGCTGTCAAACCACTGTACCGAGACCAAAACAGTTCCGACATCCCTGCGGCCACCCGTAAACAAATGCGGCGAGCATCGCATTCAGATATACTATGTGCGCATATATATGTCAACTCAAAATAATCACTTGAAAGATCACTAAGCCGAATGTTAGTTACCCTTTTAAACATTTCTTTTGCAGGTTGAATGCTTTCATCGGATGCTTTCATAGCCAGAATCAGACTCGAATATATACAATAGAATATCTTTCACTTGTTACATCACAGTTCATAAAAGCAGTATACCCGGTTCACAAGTTTTCAATGCGCTTACGTTATAAAATATTACAGAGAATATTTGAAAGATCAATAAGCTGAATATTAGTTACCCCTTTAAGTATTTTTTTGAAGGTTGATTCATCGATGCTTTCACAGTCAGAATCAGATTCCCCCTATTAAGAGCAAATATACTTGTATATACAATACTATATTGTTTCACTTGTTACATCACAGTTCATAAAAGCAGTATACCCGGTTCACAAGTTTTCAATGCGCTTACGTTATAAAATATTACAAAGAATATTTGAAAGATCAATAAAGCATTTTTAAGCATTTTTTTGAAGGTTGATTCATCGATGCATTCACAGTCAGAATCAGATTCCCCCTATTAAGAGCAAATATACTTGTATATACAATACAATATTGTTTCACTTGTTACATCACAGTTCATAAAAGCAGTATACCCGGTTCACCCGTTTTCAATGCGCTTACGTTATAAAATATTACAAAGAAATCAAGTTTGCCAAACCAAATCGTATTAAAACTTGAATGTAAATATTGTGATGCATTTTGTTTGAGTTTCCGCACTGTTCGGACGCAGTTAAATTTGATTGCATTGGCATTGGGCAAACTATGAGAAGTACTTGATATCGTTCAAAAACCCCTCCAGAAAGCAATTTAAGTTCCGTTGACACAACTGCGGGGTCAATGGCTGAAATGTTTGGGAGTAAGGCGTCGCACGAAGGTCAAGCTCTGAAGCGAAGGTCGAGTAGACTTCGGCTCCGCATAGCTCGGAGTAGGACTTAAAGCTGATTATTGCGTATATAATTCCCAAGCGCTCCAAACTGTCAATTTGTTTTGCAAAGATAGGGCTGAGCATACGAGAAATACATATTGTGCTAAATATCAACAAACATGCGGACACATATCTATTAGCAGGTTATCTCATAAAATAGGTTGCGATACTTTAAAACGTAAATCTTAAGTACAAGTTATTTATATTTGTAAGAAAATTATCTATGAGCCTGTTTTTTTTTTTTTATCAATATTAGTAGCCATTAGCTCACTAAGCTAACTGCTTGTCAAATAATTTTTAGCATGAAGACAAATGAGCTGAACTTTTTGTTTACTTAAATTTTGTGAATGTCGTATATGTCCATATATAATAAGATATTTACAGTATTTGCAAAAAAAAAAAGTAAGTAAGTTAAATATGAATGCACAGAATGCTATTTTTTGCAACAAGCCGTAATAATTATTTATTATATACTATATTGTATACACATTATTTATGTATATAGTATAGACATTATTTATTTGCCGACGGCCATCATCGGCTATCAAAATTCGCTTACCATGACAGAAAATAATTGTGGTCCATTATCTAGCAAGCGTTAACATAGTATCGAAATACATTACGAATAATTTCGCAGGTATATTTATATTATTTATATTTATTTATAATGCTGTTTCTCTTTTCAATTTTATTTGGCTTTTTAAGGTAAATACGTTGACAGGGGACAGGTGTCATTTACAAAAGTTAATAATTAAAACGGACTGCAATAAGTTGGAGAATGAAAAAAATATTTAGCAACTGCAATTACGAGATACAGATAATTACGAAACAACCTCAACATGAACAACTGCTAATTATCTAGGAATGAGTCAGGGTTGCAGCTAATTATCCAACAATTGTTGGAGCCGTATCTGAAGGCGTGCTTGGCAACCGAGAATAAAGTCCGGGCCAGGCAAATGTTTACCCCGCATTATAAATGTACGTACATGGACAAATCCAATGGGTGAGTCGGACTTACCACAATGAGCCAGATCGATGATTGGGACGCAAGACCTCGAGAGCAGCGTATCCAGCTTATCGTCGCTTGATTTTGTTTTCAGCATTGTGAGTGTGTGTGTGTGTGTTACAGATGCGTACAACAGTTTATGTTGCTTATTTTTCAACTCGTGCAGTTCTTTGGTTTTGGAGCCACTCGCGCGATTGTTGAGCGCTTTATCACTAATTGCGAGCAACGCTCTGATCAATATTTACTTCTTCTTCTTGATTGTTATTATTTGTTATTGTCTGCTCTTCCTATATATCTTTGGTTATTCAGCTTGACTACTGAGCAACTATATGTTTACTACAATTGTTGTTGTTGTTATTGTTATTGTTTTGTGTTCGTTTCGAGTGGCTGTTGGCCAGCGCCTAGCGCAGCGCCAACTACTGTCAATCGATGTACGTAGGTATGTGTATACACACATATATACATGTATATATATATATATAGATATCAGCAATATCAGAATAAAAACAAATCCGAACCCAAAGTGGGACCAAAGCCAATCGAAGCGTACGGCTATCAAATCGAATTGGAAAACGGGGAAAACGGGGGTGGGGGGCGTGTCGGGTGCCTCGTAAAAAATCGCGCGTGTTGCTTTAATGAACGGACAAACGAACGAACGAACGAATATCACCGTTGCGATCACGGCGCGTTTCTCTGTTCAACTGATCAGGTATTAAACCGAGTTGGCGTTTTCTTGAACATTCCTCAAGTTGCTTTTGCTCAACGCTGCCGCTGCCGCTGCCGCTGCCGCAGTCGCTGTCGCTGCCGCAGTCGCTGCTTATCGCACCTTCTGCTTTGGCGCTGAGAGAGGCGCGTGTTTGAGAACCTTTTAAAGCTAGTCACACACAAACACACACTCATTAATATAAATCACAGTTTTTTGTGTATGTGTGTGTGTGTCGCCTTACTCTCGCATGTGCGCCGCAATTAGATAAAATTTAATCAAATCAAAATTGTGATAAGTAAATTAGCACTTGTCGTTTGTGCTATTCGGACGGACAAACGGACGGCAGACTGTGCGGCGGATAAGGTGTGCATGGCACTGAGGGTAAGCACGATATTTCCACTGGGCCATATATGATAATAACTAATAAGTATCCCATAGCCAAAACCAGGTCTCGGGTCTCTTCAACAGGTAGCTGACAGTTAGCTTGCGAATCGCCGTACTCAGGTACGTTCACACACATTTGAGTGCTGATATACACACAAGCGCGCACACACACACTTCCATGCACATCGACGGGTGTGTGTGTATCTTTAAGTTTTCTTTGTGTATTTCTCTTTGTGTATTTATTCGCATGGCTATACAGATACTTTTGTCACGGCATATACATATGTACATGCATACATATGAATGTACGTTTGTGTATTTGTACGGTTCGCATACACAGGCGTAAATGTATCTGACAGATCTCGTTTAACGGCACTCGAACACTTCGTCTCAGGTGGTGTTGCCTCTTGACGACCAGCTGAGCTCGAAACTTAAAGCGTCTGCGTAAACTTTGATTTTGCTTTTGCTTTTGGCTTAGCTTTTGATTTTGCTTCTGTTTTTGTTTTCAACATTTTGTTTTTATTTTTATTTTGATAGCGTCTACAAGAGCGCATCTCTGGCTGGCCTGTCTGTTACCAGGCGGCTTGACAGGAAACGCCAGATGAGCAGCAGCGGCTAAGCAAAGTCTGCAACGTTTGCATCTTTAGGGTAGGCAGCGGCAGAGAGAAAACTCCTACTGTGTGTGTGTGTGTGTGTGTGTGTGTGTGTGTGCGAGTCTTGCTGTGCATGTGTGGGCATGAGTAAGCGTTTCTTAAATATACATACAAATGTAAAATGCACGATATCCATTTGCGTATATTTTTAATCAATCTATTTATAAACAACTATTTAAGCACTTATTCATGTATGCACATCGGAACGAGCGTCATTAATTTGGAGTTTTATAGAAACGGCTTTCTTTTTTCGCACAGATTTCCCTTAACAGGTTCCAACGTCACCAAAATGATACAAACGCAATGCTTTGGTATTTTGTTCTTCTTTCTGTTTTTGTTTTTAGTTTTGGGTTTTGCTTCTGGTGTTGGTTTTTAAATTTATTTAACTTTTCACACACTTTCAAACATTTTGTAACACACACGCGAACGCGAACGCGAACGCGAATTTAACCTAAATACAAAACAATAAAATGCGCACGCCAACGGTTGAGCCAAATGAAAACCTATATACTACCTGGCAACAGCAACCAGAACGGCAACAACTACAACTACAGCTACAACAATAACAACAACAACAATAGTAATGACACTTACAACAAACAAAACGCAAACGACAACGCGCCAACGAGCGGAAGGGACGCGTCTGCACTTCACCACATTTTCGCCAACACTGCGAGGCGAGTTTTAATTTGAAATACAATTTGCCTGCAACTTCAACAGACGTACACCCATATGTACATATATACCCACATAAATATATATATACACTTTATATGTAAACATATATACGTACGTATGTATATAGCACAACCACTCATACTCGGATACATTATATATGGCATACTTTTAGTCTGCCCTTTAAATTGAAATAGTTCTGAGATAGTTCCTAAAATTCGAAATATATATAATTGGTGCTATTTATCAGATTGTGATCCTTATTATTCATTCCTATATGTATTTTATTATTAATCATCTAACGTCAGATATTAGTACATACTGATCATGATTTCTGCTCTAGAAAGTAGGTCGTTCATCCAATTTTAACATCCATTTGGTAAACTGTTTAATTTAATTAAAATGTGTTTATGCAAATGTATTAAATATGTATAATATATACTAAATATTTAATAAAATATCGAAATAAGCTGAAAAAAAAACAAAATAGATAATTTGTAAACTGTAAATAAATTGCTTATTAAATTGTTCACCTATATATATATATCTGACAATTCTGAATATACAGATAAACGTATTTGGAGAACTTATTATTAAAAAAGGGAAAGCCTTTTAACTGTTTCAACATCACACACCACAAATACATTTTCAAATTAAGTATTGACCAACCCACACGGAAACTCCGTTTCATGTTATTTTTAGTGGATATTAATCCAAAATTAGCGCTTCAATAATTATTACATACGCATTAAAAATACCAAATATGATTCATTAAGTTCCAATATATTTACTGGGAGATCATGAATTCACTCTCTCTACAGCAAACAAAGCGCCATCTAGCGGTAATAATTGAAACCCGTGCTTCAATATTAAGTAAACATGAAATACGCATTTAAAATACAATTTTACTAGGAGTTGAAGTACATAAGCGCCATCTAGTGGTTACGATTGAAGTTTGTTGGAGTTCTTAATATTTGTATAGCATGCTTTTAGGCACTGAGTAAAAATATATAAACAGATCGATTTAATGATTTATTGTTTCAAAATATATATTTGACAATTGATGTGTTTAAAATAGATTTGCAATTTATTACATAAAAAACATGTCAAATAAAATTGCCAACATTGACAATTTGGTGTTTTGCCATCTGCTGTATGTCTTATATTTTTATTGCACGCCAATCAATAAAATTAAAACTACATACATACATACATACGTATCGATGAACTAATCTATAATATTTGGTTCTATTTTACTTTCCCAACACATCGAGTGCAAAGTTCACGCACTGCGCATTGGCGACGGTCCAAAGAGCCAAATTCTTGTAAAGTACTTGACTTTAAATACTACCACGAAACAAACCTTAACAGCTATAAAATGTAATATCCATTGTACATACACCCGACTTGATCTATGTATACATATACACCTAAAAAAGGGTGTGTGGTCAACCCTTTAAGAAAGGATCTCTTCACAGTAGACGTGTACAGGCTAAAAACTTAACTAACGATTGCCGCATTTGCATTTGGTGATCGATCTTAAGGCAAACAATAAAAACTCCGCTATATCCGTTCTCTACTCCTGCTTAACCGCCAATTTAGACTGTGCCGCCAGCTTGGCCTGCGCCGCCTGTTTGGCCTCCTTCTTGTAGTTGTGCACATAGAAGGCGCTGAACATGTAGGTGAAGAGGCCGGCATTGAAGGTCAGCAGAGCGGCAATGGATTTGGGGAAGTTGCAGTTTGGCTGGAATTGAATCTGCAGCGTGTGCACAAAGATGATGAGGAATTGCACCTGTCGATCGAATACAAAATTAGTTTAATCCCATCTTTAACATTCGCTCCATTCGTCTCAACTTACAATCTGGAGAATGGTAATGTACTTCTTCCACCACAGATACTTCTGCACCTTGGGTCCCATGGCCGAAAGGAGGTAGTACGCATACATAATGATGTGGATGAAGGAGTTGATGAAGCCCAGCAATGTGCCATGGCCTCCGGCGAAGTACTTGACGCCAATGAAGGCGCACACCGGCATCAGGGTGTGATGGTACAGGTGCAGGAATGAAATCTGACGGTCTTTCTTGCGCAGCACAAAGAACACGGTGTCCAGCAGTTCCGTTATCTTGGCAATGTAGTACAGCCAAACAGCGCGCGCCATCTAAATAGAAACAGCAGCTCAGCAACAGCCTAGTAGTTGGATTACTGATAGCTTACCCTCATGGATATGGGATCCGTGGCATAGGTGACGGGCTGGCATTTGAAGTTGTAGTGACCGCCCCAGCCGCCCTTGTAGCCCTCATAGAAGAGCACCCAGCTGAGCAGCACCTGCACCGCATTATAGATGAGCAGGGTGTTCTTCAGCTCGAACGGCTTGCGGTCGCGCATATAACGCGGTCCGGCATAGAGGCAGAAGTAGAGGTAGGCGCCGAGAATCATAAACAGAGGACCAGGTGCATTCGATAGGAACCAGCTCTGTAAATTAGTGCAGATTTGAATCAATTAGCCTACAACTGACCCGTGATCCACCTGCAGACCTACCTTTGTGCGCAGATCCTCGTGCTCCACGAAAAAGTTGACCATCTTGTCAACAATGGTTTGAGTCTCGTTCAGCCTGACCGACATTTTGCCAACTGCAAGTAAAATATGAGCATGTGAATATGAATAAATATCGTGAGCGGATTCTGTGTGGGACTAGCTGCTCGAAAGCAAACAGCGAATGCTGTAATATTAGCACCTGTCAGCCTTTGTAGCTATTTGGTCTACCGATAGTTGACGAGCGCGTCAATCACAAAGATACACAAAATCGCGAACGCCAAGGCGAAACCGCGCCCGCGCTTAACCTATGGGACATTATTAATGGGATATTTACTGTAAGTAAGCTATAAACGGAAAACAACTCTCTTTACACTTATACGAGCATATATAATATATATCTATATATATATGTATATATATATTTGTCGATATGCACACTCCATATTAAGTGCAATTTGTATAGCTAATACATATATAAGCATGTAAATTAGCCAGAACGTCGCAAATTTTGTGGCATTAACCCTGCTTTATTTTTGCTTGGTCAGTCCTTTTTTTAAAAAGCAACTTGAAACTTTGCTCCATGCTTGCCTCAGCACAATAAACAGTTTTTTCATACACACATATTTTTATGAAATTGGTCAAAAGCATTTCCACTTTTTGTTCTGTGGTTGTTGCCAAAGGCTAATATTACATGCGGCCAGGAATAAGAGAAACGCAACAAAAAAACAAGTAAGAAAACTCTAGTCGAGTGTACTCGGCTGGCAGATACCCTGCGACAGCTTTTTTTATATGTATCGAAGAGCTTTCTATCTTCAAAAGTGATTTTTTTGCCAAACAAATGGGGGTAGGGGAAGGTATCCAAAATATGTGTCTCACTTTGCTGAATATATATATAATAAGTTTGATACCTCTATCTATTAAGATGAAGAAGATATGCTCCAATTACTAAAGCGTGTTATCGATAACAATAGAACTATAAGAGTTATTGAATATGGAAAACAAATTCGATATGCATGTGCTATAGAAAAACCTACATACAAAATTTCAGTCTCCAGCTCTTGTAAATTCTGACAGGCAAAATCAACTATGCTGTTGATCTTGATCCAGAATATATATACTTTCTGGAGTTCTTCAGCCTGTTACATATATTTAAAAAAAAAACATTATACCCTGTTTACCCATTTTAATGGGTTCAGGGTTCAGGGTTCAATTTTCATAATAAACCCTGGCTGTGCTGACTTCCAGTTATTAATTAAAATGTTAATGAAGTTCATGCAGTCTCATAATCTCTCATTTGAAACTGTTTGGCAACTTAGCTGTACATGCATGCATTGGCACAAAACCAATCTACCTCTTTTCAGCCATCTGCAATGGGTATACAGAGTCGAGCTCGAAACTGGTTTGTGTTCTGATGCCAAATTATCATTATTGTTGTTGCTCGAAGATGATTTTTATTGTCATCTAGTTTTTGTGTAAGCTTGAATAACGCACCGAGAAGAGGCAGAAGCAACCTGAAGCAGGATAGTTCAAGGACAGACAGCGTCGAGGATCTGCTGCCAAGTCTATCTGATACCTGTTTGCGGCTCAATTAGCCAGCGATACATGTGACCGGTGTGCCATCATTATTATGGACCATCCAGCTTTAAAACATAAACAAAAACCGCGCCTTTATTGCCGATGACTAAACAAATTTGATTGCCTGCCCATTAAGTGGAATGGCTGAAACATGATGAACTCCTTTAAGGGCGGGATCTCTGGCAACTTGAGCAGTGCTACTGCTTGTTGCAGCTCTGAAAAGTGGCAGCTAGCACGCAACCTTGAACCGCTTGCTTTTGGAGGCGCACATCGAATGCTAGTCAAAGGCATTCCATCGCGCAATCGCGGCGCACTTCACAATTGGCATAAATCTTGTGTAAACATCGGCTATGACAAGTCTCTTTTATTTCTCTGAGAAATTATCGTATTGTCTATGTATTTGTTGTTGTTTGGCGTTCTAATTATGTGCCACACTCATTTGCCGCTCGCAACTTGCCACTTGCCACTTGCCACTTGCCACTTGACGCTCAGCAGGCGTTGCATATAAATCTGCGCGTCACTCTCCAAATGCAGCAGACCGTAACCGAACCGAATCGAACCAAACCGAACCTAGCCGAGCCGAGCCCACTTTCTGCCCAGTCATCGTTTATTTGGCAAGCCGTAAGAACTTTGTTTTTATTCACCATGGCCAACCTGGGCCCAATCCAGTCCGACACGTGAATTTGGCCAAGATTGGATTTGGCACCCAATTGGAGCCTATCTGAGATCCAATTTGTTCACCTGCAAACATTTTTATCAGCCAAATCGAAAACAGAGTATTTGGCAATAGGTAAATCGCACTTTGCTCGTATACTCGTACTCGTTCATATATGCCTATATCTAGTTTAATGGCCATGTACGAGTATATCCGAGTTTCTATTGCCTTGTGATGTCTGGTATTCACAATCAGGAAATTGTTTAGTGCTGATCCAACTTCTATTCAATTTTAAATCGAACGATCTGTCAGCTTATTTTCTATACTTATTGTATTTAACATATTTATTTAATTTATTAAATTAAAAAAATGCAACTTTTCTAAACTGTATAAATAAGTGAATTAAACAGTTTTAACTACTTAAATATTTATCAAATAAAAATACACTTACTCTTAGTACAGGGAAATGCATTTGTAAGATTATTTAATTTATTTCACGGAAGCTTATTATGATTTACAGTTATGACAAACTAAACCAATACACTTACGTTGAGTCAGGTCAGATACATTGTGGATTTAGTGTAAATAAGTGTAAAAATCGTTAATGAGATACTTGTATAAAAAGTGATTGCCTTAAAGTGAATGCAGAATTTGGCAAACAAGTTATTCCAATTCCAGTAAATAATTGAATTAGCCCAACCTTTAACTAAATATCTGACGCTGATCAAAATATTCTGTACGAATGCTTACATACAAGCTTAGTAAGACAAATTAATACCCGGCATGACAAGCTAATATAACTCGTATTATATATTATATTATGTACGATTCAAAAGACATAACCAAACACCTGATTATAATATTATTTTTCGTTCGACACTCGCCGTAACGGCAAAATTTCTTGATTTTGGGTCTGGACTTTGCCTTATAGCTATGTATAGTATGAACTGATGATATTCTACTTTATATACTCCAAGTGTAAACCTGTCCCAAATACATACACACACATTGGTAAATATACAATTTATCGCTCGTTCTAAGCAAGCCCAATACAAACTTATGCTGTAAATTTTGCATATTTATTTATTTTGCTATTAATTTCCAAAAACCTGCGCGACGTTTCCATGCAAATCAGCTTCAACGTGTTTGTGTGTGTGTGTGTGTGTGCGTGTGTGTATCTCTCCCGAATAGTTAAATGCCAAGAAGTTCATATGCTTTGCATATGAATTCTATAATTTGGTCATCCCGATGATATTCGAAAGGTGCTCCCCGAGTGCAAATACAACAATACAAAACGATCTCTTAACTCGATGCTCTATAAATATTTGCAAATGTTTTGCATAAGGCTGCAAACATGCCACAAGGTGCTTTGTGCTAGAGATTGGTCTGTCAATTAGCAAGGCAATTGCTAAATCGAAAATGTAAATGAATAAGATATGTTAACCACACGTAACTGCCCTCCCTCTTGCTGACGTCAGCAGCGAGTTTCTTATTATGCGATAATCGACCAGGCTTAAGATCGCACGATAAATTCTAGACACGCGTGCCCACAAAAGAACCCCACGTTTATTATTATACTGCTTTTTTTTTTTACTTTTTACTTTTTTGTTCTCCCCAACTTTTATAGTTATAGCATAGTCGAAGCATTCCTCCAGCTTTGGAAGTTGCAAACATGGCGTATACGCTATTTAAAGTAGCTTCAAGCTATTCAGTTTTAATGAAGGTCCAAAGTTTAAAGAGTTCAATTGATAAGAGGCCCAAACAAAGGTTGATTATCTGTTACATTCGTTGTAGGGGTTTCCAATAAATTAAAAAGTACACAAAGAAAATGAGCTGGAGATACCCTGTATCTAGCATCCAGATGCAGTCAATTGTCTGGTCAAGCTATACAATAATACATATATATATAATCGAAGACTTAGCCAACATCTTCCGTCTCTTACACACTTTTTTCAAATGTAATCAATACGTTTTCGAAATGTCTAGGGTATAACAAAGCAAAGCAATGAACAAGTGCGCCGCATAAATTTAATCGGCAAAGACAATGTCAGTGCCAGCAGCAGCAGCTGATCAACCGATTAAGTGGACAGTCAGACATTGGTGCTGAGGCTGAGTCCATGGGGCAGCAGCAGCAGCAGCAACAACAACAACAACAACAACAATAACAACCATAACAGTAACGCATTAAAAGTCAGCAACAAGGTCGAAGATTTAGAGGAAATGAAACACAATCGAAACAACATGATCTCTCCCTCTCTCTCTCCCTCTCAGCGACTGTTACCAAAAATAAGTCCCTCGCATCGTTTATATAGTTAATAAACAAATATAATCATTATATTATATTATTTACAACGTCTTTTTAGACCGTTTTAGTTAGCAACCACCAAAGAGTGACAATTTAATGGCAGCTTGTATGCAGATATTCGGCATTTTATTGAAACTGGATTTTTATTGCTTTTGGTATATTGATTAGCTTAGTTTTTTGATCATAGCTCACAGCCCTCGCCTTGAACTAGTGCGTATGCGTTGAAAACCAGTATAATAAATAATCATAAATTAAACAAAGACATACACATGTCTTTTACTCATAAATAGATATCTATTTACCACTTCGTAGCACTTCCGTGTGACTTCGAACTAATGCAATAATCTAAACGCATTTTGTTTGCTAAATAAGCTGGAAGCTTTCCTAATTGATTCGGGGTCTAATTCTTGGTTAATCACTGTTTAAATATGTTGTTTATTTATTTATAGCTCTATTTTTATGTATGGCTTGTTAACTGCATTAGCACTAAAGGTAGACAGGAATTCACACATGCCTGCAAAAGGAAATGCCATATATGTATTTTAAATTGGAAGATTCGTAATGTAGAAGATTATATTTATTTACTCAGGAAATGTACGTTCTGTACATTTATTTATCCGTAGTTGATCTATCATTCATTTTCTTACGTCAGTAATAATAATTTAATTATAGTACTTTTTTATTTAATTTTTTTTAATTAATCTGAAAAACTACTCTAAATCGGACAAGTATATTAAACATCTGCATCACTTTTAATTATAACTGGATAACTGTGGATACTAAATTTCCTAAGTGGTAAATATAACTGTTTCTCAAATGTTTTGAATCTTGTAACTCCATATACCTCACCTTGAAAACAATTTGAATGTTAATTGCTTTCATTGATTGATAATACAAATTTCATTATGTAATAGCTGGATGAATTCTGATACTATTGAATTTTGATACTACTACTAATAATATATACAAATTAAAAAACAATTTTGGATTGCTTATTTGTTTATGAATTATCAACAGCGTTTTATGAATTCGCAAGTAATCAATGTTTACATTGCGCCTGCACAAAAAGTTCAGAGTTCGTTGCCTGAGTCTTTTGTTTAATATTGGCTAGTTACACATTTGCATAAATTAAGAATGAACAGCTTTTGATTGCGACACAACAAAATGTAAATATATCGAAGATATATGTATTCATTGTACTGCAAATGAGGTATTAGGGATATTCCTAAATCATAGGGCACTATTATTAATTCATCAAAGGGGCTGCAAAACAAAATAAACAACTATAATCGAAACTTTGAGCTCATTTACTGAACAGTCATCAGTTGGCGACATCATCATCAACTCTATTATTATTATTGTATTATATTATTGCGATGGCAGTTGCAGTTGCAGTTGCAATTTTACAATTTTACAATTTTACAATTTTACAAATCATTTGCTCAATACCAAGGGTGCCAAGATTAACCAAGTCATTCCAAGTACGTTGTTAAATGATAAGAAAAAAATGTTTATATATCTATGTATATGAATATATATTTTTGTATCTATGCATGAGCCAATGCACCGCGAAAACTTCTGGCCTCCAATAGTTGCAGATGTCATCATTGCCATGACGTTCTGCTAGGCAGCTTCCCTTGCTTTCTTTGGGTGTTTTACCTTCAAATTTCGAGCGGTGGCCGTGGCCAATTGGGCAATCGTAGTCGAATTTGAAAATCTGCGGGCCAAGAAAATGGAGAAACTCAAACAATGTTGAAATGAGATGATTTCTGCTTGAAGGTGTGACCGACCACGCATGTGACCCCAATTGGACGCAAATTTCAAATGCTATCTCACATGGCGGGATGTCACCAAAAAGGCCACAAGATACACATTAACAGCTGTAGCATCGCCCCCTCTCCAGCCGCGCTCTCGCCCTCGCACTCGCCTTCGCTCTCGCTTTCGGTCTCGCTGCCATCACCTGTGAAGCACTTGGCCATCCGTGCGAACGGATGTGCAACACAAATCTTGGGTGGCAGCTTTAGTTTTTTTTTTTCTCTCTTTTTGATATTAAGGTAATTTTACTACTACTAGCTCGACGGTGTGGCGGTCGTGCTGTTTGCGCCAAGACAACAACTATAAAATCATAAATAAATAAATTGCGCGCATGCGTTACAAGCGCGACGTCTGCGCCTTTCTGAAGGGCATTCGGCCGATTTTACGAATATGAGAAATTGGTTACAGTCCGGCCCAAATTTTCGATTTCTCATGTGCACACATATACGAATATGTACTAGTCGTGCCTGTATTTATGTACAGTATAAACAGTGTATCTTGTCGTTTAGCACTTTGCTGGCAGCTTTTTCCACGAACTTCGGCCACATTTTCACGTTGCCCCAAAAAGTGTAACGCAAGTGAGATTTCTTTTGTTGCTCTCCAAGATGATATAATATCACATAATTGAACGATATTTGCATCTAGGTACATTGGATTATGTATTTACAAGATTAGCATTAACTTGTTATTATTGAGCGGATAAATATCTACGATGCGTTTTCATGGCTACGCCTGCCCTTGGAATATGCTGGTTGATCAATCGCCAAAAAAAAAAAAATAAAAAACCATTTACATATTAGTGATTGACTTTAGTGATTGACTGTGCCACAGCTCACGATTTGGGCCCCAAGCTTGGCCACATATACATATGTACTGCAGCTAAAGTTAAGTTGATGTTGCAATCTGGTTTTGAAGATGCCCATGCCATGTTATTTAAGTTGTTGTTGTTGTTGTTGTTATTGTTTTTTATACAATACATTTTGGGGGGAATTCGGAATTGGTCCACAAACTCGCGCGTCTCTTTCGCAATAAGCCAAAAACTGGCTTAGTTTTGAAACATTATCGATATGAAATATTTAATGCATTTTTTATTCGAATTCAAAATGTTTTTAGATTTATAATACTTTTTCATTCAGTTCTCTTGCACTTGCCTTGTGTTATACTGCTGTCACTGTATTTTAAATATTATTATATATATAGTAAATATATATATATATATATATATATATATATATATATATGTAGTGGCACTTCACTTCACACAGCACAATATCCAGGATACACAAAAATCCTTTTACGCGTTGTTCGTTATCCTATCACAATATTAGGATGCATGCACAAGATATTTAATATGCTTCTTAAATTCTAGAGAACGCGCGACGCTTCAGAACAAAAGCAGCAATATATGGACTCAAGTTTTGCCAGAGGGCCAACTTCACGCTTTTGCGCTTACTTTGCGGTTAAAGCGCCGGCAACAAACTAAGCGACATCCGGACGCGACAAGCCGTCTTCTATGCGCCGCTGCAGACACAGACACATGCACGCACACACATCCACATGCACACGAATACAAAATACAAAAACAACGACTTTTTTACGGCTCGATCGATCACACACGAGGCGAGGGCCGAACCCGATCTCCAATCGTCGATCGCTAGCCAACTAGTTAACTTGGCCACAAGAATTCTGTATATTCGAACACGTCAACAAGTGCAAGAGTGTGTATCTGTGTGTGTGTGTGTGTGTGTGTGTGTGTTTGTGTGTGTGTGTTGATTATGTTATTGTCGTTGCATGTTTTTGAGGGCATGTGTTCTAGGATTTTATAAAATTAAATCATCCGCACTGCGATCCAAGCAAAATATTAAGATAATTATTGTTCGGTGATTAGCGTTAAATATATGCATAGGTATAAGTTGTTATTAGAGAGCAACAATTTCTATCTATTGTGGCCGAACGTAGTAATTAGTAACGCCTTCGATAAGTTTTTGTATAATGTTATTGCAATTTTGATTTCGTTTGTCTGATTGGATGTGGCATAACTTTGGTATATATGTATATACATATATATATATGCATATGTATATAGTATATTGGCAAGCAAATCTATTCCCGCGTGGTAACTGGCCCAGACTAAGCCCAAAGGCGACCCATATGATGCTAAGTGCGCAAATTATTGTGCAATTTAATGGCACCGAAAGGCCATAACCACAAGACCAAGCCAAATATCTGAGAGCGACTGCAACTCCGACTGGCTGAAACCACAGACAAGGCAATCCAAAACTCCCAGTGGCCGCTTGCAACTTTAGCAACGTCATCATACAGCTGGGGCATGGTGTCATTATGTAGGCGCAGTTTGAATATGAGTACGACTACAAGTACTCAAGCAATATTCATTAGAAATATGCACACCAGCACCAACAACTTTAAATACAACTCCACCCATTGCTCACCCAGCGACTGACGAGCCGGCTGACATTTGCCACCAGTCTCTCTCACAGCAATTTGGCCAAAAAATAAAATGGCACTTGCCGCATTTGCTTTACTCCCTATTGTTAATAACTGAGAAAGCAAACACCAAAAAAAATGTTCGTATGCGGCTGCTGATTGATGTGATAAAGTATCTGCATGCATTACTTTTAATTTGGATTTCATTAACGATTCATTCACAGATTTTGAGCAGCGCCCAAATCCGATTTGGCTACAATTTTCGATTTCAGCTTCCGCAGTTTTGAAGGTGAAGCCTCAATAATTTATGCCTGGCGCGTGTGTTTTTCTTCTTTTGTGCCCCGTTCAGACAAGGAATTTGCTTTTGGGCCTGGAAATTGGCGTCGCACATGCGTTTAATTTTAATTACCAAACAGCTGCTGGTCACACTTTTGCGCAGAATATATAAACTATGTATGGCCCAAAGACACGTGAACGAGTTTTGACGCACGCTCCCCCTGAAAATTAAGCGAATGTAGAATGTAAAATCGATATATGTATAAAAGGCACATGTAGATCTTAACTAGACATTTATACAAGTGCCTCAGTAAGTAAGTTAAAGGAAATTTAAAATGGTTTACAACATTTGCATAAATCGAGTCTTCATCAAGCATCATTTTGATCGGTTTTCAAGTCAATGTCACATGCTCGAAACAAAAGACTTAAGACACAAACTTGCGCATGTCTACAGGTGTTGGTTTTTGTTTGTGCGCTGGTATAACGACTCATACGATTAGGGTTTTTTATTTAAAGAAATACACACACGCACACGCACACACATATACACATACACCAACATCTCTTATGGCATCTTTACAAAAAATCAAAAAAAGCAAAAACTTGGCAGTCCGCAGCTTTTTTTCTTTTTATTGCTTTGTCTATTATACGCTTTTAATGTTTTTGAACTTGACAACTAGCATAATTTGCATAAAAATGATTGGGATTCAATATGGGGCCTCTTGTCCGATCTCTGCAAGAATCGACACAAGAGTAACTGCTCATTAGCCGTTGCGCAACAAAACAAATTCTGTGCCTTTTATTTGTTTTACTTCTTGTTTTTCATTTATTTATTTCGGCGCACTAATTGAGTCTACATTAAAACTCAATTTGTGAGCCACATTAAATGTGTGCTTGAGAAGTAAAAAAGAAAACAAAAAAAAAACTCCCAACTGTCACGCTGATTAGAAATCAATGGGCTGGGTACACACACACACATGCATACATATACGTGTACGTATACGTATACAAATGCAACGACTGTTCAGTCTGTTCAGCCTTGACCATAACACTTATACGCCAACAGCCTTCAAAGACACAAGTTGATTACCGTTGCCTCTAACTGTCTGTATTATTGATTTAGACGCATGAAATCAGCTGTAGAAAACCATTAATAAAATTATAAAAGCTATAAAACCCAAAAGGGTCTTGAACTCTATGCAAAGATACTGACATTGAAATACATTTATATCATTTATGCAGCTTCCGTGTTGCTCAGAAAGCACATTTAACATAAAAGAAAAGCAACCTTTTGTACGCCGAAGATTTTATACCCTCACTAACAGGTGTATCAATATCTTATGGTAGTTATCAATGTTATATAATATACTCAAGGATATTATATTTAATATAATATGACCTATAGCAATAATAGGTTATACAATAAAATACAATCGAATATATATTTCATTGAAACTCAATTCTATTCCAAATTTTATATTATACTAATTCTACGTTGCGCTTGTGCAAATACTGATATTGATATTCTCCAGTACTGCTTGCCACATTGTTGCACCCAATGAAAAAGTTATAAAACATCTGCGATTACACAACATTCTTAACATCTTAAATAAAATTAAACCCAAGTTATGAGTTGTAAGTGTATATCAGATATGAACTCCGTCCTTAACACTGAGTTATAATTATTTATAATAAATAGCCAAATCATGTCCCCGATACGATCAAATATATACACATCTTTACTTCATGTTTGACCCGTGTTTTAAAACTGATCAAAATGAAGCAAAAACGAAAACGTTTTCTCATCATTTTGGATCATCGTTTGAAATGCTTTTAAAAATGTGAAAAATTAACAGCGAGTAGATGAAATAACTGTATGTTATGAGCTTGTGCTCTCCATTTTACTCCTGATTCCAAAATTTTTTTGGATACTTTTAACAGATATCGATTGCACTTAAAATGTTGAAGAAATACAATTTCCTTAGTAAAGTTGAATTTATTAAAAAAACGTCACGAATATCTGTAATAATTGCAAAATTTTGATTGGTTTTTTTAAATGTACGTATTGTGCTTGCTTAATGATCTATCAAAATCTTTGACATAATAGAAAAAGAAAAAACCTTTAAGTAGAACAAAGAGGTAAAAAACTTCAACTCGGAGAGCTAGCAGAGTTGATCAAGTCGATCCACCGGGTCAAAGTCAACACATGAGCCAAATTTTGCAAGTCATTAGCAAGCAGCACGTTGCCCTCGCTAATCCAAGACCAAAACAAACAACTACCAAACTAAACTAATAACCCCATTAACAGAGGTGATTCTCGATAGATTCGATATGGCTATATGAGATGCGCGTTTAGCTGAGGCAATGAAGCACAGCAATTAAGAACAACACTAGATGAGGAAACTCTCTTACACATATATTATTGACTTTTTTAATGCCACATAAATCGATATATTCCCAAATACGTCGGACTGCAATTTACTTTAAGAGTGTTGCAGACAAACTCAATGAACAAAGTTTTGGAAGGATTAGATATAACTCTTTTAATTCACCGTTTAACTTCTTTTTTTTTTGCATTATACAATTTATTGTTTTAATTTGGAATAAGTACTACTTAAGTCATGCACTTGTTGTGTGTTCTTTTAATAAAAAGTAAAAATCAAGATTTCTGATAACGATTAATTATTTAATAGTTTGGATCAAATGGATAGCTTAAAGTTACAATTGCTAAACTGGCCTTAGAAGTTTGATAATAATTATACACCTGAGCGCAACGCATATTTAAATGTTTTCTCCAATGATTTGCAATATCTCCAAAGAAAATCAAATTTGTAGCTTCAATATATATGAAGCCATTCGGAGATAAATCTATAATAAAATTAGGTAACCAATAAGTTTTATAAATAATTATATTAATTAAACTACTGCAGATTTCATTCGATTATTATAAACGGGTTTTTCTAAGTATCTTATAACGAGTGTTTTTCAATCGTCATTCCAGAAACAGATAATTCATGAATTCGTCCTGAATGCGAGTAATTTGTTTAAATCCAAAAAACAAGTAACAAATGCACACCGAACGCTAAAATGGCGGCATTGTCAAACGGAGCTATTTTCCTCATGTGTCTGCGCATGTGTTTAGATGAATTTTTGTTGCGTCCGTGCTTATTGTTGAATGTGACGATTGTGTTATTTGTATTTGCTACAGCTTTTAAAAAGTAATAGGCTCAATTGGCACAGTACACTCGCCCACGGTGACACGGTACATAGCCATTTCCGAGATGCCATGATAGTGCACAAAAGCTGCGGCAATAACGAGCACATGGAATATTTGATGTGATTGAAACTGTAAAATTCGATCATTGGTTAAACAGTTTCAAAAATTAACAACAAAGTAAAAACAGCTTACCCAGATATCAAACTTGCCGGGGAACCACCGCTCTGGGACACGGAGGGCATATAATAACGCACCTAATATATACAGCAAGCCTGAAATCGAAACAAAAAATTAAAGACACGATATTAAGCTATTCGATTTCTATTGATTACCCATTAGAATAAGCCAACCAAGGCTAGCGCGACTGATTTGACTGAACCAGCCTTCCATGATGCTGTAATGAATTGCCGGAATAACGCCCGATAGGCCAAAGCTCATGAATACGCCAGCACGTAGCGGGCGAAGAGCAGGCTCCGAAAACTTATCCCACAACGAGACAATGATAGACAGACAGCCGAGCACACAAACAACAGATAAGTATATAACCTTTGGCTGATAGTGGCAATAAAATCCATAATACAGCCAAGGCACAAAAGAGCCCATTATGAGAAGTGCAATTCCACAATAGTCCAGTCTTAAATTATATATGGCTTTAATAAAAATAGTTATAAAAATTTTAAAGTATCGATAACTTACTTTGAAAACAGTCTTCCAATCTCTACCGAGTGACAACTTAATGTATGAAAAGCGAACGAAAATCCAAGACAAATGATGGCACCCATAAAGAATGCACCAAAAACTAATTTTTCTTGAAATTGAATCTCAACTGTGGGACGAGACACAAAATATAGGGCGACACCAATAAAAGCAATACAGCCGAGCAGATGAGTCCAGATATTGCCAGTCTCCGTGTGCACACGGAATATTGATTTAAAGCATGCACGGAACGATGGTAAAGGCGGACGATGACCACGGTGCAAAAAATCATTATCCTGCAACCATTTGGGCAAGTTTCTGTAATGACAAACCTTCCAGCTGGCTTCCCAAACCTGCGAACAGAAAAAGTGTACATAAGTTACAAGAAATCATAATATTTGTGTTTGCACATTTGTATTTAACAATTATTCATCAAATAAATAAAAATTTCTTAACCATAAAAATAATACTTTTATTTTGTAAATAAATTGAGCATGCGAAATAAAAGTGTAAATACAAAAAACTAGAGTGAAGTATACATTTTAAATCATATAATGAAAATGACCATAAACCATTGAGTTTTCCTTGAGCTGTCAGCTTACCTTGCGCACAAATTCCTCTGCCTGTTCAGCGGCATTATGTGCCAGGGCGCTCAGATCAATCTCATCTGAGAGTACTCCAGCCTTTAAGACTTCTGTCATCTAAAAAGTAAATTAAATCGTTTAACTTTTGCAAAATTTTAAGCAGATCTAAAAACTTAAAATTAATTTACTATGACGCATGGACTAACATTGCTCTCGCTTGATTTAAATTGAATTGATTCTTCATACGCTTCTTGCTTAAATGGTTCTGACTCCAAAGATTCCCTCACGTTAATGACAGCATCGAATTTAACTCGCGACTTAGCCATTGAAATTTAATTCAAATACTAAAAATATAAGGTTCACAAAAAGTCAAATTCTGTACTTTGAAGCGATTGCCGATCGCCTACTAAGTTTAAATATTGTGTACACATTTGAAGCGGACCAAGAGAAGGGCGGACGACGCACGCGATAAGATAAGAGTGATTGAAACTGACAGTCAGACGAAAATACTGCGTCAGCTCTTTTTGACTTTTCTTTTTTTCTACACATTATTTGTTTTATTCTGCTCGTCGACCCAAGTTCAGGCTTTAAGCCTTAAACGTACCTGACCTCACCAGGACTTCTCTCTGTCAATGCAGACGCAAATAACAGCATTATAATTTATAAATACATGTTAATATGTAATTAATTATGCAGCCATGCAGGTGCCTGTCTCGTCGGCATTTCGTACCGACGCTAAGACACAGGTGGCGAAATGGTGAGTTCAATATGATAAGCTTGGTAGCGACATTCACAACACCTGCGAACCTTCAAATAGACGTAGGTAACAAATGAATTACCAACTGATCAATGGGTCAGTCAGCGATAATAAAGCGCGTGCTAGCGCAAATTAGTTGGGAAAAGAAACCATCGTGACGCTGACGTTGCTTACCTCGGCCTCTATGAGCTGTGTGTCCTCTGGTGTTGATGGCAAAGGACAGCCGGCGTCATCTTCCTCAACCAGCTCATCATCGTCCTCCAGCAAATCTAAATCAAGGCCATTTGGACTAAGAGAATCCTCTGGTCCCCATCCACGTCGTTTGCGAAGTATCATTGTCACCTTTTCAAATATATCGTCTTCATCGTCGCCTACAGCGCTCTGCGCTACTGGCGTATTGGTCATTTCGGCCGACGATGGCAATCCGGAATCCTGATCGTTTGCATTAGTGCTACTACTAGCCGTTTCCTTATCGCTGCCCGCGCTCATTCGATCCAGCAGATTTGTAGCGGATTCCATCACAATTCTTTTAGACTCTAAGCGAATGTGGTAAAAAAAATATATATTATATGTGTTTATAGAATTTAAGACAAACTTTAAATGAAAAAATTTTTATTACAAATTCCTATACAAAAGATAACAAACAAGTTCAATTTGCAATAGCACTCCGAATCGAATGTAAAAGAGGCATAACCACATAGCACATAGCAGTATACTATTATTTCACCCAACCGACCTTTGTGCTGCTGTAGTTAGGGTCGTCTGTGAATGAGTGAGTGTATGCGTGCATGTGAAATGTTGAACATTTATACAGGTGGCAGGGGCGCGAGTGATCGGCCATTAACGCAATTAAATTTTTACATAAGAGTCTTAAAAGTTTGTGCTATCAAAAGCAGTAGTGGGTGAGCAACAAAGGAGTCACCAGAAACTTATATACATAGTTGCTGGCGTATTGATTGAGCCTTGTTTTGTTTAAGTCAGTGGATTTAATTTACAGACAATCACAACTCTCATAAGGATTTGAAAAGCTAAGCCTTATGATATAAATATTATATATATTGTTTAAACCATGAATTTTTTGTATAATAAGGCAGAATACGTACGTAGGATAAGTCCGCGTTGAATCTAAACAAGTCAAAAAGCAAAAATTAGGCCAATTTACGTTTTTTCCTCCTATAATGTAGCAAAAAGTGTGCCCACGTCTATATCAATTGTCTCAGTTGATGATGAAAGTGCACCTAATAGTCACGATACATATCGATAACTAATGTTTTGGTATCGCACATTTCTTGGTGCGGCAAGCGAATACTTAAAAATACACTAGAATTGATGTATAGTTTACAGTAAATGAAAATAATAATAGGGCGAAAAATTGTGTTCATCCACGCTACGTCAGTGGTGATTATTGTACAAAAACATTATTATCACTACATAAAACTAAACATTATTAGTTTTTGGATAAACACACATATTTTTGCAATGATAAAGGTTTCGCAAATACAATGAGTATTCAATTAATACTAAATAAAAAAGTTCAATGACAATCACTGACCACTAATATTGAGGGCTTTGGTATTTTTAGTGTTCGCGTGTGCGACCCTACTTAGCTCAGCTCAAATCAAATAAAGTGGCTATAAATAAAATATACTGCATAACGATTCTTGCTTCCTTACTTATTTCATAAGTTCACTAAATATGCCGGGCTCAACAAAAGTCATCAAGCACATATGTAAATAATTTTTAATTTATTTATCGATTCATAGTTAACACGCATTTCTTAATCGAACAGCTGTTAACAACAACAATATTAAACATTAGAAATTCCGCCATTTCAAAGACAGTTCCCGCTCTTTTATTTATTCGGCATCGAAATCGTGGACAGTTAGTGGTTAGTTTTTCAAAACGATCGCACTGTACAACGTCGTTTATTCAGTTTTCGGCCATTTTACAAACTTACGCATCATTGACGAATCATCTTAGGAAGATTTCTTTGTAGATTTATTTATAAACTAACAATTTTTAACGCACAGATAAAAGTTTACAAGTAATTATGGCAACAGCAAAAGAGAGTGCATCTAACGGCCCCAAGTACGCGGAAGGCACACAACCGTTTACAGTTTTTATTGAAGGAAATATTGGAAGCGGCAAGACCACATTTTTAAACCACTTCCAAAAGTATGACAAAGACGTCAGTCTAATCACGGAACCAGTGGAGAAGTGGCGCAATGTAAACGGTGTTAATTTGCTGGAAAAAATGTACAAGGATCCAAAAAAGTGGGCTATGCCCTTCCAGTCATACGTCACACTAACGATGCTTCAAGCGCACACTGCACCCACGGCCAAAAAGTTTAAAATTATAGAACGTTCTATTTACAGTTCACGGTAGGCAGAATATGCAGGTTTATTGATAACTTAAGTATTAACTTTGGTTCGATGCAGCTTTTGTTTTGTAGAGAATATGTACCGCAATGGATCCCTGGAGCTGGGCATGTACAACACATTGCAAGAGTGGTACAAATTCATCGAAGAAACCATCCACGTGCAATCTGATCTAATCATTTATCTACGCACTTCGCCGGAGGTGGCCTATGAACGTATCCGACAGCGCGCACGTTCCGAGGAGAGTTGCGTACCGTTGAAGTATTTGCAGGAATTGCACGAGCTGCATGAGGACTGGCTAATACACCACAGGCGACCACAACAATGCAAGGTTATTTAAATTGTTGAATTCAAGGTCTGGCTCATTGCACTAAGTATACCATGTTTTCTGCTTACAGGTTCTTGTGCTGAATGCAGATCTTAATCTAGAAAATATAGGCAGCGAATACCAGCGCTCTGAATCGAGCATTTTTGACGCAATATCGGGAGCGAATCAGCATCTTCCACCGACTGTGTTGGTGTCACCCAGCAAGCGTCAAAGATTATCCAGTTAGCCAATTTACATTGGGTTTGATATCCATTTTAATGCATTACTTAGTGACTTAATTTTCTTTGTATGTGTAGTTCTGACCATATATAATGAATCCCAGCTGAAAATTGATAATTCTTGTAGCAAAGAACTTAAGTTTCCTATTTCACAATTATTTTAAATTGTTCCACTATAAAATTTAATTGAGGTAAACGCAGTAGTTAGTTTAATGCGAAATATATTATGTAATTTATGACACAATTCTGACATTCATACATATATATCAATCTTATATCTCTTAAAAATAAATTTACAATTTAAGTTAAAATATGTTTCCTTGTTTTGTTTAACTTGGTCATTTAGGACTTGCTTTCTGTGCCGCCACTTTGTAAAACTGCAGCCACTCGCCAGGTCATCGTTTCATATACCTGCTCGATCTTATTAACTAGTCCCCGATCACTGTGCCAGATGTCGTACATCACAGATCGAAATTCAGCGACATTTTTGGGTGCCTGGACTTGTAGCTTGGGGTATATGATTTCCATTAGTTGCTCCATCAGGTTTAAATCATTGCAGTCCCCGCAATCTGGGCCAACTAATGTGTCCACGTAGATATCTTTGGGCACATAGCTGTCATTTTTTTTGTCATCGTCCATATTGAAGACGTTGCGCCAGTCCCGTATAGTCCACTTCTCGTGAGCGCGAGCCCATTCCAAGCGCCGTTGCCTTACAGTTGCACTCATGCCATTATTCTTTGGCGGAAGCTGCTTAGCCTTTATCTCACTAATGCGTCTTTGTAGGGTGCGACGACTAACTTCAATGCCATGCTGTGCCAGTAGTTCACGTTGCACATCTATAGACGTGTAGTATGGATGATCAGAGAGCATTTTCTCTACCAACCTTCGGTTTTCAAACACTTTGGGACGTCCAACTTCTCGTTTACTTAGCACCATTGGAAAAGGCGGAATCTCCACCACATTGTTATGTTGAACGGTTTCTTTGATGCAGGTGACACTGTTGTCTATCTGACGTCCAACTTCTGGTTTATTTTGCAATTCCGGTAGAGGCCTTATCCTCAACTTTAACACTTTATTAGGCTGTTGCTCGGACTCTGTAACGCTGGTCACAGTCGTATTTATTGGACGTACAGCTTCTGGTTTATTTTGCAATTCTGGCAGAGGTCTGAGCGTCAACTTCAACACTTTGCTACGCTGTTGCTCGGGGTTTGTAATGCAGCTCACAATCGTATTTACCGGGCGCCCAACTTCTCCATTATTTTTCAGTTGTGGCAGAGTCGGAAGCTTCAACTTTATCACTTTGGCGGGACGTTGCTCGGTTTGTTTAACGCTGGTGACAACACTGTCCTCATCACTTTCCAGCATTTTGGTAATGTCTTTGTGGTTGTAGTCGCCCTTGAGGGTCTGCACAATGTTCCGCGTATCGGTATTAAACATCATCGCGACTTGTTTGCGGTGCCAAAATCAATGATCGAATGTGACGACTACCCATTTTTACACCCTATTTATATAAGTCCGCAGGTAAGCTTAACTTTACTTAACATCTGCTTAGGTTTATGACATGCAAGCTGCTAGGGATTAGCGACAAATTTTATGACCCAGTTTTTGGTGCAGGTAGTAATGAGTTCCATTTTGGCATAAAAGGTTTTCAAATGCGATTTTAATTGCATGGGTGGAATTTTCCAACGCCATTTTGAAATTTTACCTGGATAAGTTTAACCTGCAATATTTCGCAAGACTCCCACTAAGTTGCACTTAAAAGTAAAAAATCTCAATTTTAACTCTTTTCCGTACTTGCCATTTAATGTGAAGACGATTTTATGTTGATGTATTTGTAGAATTACAAAAATAAATGTAAAAAACTTGTACACGTGAGTTAGTTATCTCTACAATAGGAAATGCATCACTGCCAAATGTTAAATATTGTTAAAAATATATGTGTCAGTTTTGTCTTTTATATTTACGTTGGTATTCTTCATTTACGACGAATGAGTTAGAACTATTCATATTGTGCCAAAGGCCGCAAGGCCTTTTTGAACAAATAACATAGAGGGGCTTTTAGCAGGGCACTAGTGTGTGTAAATATAAAGGAGAAAAGGCTACCACATAGGCTCCCAGTGGGCCCATCTATATTATCGAAGTGAAGATTAGGGTTAGTAGCGGTAGCTTGATTGGAATTATACAATTTAATAAATAACGATAAAGTATGCCTAATTAGTTTCCTACATTCATGTGCTAGGTTTTGATTTCTTGTTTTTTTTTTTCTTTTCGCTTTTTGTTGTGATCCAGGCGCAACCAATTGCCTATCATCTAGTGTTTACTCTGTGGATGTGTTTGTATATATTTTGGTTGCTGTAGGCGCCACGTTAGTCATCAAGATCGATATCTGAATCATCGGAGTCATAGCCACCGCGTATAGTCTTCTGTGGGCGATTTATAAATGGCTTGCGCTTAACATCTGGTGGTTGCATTAAGTCCCCTTTGTAATCAATGGCGCCAGAGTGGGCGATACGCCACTCGAGCATCTCTGTGGAGAAGTCATCGCAGTTACCCAAATCGGTGAAGCCAACTATGTAGTCCTTGGTTTTACTGTCCTTAACCAAAGCTATGGTTGGCAGAACCTTGATGCGCAGGCGTTGCGTAAGAAATGGAGTCTTCTCAGCATTCACCTTACAGAATTTGGCTTCAACATGCTTGGCAGCGAGTATTTTCAGATGCATGTCGACAATGCGACTCCGTTCTGAAGTATCTCTGTAGAAGTGGCACACGATATTGGGCGATTTCTTTGACACCTCAAAGAACTCCTTTTCATCGGCCAACTCGGAATATGTGCCGTGTCCCTAAAACGGACATTAAACATATAGCAATTATCCTCTGTAGAGCCGATTTGTACTCACATTTCTCAACCACTCCTGCTTTTTATTGTTTAACTTTTTCATTTCCTGTATACGCTTTTCGCGCAATGCCTTTAGATCATCCGAGTCAAAGTTGTCCAAGCGATCTATCTCTTGGTCCAACTGCTGTTCAATCGCCTGAGCAGCAGCATATAATTGATTTTCCATTAGTTGAGCCATATCTCCGGTGTGGCCTGTGTAGGTGCACTCGCTGCTTGTGGCAACTAGTTCGTATCTATTTTGTCTTTTATTTTGGCTGCGTGTGGTTGTGTATGAGCTGTACGCACTGTGTGTTTATGTGTATATATTTTACAAATGTTATTTTGTGTGTGTGTGCGTGTCCGGCATAAATGAAAGGCGTATCCAAATACAGATGCGTCATGTTTTGTGCAAAAATCAATAAAATAGCCAATGGAAAGCCAAAAGGACATTGAATTTAACTTCAGCAGAGTATAAATCACCTAACAAGCAAATACTTACATTAATTTCTCACTGATTTCATTGATTTTTTGAGTTAAATTCTATTAGCTTATTTATTAGCCGTGTGGGAAGTCGATTGTACAAGTGAATCGATTAACTTCACAATCGGTGTGGCTGTATTCTAAAAGCATAAAATTACACACTTTGATTTCAGGAATTGTTAATCTAGTCTTTTATTAAGTGCACAAGTGTCATATATCCTGCTTAATGGCGTTGTTTTGAAGTATATATATCCATATAAGCTTAAAAAGATATACTCATATCTATTCTCTGACGAATTTGTACATTAAACGTGATAAGTGCCGTTATTTGATGACAATCGGTACCACTTCGAAATTAGTAGGTGTTAATACTGAAAGTCGATACTCATAAACTCCGGTTTGATCCTTATAATCTTCTTGGAAATAAGTATCACTATGTCAACCAGTTCCACTTGCTACACATTATACAGGGTGGTCCATGAAACGTATTCAAACATGAATTCTTATTGGAATTCTATACGCATGATACAGATAGACTTATTTCAAAATTGGTCTATGAAAAAACTAGAAATAAAAATTCAAATTAGGTGTAATGAGATTTAGTATAATATCGTGTAAAGGTTTGGAATTCAAGCCTGTTAATCAGTTTTCTTCTAAGATCAAAAGAATTAAAACAGTTTTATATTTAAAATTCATCTTCGAATTTTTTTAAATCATTTTTATTTTCCGTTTTTGTTTATGTATGTTTTTGGATTGCTGTGCCTGGTGAGCGGGCGCGAAACTATTGGAACGAGCCACCGCTGCATAAAGCCGTTAATTAGCGTCGTAAGCAAATGGTATAAATCTAGTTACATTAATTTGGTAAGAATACTATAAATTAAATATGTATGTATAGAAACGTCTACAAATTTTGAGCTCCTTTAACGAAAACAAAGGAGAAGAGATATACATCAGCTATTGTACATTCACTAAGGAACTAAAAATAACGGCTCATCCTAATCGATCAACTTAAATCGGTACAATCGTATATTTGTGAATTATCTTATGACTATGCTTATACCTACGTGTAAATATATAGTTATAGGGAGAAATTTGATGTTTACTAAAAACAATTTTTTATTATTATGGTAGTGTCTATGGCATAAACTGCATAACAGAAACTTGTTCAACGCTAATAATAATCAATTGGAAGTATTTAGTATGAGACTGTTTAGCCATGTAACAACTAATTAAGATTTTTAAATAAACAAAATTTGTAACTACATGGAATGCTCATGGGGTAGTACAAAAATAGCTTAAATTGGTGAAAAGGCAAAGAAAAAATGTACAAAAAGTAATTTTACAAATGTTCACTTAAAAATTACATAGAAAACAATTATTTAGGAAGATAAGTAAAGACAATATAAAAGAATATAGTTTGCAGTATTGTGATTTAAAGAACATTGCTTATTATTAATGTTTTGAATTGCCTGAGGTGTCGGCACAGTTTTTACATAGCACAAAAAGAACAACTTTCAATGAAGATTTTCGAATAATGTTCTTTAACAAAGATCCTAACACATAGAACTTGTAAGAAAAAATCAAATGAATTTAAAACTTCATCTTCATATCCCTACATAAATCAACAAAACTTCTGAAAACAATTAAAGACTACCACGAAGATAAAAGCTAAATTCTTAATGAACGCTCTTTAAATATTAAAATATGAGTCAATGAAAACTAATAAGGTTGCATGCTGCATGTTGCAAATTTAACGCAGCACGAACAAATTGTAAATTCCGTCACTCACATCACATATGGTTGCGTCAGCCTTTCACGCTGTGTAGCCTGACGTGGACAAGTGGGCGTTGTGGCCTAGTTACTGGTATTGTGCTTAGCTTTGGACTGCCTACTGGGCATATATGCCAAACTGCTGCATTTGGGTGGGTGTCACAAAAAAAAACCAAATCGAAAAAATATTACAATACACGCGATCGAACTAAATTGTTATGTCTCCGTAATCCTGCGACCATTTCTCGTAAGAATTTAGGCTTTGCGGCGCCACTGAACGACGTATGCGCTTCAGGGAGTTATGGAAATCCTTTTCGGTGATCGGGCGCATAGCACTTATGTCCAAACACTTGACCTGCTCAACGTTTAGCTCACGGATAGGCTCCAGTGCGGCATCCTTGGCCAACGCAGTTAAATCAGAGCCAGAATAGCCATCCGTTATTTTCGCTAAACGTCCCAGGGCTTCTGTATCCAACGGACTACCTTGTTTCTGGAGCAGTCGATTTAGGAGCAACTCGCGTGTCTGCACATCTGGCAGTGATACATAGACGCGCTTGGTAAACCGACGCAGCGCAGCCTCGTCAAGCTCTTGAGGTCGATTAGTAGCTGCCAGCACCACAATGCGATCCCCTTCTGGATTACCAGGAAGTCCATCAAATTCGACCAGGAATTCAGTTTTAAGGCGACGAGACGCCTCATGCTCACTACTGCTGCGCTCCGAGAGCAACGAATCGACCTCATCAATAAATATTATTGACGGCTGCATATGACGGGCCACCGCAAAAAGAGCTCGCACCAATTTTTCGCCATCGCCCACATACTTGCTGGTCAGCGAAGCAGCCGAGATGTTTAGGAACGTGGCACTACATTCAGTTGCAACGGCGCGCGCCAACAAAGTTTTCCCATTGCCGGGCGGTCCAAAAAGGAGCAGACCTTTAGCAGGTGCACGCAGGCCTGAGAACAAACAAGGTGTTACTAAACTGTGCATTTGTTTAAGGGTAACAGAACTAACCCGTAAAAAGCTCCGGGCGCACAGAGGGCAATATAACCATCTCCTGCAGCGCCTGCTTGGCCACATCCTGACCAGCAATATCGGTCCACTCCACCTTGGCACCGCCCTCAACTATTTCGTCCATTATTAGCTGCACCAGCTTCTGCTCCACCCCTTTCACACTGATCATCGGCGTGCTGGCGCCGCTGCCACTGGTTGCATTGTTGTTAATGGGCGTGCGAGATCGCTGCGGCGGTGTATTGCGGCCAGATGACTGCAGGAGAAATATATAAATATATAGTATAAATAGACGAGACGTTTGTAAACAAACACATACGAATTGGCGGCGCACGGCTGGTGGAGTAGCCGCCGTTTTGCCTGGCTGTCGCTGCAAGGCGGCGCCTACGGATGTTGAGGTTGTCTTCGATCCGAGATTACGCGGCAGCGTTTGAGACTTGTTTACGACGGCCAGATTGCCGGGACGTTTGTTGCCAATTGTCAATTTCCGTCCAGAGGCTGTATATAAGATGAAATTTTGATTAATCATATGTGTTAAGAAATGTATCTAAAAACCTTGCCAGCTACAATTTTGTCTAGACCAAATGAAAAGCTAAATAAATCTACAACTCAAAATAAACCGAAAATGCATGCAGTGCTTGTAGTGGAAATGCGAGTGTGTGAGGAAAATGTGGATTGTACGCTTGCAGTCGTTGTTCTTTTTGTTGATGTTGAGGCTGTAGTTGTCGTTCATACTCGATTGGGTGCTTTAGCTTTTGTTCTTGCTGTTGCAGTCGTATTAAATGTAACGGCACTTACCCGCTACTAAGGTTTTTGATGTGGTTGCACTGACCCCACTGACGCCGCCGCCGGAATTGACGGCTCTGGGTCCATAACCGCTGCTGCGCATTGTTATCTTTGGTGGCTCAACGCTTGCTTTGCTATTTGTTTGACCCACCAGCATGGGCTGCTTCAATTTTGGCTGGGGCTGCTTCTTTGGCGGGTCCTTTAGGGACAAACGTTGCATTTGCAAATCTTCCTCACGCAACGCTGAGGATATGGATGCGAATGGGGCCGGGCATGGGACAAAAACAAAAGTAGGTGCAAACACAATGATAAACATAAGTGCAAAACAAAAGAAAACCAAATGATAAAAAAAAATTGTACACTACGCTTCCAAGCAATTAAGAATGCAGACGCACATCAATCGTCCGTCAGTTACTAACCGAGAAAGTGCAGACGATCGCGGGCCATTGAGAGATTGGTTTGCATTTTTTCATGTAACCGCTGGGCACGATCCCAAACATCGCCGCGTCCACTCCAACAGTCGACGGCAATCCCATCCTCCAACTCCTTGATGCCCTTCCGGTACAGCTCTATAGCCAGCTCTTTGTGTCCTAAAAACGAAAATGTAAGGGAAAGAAAGTATCAATAATGAAATATCCACATGTGCAAATGTGCAAGAGGGCGGGCGGCTATCGATTCTCAGCTTATTTACAAGAGTTGAGCTGTCTACCCTTTTTTTGTGGCACAAGTATTCAATGGCTTAACACGAAATTAAACATAGTTTACGAAAAATTATAATTTAAATTGTTTTAAAATAAATTATTTATAAACCATTTCGTACATGTATGCTAATTCGACAAATCAAATTATACGTACTCGTAAAATAAGTATTTAAACTAAAAGGGTTCGTGCTCGTGCCACATCGTGTTGAATAAATGGAATGTACACCCATCTCTAGCTCAGACAGCAGATACGACAACAAAGCGCGCGCTGCGAATGATGACTCATAGAACACCACTCCAGCAGCCGCAAACACAAAGCAACCCCATGGAAGCCACGGCTTACCTTCGTTTTCCTCGTCTATTTTGAGCGCCTTGGAAATGTATTCGAATGCGCGTCGATGGTGATGCTTCTGCTTGGCAAGCAACGGATCACCAGGGCCTGGGGAATAGCCTCCACTACCTCGATTGGTTGCCATTTCTAACGGCAATAGAACGCGTTGCTTTTGAGGCAGTGACCGAGACTGTTCAATGCTATCGTTGTTGCGTTCCAATGGACAAATGCTAGCTTGCTGCTCCTTGGAGTTCTGGACAACAATCTCGATATTGCAATCGCGTCGATGGGGACTGCGATAGATCACTTTTGAGCTGGCTCCGTACAAGTAGCGAAAAATACAGAACAGCTGATATATCAGAGAGCGCAATACGTTGAACAGAAATATAATGGGAAATGAAACAACGTAGAGATTTTGCTTGTGCACCGAAGTGCCGCCTCTCGGTCCAATTCCACTGGTTGGCGTCAAATCCGCATCGGTGGTGTCGTCGTCAGGTGAACTGCCTGGCGTTGTTGTTGTTGTCGTTGTTGTGCGTTGACGATTCGACGACAATTTCGAACTGGATTTGCCGTCATCGATTAATGCTTCACTGCAGCTGCGACTGCGATTTGTGCCGCTGCTGCCCCCTCCGCTAATCTTGACCGGCGATTTGGTGCTGCTGCTAGCGCTGGACGAGGACGATTGGTTTTTGGTGCGTACCATCGATATTGATTCCGCGCCGTAGCACTCTAAACGACTGTTTTCTGTGCGAGTCTCTTTTCGCAACAACACCCTCCACCTCCACCCCCACCAATTGAGAACCCAATTTCTTGCCCCCTCTTCTTTTACAGCTCAGACACAAAGACACCGAACCTAAACGCGTTTGCGATTAAATAATGACTGAAAACAAATAAACTGAAATGGAACACACGACGCGCGCTATTTGTTGTTAATTGTTGTTGCTCATTTTTATATATGTATATTTATTGAGCGCCGTTTTTTGTGCCGTTCCAACTCGCAAAACAAATTTTCTCCGTCTCCCTCGACATAGTTGCCAGATAGTTTGATGTTGACGATTTGAAAATTGTTTAAACTTCAGAAAAACATCAAACGCAATGTTTTTTGAAATAATACTTGGTAAATTAAATACAGTTCGAGTTTAAGGTCAGCAAATGCAACAAACATTAGCCACAGCTTGAATATTTTCAAATAGGCAATTGGTCCGGCAGCACCACATGGGTTGTTCTAGGGTTGTTGTCGCTTTGAAAATTTCGATGTATTGAGGTATCGATACGCGTGTCTTTATAAATCAGCTGCCGTCTCGGCTGTATCTGCGGTTTTTGCATAACAAAATCTTTAAATTATCTTAAGGCCAGAAGAGAGAGTAATCAAAATTGCCAAAAACGAAAACGTAAAGCGATAACGTAGTGTACTTTTAACCAGAATAACTTTAAAATGGGTCAATACACCGCGTCACAGCGCAAAAATGTGAGAATTTTGCTTGTCGGCGACGCTGGAGTTGGCAAAACATCGTTAATATTGTCGCTTGTGAGCGAGGAATATCCGGAGGAGGTGCCGCCGCGTGCCGAGGAAATCACAATACCGGCCAACGTTACCCCGGAGCAGGTGCCCACTAATATCGTTGATTTTTCGAGTGCCGAGCAGTCGGATGACGCACTGGCCGCCGAGATAAACAAAGCGCACGTCGTTTGCATTGTGTACGCCGTAGACGATGACGACTCTCTCGACCGTATAACATCGCACTGGTTGCCGTTAGTACGCGCCACATGTAGCAGCAGCAGCAATAACACAGACGGCGAACCCGATGTGGCGCGCAAGCCAATAGTATTAGTGGGCAACAAAATTGATTTAATCGACTATTCAACCATCGACAGTGTTTTGGCGATTATGGAGGACTATCCAGAGATCGAAAGCTGTGTTGAATGCTCGGCTAAGACCCTACACAACATTTCTGAAATGTTTTACTACGCACAAAAGGCGGTTCTGCATCCCACCTCACCGCTGTACATCATGGAGGAGCAGAATGTAAGCTAATTATTTGATTTTCTTTCGATTTCCACATCAGTTCAGGTATTATAGTTTTTTTTTTTTTTTGGGAAATATATAAAGCATTGCAAGCATAACCTCGTGACATAGTGTTCTATATCTATTTTAGATAATGACGCCAAGTTGATCTGTTACAATCATGCTCTTCTTTCTTTCTGTTACCATAAAAGTTTGCATTCTAAAGCTTGGGATAGGTCTGTTCTTTATTATACGCCTTCAGAATGATAGCACAAAAATTGAATGGGTTTGCTTTTTATACCAATCATTACTTAATTCAATATGAAAATTGCATTCGAATAGAAAATCAGCTGCTATATATAAAATCGACTGGAAATTTACTTTTCAAATTACAATGAACTATATTTATCTCAAGCGTATTTAATCTCTGGTAGTTTAAAACATTTTTATCAGAGTTGCACTTGTAAACAAAGCAATAATTGCTTCTCACCTTTAGCACACAGATATACTTGCAATTTATTTGCACTGATATTTAACGTTTAGCTAGCCGAAGATAACTTTTCTTTTTAATTCATTTTTAGCTAACACCTGCCTGCAAAAAGTCGCTTGTACGCATATTCAAGATATGCGATATTGATAGCGATAATTTGCTAAATGATTACGAGCTGAACCTGTTTCAAAGACGCTGTTTCAATACGCCATTGCAGCCGCAAATTCTGGACGAGGTCAAGTCCGTAATACAGAAGAATGTGCCGGATGGCATCTATAATGATGCTGTAACGCTGCAGGGATTCCTTTTCCTTCACTGTTTGTTCATACAACGTGGCCGCAACGAGACAACGTGGGCTGTGCTCCGACGTTTTGGCTACAATGATCAATTGGAGATGTGCAAAGAGTATTTGCGACCATCATTGAAAATACCGCCGGGCAGCAGTACGGAATTGTCACATCGCGGTCAGCAGTTTCTGATCGCGGTGTTTGAACGATACGATCGCGATGGCGATGGGGCTTTATCCCCAGAGGAGCATAAAATGTTATTCAGCACTTGCCCTTCGCCACCGTGGTCCTATTCAACAGACATACGCAAATCTTGTCCGACCAATGACAACGGCTGGGTGACTCTACACGGTTGGCTATGCCGTTGGACCTTGATGACACTCGTAGATGTCGTCAAGACTTTAGAATACTTGGCCTATTTGGGGTTCAATGTACACGAGAACGACAGCCAGCTGGTCGCCATCCATGTGACACGCGAGCGTCGCATTGATTTGGCCAAGCGACAAAGCAGTCGCTCGGTATACAAGTGCCATGTGATCGGTCCCAAGGGATCGGGCAAAACCGGACTGTGCCGCGGTTTTCTCATTGACGATATGAGCAAGCTGCTGGGTAAAGAGTTCAAAACCAACGTTGTTCACTGTATCAACTCGGTGCAGGTTTATGGCCAGGAAAAGCACTTAATATTGCGCGACATTGATGTTAGACATGCCCTCGATCCACTGCAACCACAGGAAGTTAACTGTGATGTGGCCTGTCTGGTGTTTGATGCCTCCAATCCGCGCTCCTTTGAGTATGTGGCTCGCATATACATCAAATACTTTGCAGAGAGCAAAATACCAGTTATGATTGTGGGGACCAAGTGTGATCTGGACGAGCGTCGTCAGGACTATCTTATGCAGCCGGCGGAGTTCTGTGAAAAATACAAACTGCTGCCGCCGCATCTGTTTAGCCTAAAAACCAACAAAAAGGAACTTTATACAAAGCTGGCCACAATGGCAGCCTTTCCGTGAGTATTTGTACGCTTTATCTTTGGGTTGCGGGCATTGAGGGACATTTGGTTAACACGCATCATGGGCTTGGGTTGTGGATACACTGACATCTGCATCTTGCATATATTTGGATTAATGGATATATTTATTATTATTATCTTCTCTTATTTCCTCCCTTCCACTTATCCTCCACGTCTTTATGTTGGTGTCTTGTTATGTTTTGTTGATGTTTGTACATCCCTAATGCTTTTGGACTCTGCTGCCTGATCTGGATTTGCTGTCAATAGGCGCTTTCAAGCCGCCTGGATTCTGTTCTACAAGCACAGGTTGGTACAGCTATGGGAATCGGCGTAAGTGTTACAAATTAATATCGAATATTTACTAATGTTGTTTGGGTTGTTTGGTATATTTCCCACATGCGTTGCGGTTGTTTTCCATGTAATCCCACACATACAAACATCTTTCACACGCTTTAAAAATGTGTAATGTGCAACATATCTCGAAATCCCTAATAATTTCTTCACACCTATAATTTATATATTATACTAATGCACAATTTGTACTCCAAACGTTTCTTAGATATTTGCGACAATTTGGACTTATGACTGAAGACCCAAAAGTTTGGCTTAAAGCCGGCTTGGGCGTGGCTGCCGCCACAGTATTGGGCTTTATAGTTCTGAAGGCAATAAGTGCATCTGGAACGCATTCACGTTAAGGATTTGGATAACAAACTCTTACTGCCTAAGAAGACAGCGCAAAGCAGTCACACACAAACTTATACATACACACAAATGTTAAGAAATTTATGTAACTTTAACGTTATTATCGTTTTCATTTACTTTTCGTTGGTAATTATTTCAATATCAAAATTTATGGTTAACAATACGACGTGAAACTATTGAAGAGAATTTATAAAGAAGTTTTTTTGGTGTCATGTAAAAAATTAATGTACATAAGAAAATACCCATTAACAATGATTAGGCGATTGTATTACAGGGGACAAGAATGACAAACAAACTTCATACGTTGCATTTCTACTCTAACTCTGTACTCTCTGATAAGTTTAATAAGTTTACGTCATATTTATGCCCATTAGTACTCATCACGCATACATACATTGCTGTGATTATCATCGTATCTAATATATATATATTTATATAAAAAACATAGATATATGTGTTACGTAGTTGCATATATAAACATATATTCACTTCGTATATGTACCTATAGACATAGTTTTCAGTCTGCGGTAACACTTGTAAATACGCGCAAAATCCCAATGAGCAATAAATTCTATATATATATATAAATATACATATTTACTTTAATCTTAACGAACTATTATTTATAAAGGCTGTATAATGATTTTATATTTAATTTTGTATTGCGTTCGCCGCCGCTACTGTTGGCGACATGCAATTACCATCGGGGTAACGCTTTTGGAACTGGGTGATTAACTCGGGATCAACCAGACGTATACCGTCCAACTGATTGCCCAAAGTTATCCAGTTAGGTTGTATATTGTGCGGCCGCCCGAAAAGCTCGATTTTGCGTGTGCCAGGACTGAGGCGTTCAATGATTCCGTAGATTTCGTCAGGTTTGTGGCTGGTGGCACGTACTTCTGCCACAATGACATCACAGTCGAGTCCCCGATTTAAGTTTGTGGGATTACCCTTCATGCCAACCAGACAATGCTCTTTACCATGATTCAGCCAGTGACCCGTGCGGCCAGTGCGTATGATGCGTTGCAGCTGATTAGTTTTTACCCAGATCAATTCGTCAACGCGTTCATAGCCCCAAAGCTTAAGACAATCACGACCGAGTTCCATGGCTCGACCCGTTACCCATAGAAATATGAGACCTTCCTCTTGCAGCGCTGGTATTCCCAAGGCTCGCATCTCATCGTCAGACATGGTGCCATAAGGGAGCTCCATATGTATGTCCCATGGCGGATCGGCCATAACGACAGCAAATTTACCCAGCACAGTCATGTCTAGAAATCGTAAATCGCATTGTATCCACTGTGGCGGATACAAAGTGCAGCTGGAGTCGATGCTGCGTTTCATGCTTAGTTTGGTCTTCACATCCGTCGGTTTGTTGGTGTTGATGTGCGGCAATGTATCCACTTCGTAGTGCACGTATTTGCATGTAGCCATGTGGAAGCAGGTGTTGAGGAAACTGCAATCTCCGAGAGACTCGTCCGTATGCGATTGAATAATTTTCTTGAAGTGCAATTTTGTGCATTTGTCCGATTCACCAGAGGTTTCGCTGTCATCTGTGGACTCCTGAGACTCACCTTCACAATTGTTTATACTGTCTGCTATGATTTCGCCATCTTCAGCATCTTCTGAGCCTAATTTGACTAGTTTACTGCTACTGGCAATGGCGTTATCCACAGCAACAGAGTCGCGCAGCTCTTTTTCCTCGCGACGTTCTTGCTTCTTTTTGGCCGCCATTTCGTTTGCTACTTGCTGCGCCTTAAGGCACTCGACTTTGGTGCCGTGTGAGCAAAACTCCATGACTTGTGCGCCACCGTGAGACTTAAACTTCTCGGCTACAGAGCGCTCCTTGGCCGTTGGTTTGGTCAAGAGTTCTAGTATCTCCTCGCCAACCTGTTTGCTCTGTTTTTCACGCGTTGATGGCAAGGACAGCAGCATCATAATATCATCAGAGGCATCCAAGCTGGTGGACTCTTTGCGTGAGGCACCTGCATCAAATTTTTGAAGCTTCCGTTGCTCAGAATTATTGAGCTCATCCTGAGTATTCTCTACTGTTAAAAAGATGTGATTATTTTAAATCAAATAAATGATGTTAAAGCATTTGCTTACACTTTCGCTTATTACTCGTTTCGTCGTTCTGTTGGCAACTGTCGTTAATGTCATCATAGATCTCCAGTAGCTCTTTGGTTTGCACGGAGATTACTTCGTAGCCAGCTTCTGTGCCAATTGTAACATTTCGTATACCAATTGCACCTTGATTAGCCAACTTGCCCAGTATAAAGTTGACCATTTCCATTGTTGGTGGCTTCTCCATGAGACCACCGACTTTATGCACCACTTGTGTTGATACAATGGGTAATACAAGAGTGCTAGCACTAAGCGCCTGCAGTACTGCTTTTTGTACGTCCACATCAGCCTCAACTGAAACAAATATTTTATGTATTTAATGGGCACATAGACTTCTGGCCGGATTACCCAGTTCTTTTTTCGGATTGGACTGATCCTCTTGTTTGTCTGATAGTATGTCAAAGCGTTCCTTTTTACGTTTCTCTAGCTTTTCACGCAGAGTATTACGCTTTGTCTTCAACGATTTTATGTCCCATGCATCGGCCATATTTGTTAGTTTTCTTTTCGACGTCGGCAAACCTTGTTTTGTTTACATTAATGCTTATGATGGGAAAGACTTCTGAAGCCCAGAAAGCGATAACTTATCGATGAAATTTAGTGCTGGTAAATGTTGTCAATATTCTGTTAGGCCAACGTAAATTACTGTGATTTCATGACGGTTTAACAGCGGCTGGTTTAAATATAACCATGTTCGACATTTTAGGACATTTACTTGCTGTTTGGGATTATTTTTGAAGATTCTGAAATAAGTTCCAAAATATTTGCATTTATAAAAATGAAGCTTTTGTTGCTCCAACCAAAAATATATGGGGACTGTTATTAACAGTTCAGTTAGTGTTAAATTGTTGTTGTCGTCGGTGTGTTAGTATTCTGCTGTTAGTATGTGTTTGCCTGAGTGAGCAACGGACATTGAAGATGGTTCCGCGATTTTTTGCTCAATAAAACGTGATAAAATAATATAAATAATACATGATTGTTAAAACATAAACGCTCTGCACTCAGATTTGAATAAAAAGTTGTGAAAGGTGCTATTGCTGTTATTGCTGCCAATGTGCTCTCCAATTCATACATTTGTGGGTATATGTGTACACACACACACATACATGCAGACACACAGCCACTTCCATACTCTGGTGGGCCTTTTGTTTCCTTTTGTTTATGCGCGTGTAGGAGAGCATAAAATGCGCGAATAAACACACGAACGAGCCTAACACGGACAAAAAATTTGCAAAAAGCGCCAACTGTGTATGTGTGTGTGTGTTTGTGTCTGCATGTGAGTGTGTGTTTATATGTGGGGGAGTGCGCACATTGTTATTGTTGCCGCTTGCGCTCTGGACGCGCCCCAGCAACGGATTTGCTGCTCTCTCCGCCACTCACTCTGGCTTCAGCATGCGAATTGAGTGACTGAGAAATTTATAACGCGACATTTGCACGGCTACTTTGGAGCATGACGGTTGTTTCGGTTCTCCAACGGCAGCAGCAGACAACGCGTACGTGCGACCGCCAGATCTCTTATCTGTTCCTTTTTACGCGCCAGCGAAATCAGTAAAATTCTGTAACAGATTCATATTGGATGCTAGCAAAAAATCGTGTATTGATTCTCTTGTGTGAGTGCATGTGAGTTTTGCAGATGCAGTCGTATTCGGCAGTTGCTGTGCCTCTGCCTAGCATCTCGTATACCGACACTTTCCCGCCTGCTCGTGTTTTTTCGGTTTGGATGCTTCGTCGTGATTCTGTGTATACTACGAACAGCATCTTTCTGACTGTTAAGGGCGAGCAGCACATCAGGCAGCTAGCAGCCAGCAGCCAGCAGCTGGCGCGCCCCACAACAGCAGCCGCCCAATCGCTGCAAGAGTGAAAAAATAAAAATTGAAAAATTGCAATTTATACTACATTCATATGAATGTATGTTTTAAAACACAATAAGAAGTTTGCCACGCTGCAAACGCTACATTCAAATAAATTCAAATACATAATACGTAACGTTAAATGTAATTTATATGAAACTACTTTATTTGCTAGATTCATAATGTGCAACAGAAATTAACAGCAAACACACAATAACAACAATAAAAAACAACAGTAAAAACAACAACAACCACAACAACAATAGCAATTCCCACAACAAACTCACCATGAAGATGGTGGACAAATCTTCAAAATTGATGGATAAATTTGTCGCCAGTGGCAGTGGCGTTGGATCAACGTCAGCGGCAGCGGCTGCCAATGCAGCTGCCGCCAGCGCAGCATCATCCACAGCGGCAGGCGCAGCCAGCGGCATCGGTGGCAGCAGTGGCGGCGGCGGCGGATACGGCGCTGGCAGCAGCAGTATAACAAGCAACGGGCAGAAGCCGGTGCCTATGAAACTCTTTGCCGCCTGGGAAGTCGATCGAACACCGCCCAATTGCATACCAAGGTGAGTGCAAGTGCAAGATACACACAATGTGCAATTGTTAAACGGAAAGTGGGAGAGAGACAGTTGAGAGACAGAATATTAGGCAGATAGTAGTCGAAGTTTTTCTTAAATTGCAGATTTACTAACAAAATAAACTTATATTAGGAAAGTTTATATATATAGGTAAATAATTTATAAATAATAAATATATATATATATATATATACTTTTTTTTTTATAATTATACAATTATAAATTTAATTATCGATTTTTTTGTGTTAAATCAGACATACAACTTGGATTAATGATTGAATTAAGTAATTTTTTAAATCAATTTTGAATATGTTTTCCTACATCAATTTTGATATGTTAATAAACATTAATTTTGATAAACAAATAAACATAAATGCGAAAATTTTTATATTATATATTGGTCGTTTCTAAATATGTATCTTATATGAATGTATAAGAATAAAAGCAAGGGTATTTAATCGTCAATATTTTGAACAACGATTTGTTGCACTTATTTTTGTTTCGCTTTGTTTTCCCATTATAAACAAAAACAAGAATTACACAACAATGGTATTGATGTAACTGTTGTTTGTTATTGTTGCTGTTGTGCGACAATTAATTGACCTTTTGACTCTTCTTTGAGTTGACATTCTTGTGCATTTATTTAATAACAATTTTATTTGGCAAGCTCGAGTGAGTCACATGTAGATACAAAAAAAAAAGATACAATATCTAGTGCTTGTTTACCTATAGATAAATGTATTTAGGATTTTGTTTGGCGTAAATATAGAATACACTCAAACCCCTTTAAAATACCAAAGAACAATTTCTGGAATCGAAATTTGCCAGAATCTTTCTTAATAATAATCAATATGTTGATATGTGTTTAGCAATAGAACATATTTTATTGTTACTCTTTGAAAGCTGTTTGCAAACACACTTTTAATTTGAGGTATTTATTATTTTTTAAGATACTACGAAGCCACTTAAAATAAGTGTAGTCGAGGGAGGGTTCTTAAACCAAATTTCTGCTAAGTAGATACATTTGATCTTTCGGTTTACCACGTAAAGGCATCAGTTACAGAATATTATGTTTACATATAGGAGATACCCTGTTAGCCACATATATGTAAATATGTAAATATATGTAAGTACATATATATAAGGGCACATTTCTCTTCAATTTTTGTAAGTTTCTCATCTGAAAAGGTCATGCACCGTTGTTGCTCTGGTTTGGGATAAATCTGCTTTATCTTTTGGGCCCCATTCAAGTACTTTTTGACAGCCTGTCTGTTGTTTGTTTATAATTATGCGCTCGCTTGAACCAGGGCTAAAACGAGAAGCTGAGGGAAGTAACACTAATAAAATTGATATCAGCTTCCACAGACATTTACTTAACGTGAAAAACACAGTTTTCCTTTAGGGTCAACATTTACTAAAACCGTTTGCCTGTGTGTATTTTTATGCGAATTGGAATTTATCAGCGCGCATCCATATGAATGCGGCACGTACGGTATTACGGCCTTGTATTAGGGCACGCGGCGTTAACGGAACAAATCGCTGCTTTGGCTGCGGCTTTGGTTGACCAGAAATACGTGCAGAGACTGGGTCAATGAGTAAACAGGCTCGAGACTTCTTCGTCCCGCTGATGCCATTAAATTCAAATCAAATACTTTACTTCCACTGATAGCTGATTGGCAAAAATAGCACCGGTTTTTCACACTGTGAAAACAGCTTGATATAAAGTGAAATGAAAGTAAAATGATTATAAATAATTAACGCGCTCCACAATTATGAATTTGAAGTACACACATTCAATATCTCTAAGGTTAAATGTGTATGAATTGAAAAAGTATCCTAATAATAAGTTATCCTCAATTAAAAGAATTCAAAGATGTGTTATTCCTAGTTCCTAAAGTCTGAGATTATCTAAAGAACACATGCCAATTAAGTCCTATTCAGATATTTCTGTATATCTAGAATTTTATTTCTGTTTATTTGTATGTGCAAATGATTTACCGTTTAATCGTTGTTAAGTCTTGCTTTTACAACTTGGCTAGGTTCGATTTGTACCCAATGCAATATACATATGTTTAATCTTATCTCGGTCTCTAAGAATTATTTATATGCAATTTTTGTTCAATGTGGCCATAAACAAAATTCTTTCGAAAACATGACAAATCAAAAGCTATCATAATGTTGACGTATATACGGATATACATATTTAAATAAATATATATTCCTTTTATATGTATTATATGGCAAATAGGAAATGTGTATATTGCCATTGCTTTTAGCCATCTATAAATTTGGGGCTACGGTGTGTATAATAATATAGCACCTGGCGACAACTTTTTGATAAACATTTTGAGTAGCAGCTTTTTTTTTTCTAAAGTGAACTTGTTAACAGCGAGAATGTTTTTACTAAAAATTAATTGAGAGCCAACAGCTAATCCAAATAAGTTGTGTTGTAGATACTTTTTTTCTGCGGCAATAGTTAATATTCAAATACCCCTGTAAAGACGGTCGTTAAAACTTTTGAAAATAAATAGTCTAATGTATGGTCAATTACATTTACTTATTTTTAAGTATTAGCACTATTATTACTATAAATAAAGAGATATTGGTACATTGTACATTGGTCTAACAAGGAAAAAAATAATTAGAAAAAAATATTTAAACTGGTTAAGATTTGGATTGGAGATGATTAAATAAATTGTAACTCAAAATGCTTAGAAAAAATATGTATTTCGGCAGAGTATCTTAAAGTCGTTTATTTAATTTGATTTTTTATTGCGAAATTTTGTTCGTGCATTTGTTTTGCCCACCAAATTTTAGCCTTGAACTTTTTGTTAGTGCATAACAACAACAACAACAACAAAGTATACCCAAATATATGCATAGGATAATTTATAGACACAAATATGTCTCTGTGAGTGTGTGTATGTGTATGTGTATGGTTATCTTCCATCTGTGTGAGTGAATTTGATAAATTGAATTGAATGAAAATGCATTGCAATCGTGTCGCTTCAATGTCTGCTGCATGTGTTATTGTTGTTGCTGTAATTTGCTATTTAGACAAAAACATTTGAAAATACATTTAAAAAGCGCTTCTGTTTGCGGCGGCTGCTACTGTTCTTGTGGTTGTTGTGGTTGTTGTTGCTCTTACAGTGGTTGTTACTGTAAGCCAACTGAAAGTCCGCTACTGCAATGCGTTCGATTTATAATAGACTTAGTGTCTGATGATTCAGTTTCTCATAAATACGTGGATTGACATTCAATTGCAGTAAAAATAATAAATTTTGAAACTTTGGCAAATTATTTGCCGAACTGCTCAATTCATTGTTCCTAGCCTAAAAGTTCCTTATTAGTTCCTCATTAGACAAGCCAATAATGGGTGTGGCTAAAATAAAATTAGCAAATTAATAAAGCAATATTCAATATTTGATTGTTTGTCATTTTAATTTTAATTTGAATAGCGGTCTCATTTCTGTTTATATTTAAAGAAGATTAATTTATAAACTGAATATATAAAAATTAATAATAGTAATGTCAAAATTAATCCAGTGTTAATAATAAATATATTTTTAAGAAATTTATAATTCCTACAAAAGTATAATTTTACCTTTGTTTATGTTTTGTGCGTTGCATTAAGTTCCTTATTATAAATAAAAAAAATAAAACCATTAAATCCATTTCAAATATATGACATGCAATTGAAAATATTATGGTTTCGCCCAGTCTTACCCAACTTCTGATGCTGATTTCAAATATTTAGATATAGGGTGATGCTTTTTCAACTTATAGTTCATTACTGATAATTTTAATTTATTAATTACTATTAATTGTTAAACTATTGGGTAAACTACTCATTGCAAATGTGTATAACATACAAAAAAAAAAAAAAAACTCGTTGCTCATACTAGTTGTATAAAATTACAATATAAAGAAATGTGAAATATACATATATATTTGTTCATACAATCATTCCTTAAAATCAGACTATAAATGTGGTAATGTGGTTCACTTCTATATATAAATTATATTCTATGTATAACTTATGTAACGTAGTTTGGGTTAAAAGCATCACATCAGCATCACATAGGGTTCACGTAGTGCTCCTAGTTGGCCATCCCCGACTAACTACTTATTATCTCTTTTAAAGAAAATAGACAGATCCCTAACAAAGCAATCCACAGCTTTTCCTCTTTGGTTTGTTTCACTAAATAAAAGTAAATATTTATAAAAAACGACCTAAAAAGTATGAATTGCTAAATTCTTGTTTTCTCTTCCGTTTGAATCGATTTCTAACCGCATCGATTTGCCGATTGCGTTGCTGACCCAAATACCACAGCCAGCTGCAAGCCCAACTAATTTGAGCCCGATTTGGCTCACATTTCCCCAGAGCGTGAAAAAGGGGGACTGGAATAAGATAGGGGGGAGAGAGAGGGAGAGTGAGACAAACATAATCGCATTAGCTGGGTTCTTTGCGGCCGTTTATAAGTTGGCGTTAGGTTAATGCTAATGCATTTTCACCGGCCAGCTGGAAAATCTCTGTGGTCATTAGGGCCGACAGCTTGGAATGCGAGGAGCGAGGCGTTAACTTTAAGAAATGCATCATGTCTGGAGATAAAGATGGAAAGAGAGTGAGCATGAAAGAGTAATACAGACTGAACAACAACGGACAAGGCGTAATAAATATTCGAAATGCGAAATGCAGTAGTTGGTTGCATGTTGAGTGGCAGTGGCAACACCAGCAGGAGCTGCAAAAATAACAATGGCTGCGCAATATCCCAAAGAATCTGACTCACCCATGGCCTTGTGTTTGCTTAGCCCTCCCCAAAGGGGAAAGAGGGAGACGACCGATGGACAAGAGCAAGTGGCAGCAGCGTCAACAAAATGCACCGTCAACGTTAAGTTTGTTGACTTGTTGTCCGACAACCTGGGCCAAAGTGGAGCTGCCAACGTCAACTACAGCAACAATGGAAGGCACGATTGGGTCGGGTATGTACGACTAGTTGCAGGAAGCTTCCGCTTTGACGAGCGTCCAAACGAGCAACGGATGTCAGCTGCATTAATCGTTGCCTGCCTGTCGCTCACATCTGCATACCACACAACCACGGATACGCACACACACTCATGCATACACCCAAGATAATAAAACTACAATTTATTAGCTAGTGGAGTGCGCTCTGGGAGTTGGCCAGACAGAAAGAGTTGAATGCGTCGCAGGTTTTTCTCTGACGCCATGACTTTTATAAAGAGGTCCGAAAAAATAGCGAAAAGAGAAAATTGAAAAGGTAGCTTATAACCAAATTGGTCGACTTGAAGTTACCCTGCTTACGTACTATACACCAGTCACACCGAAGATTTCTTTATTTTGTCTAGTCATATTTATTATAAGTATTGCTATTATTATACACTTGAAATTGTAAAGCTTAAGCAAATATGCTATAAGGTATATATCGTTTTCCAGTAAGTCGACCAATTGTTGCAATTATGGAGTTATAGACATAGATATTTATATAGTTTGCTGCATTGGACATAAAATACAAATTACAAAATATGAATTTGAAATGCTGTTCTTGAAAGAATTCGAAACTGAGTTTCGTTTTGGCAAACAATAAAAAATTAAATCTAAAATGATATTTTAAATTAATCATTAATAGTTTCCCAATGAAATACTTTCAATTTCGTGATAAAATGCAAATTGTCTTGCAAGTATTAGTATTATTGTGAATTTATTATTATTATTTTTTTGTATCAAAATTTATATCAACTTTTTGCTTCGCACGTTTGTCTTCACAGAGTCTTCTAAATACAAAATTGGAATTAATTCAATAAACTTAGGACTTCAGCTATTGTTAAGCTATTCCTTAAGTGTATTGAAGTATACGCAGGAGCAATTGAACTCTTGATATCTTTTCACAAATTACAGTCCAAGGTGGGCATCCAATAAATTTCAAGTGAAATGATTAATGCACTCTTCAAAGTACGTTGTATCAGCTAAAGATGACGTTGTTGATGAATCATGATAAAGTATGAGTGTGCAATGGGTTGAAGCAACCAGACTGACTGCTATAGTTGTTAATTATTCATAAGATAAATAAAATAAAACAAACAATAAGTTGAACTTAACTAATGAGTTAATGCTCTTTTATTATTTACCATCTTTTGAACATATGTATGTATATGGTAAGGTGTACAAAAATCGATTCCTAAACCTCCTTTAATTGTAATACAATTATATCCTTTTGAATACAACAAATTTGTTAGGAATAAATTAAGAAACAAAAAATTGTCCTGTAAAGTAATTCTCTTATCAGAGTAGTAAATAAAATAAATAAAGAGAGAAAAAAAAAAATAACATAAATATTAATCAAAAAGAAAGATGATTCATGGTTAGCTTGTTTAAAGAAAAAGAGAGAAAGAATTTAATTCACTCTTTATATGTTAATGAATGTACATATTTCTTAATTACAAGTAGTATACTCTTTATAGTTAGGGTATTGACGCTGTGGATTGATTGACTAGCGAGTCGCAAAAAACTCTCGCTGCTGAATCATATCTCATCATTTGAACCGACTTTATGCTATACAACAAAATATCTCAAACGGGTATATTGTTTGTAAACTTAAAAATTAGTTTACTATTTTTATCAATCATTACCTGTATTGCAGTTAGCTATACGTTGCTTCTGTTTTGTTGTTTTCTATTTGAACATGTTCATTAATCAAAACCACACAAAGAATTAAAACAAAATCATTTCCAATAGTATAAATAATATATAATATAAAGGTGCTTGCACAGTCTACGCTCTGAAAATGTAATACAAATCTGAAATCTAACACCAAAGTTAGTACGGAATGTGCATATGTATATATGTATATATAATAATACAAACAATAATATTAAATTATTAATTAGTGTAACTTCATGGAATGCATATATAATAATAATACAAACAATAATATTAAATTATTAATTAGTGTAACTTCATGGGGGTGGTGAATACAGGGTATCCCACTTACGTAGATCTCTTTAAAATGTTTAATTGTGCCGTTGTCTATTAGTTTTTTTTTTTTGCTGCTCCTCATGCAGCCGCCAAGTGGCAAAAGCTGAATTGAAGCGCGTGCGCCACATGTGACGGCAGCTTTAATTGGCCGCCAAGTGGCAGCCGGCCCAAAAAAGAAATAATTAAATTGAAAGTGAAAGGCGCCAAAAATTTGCAAAAAAAAAACTTAAGACTGTGTCCCAAAATGAAATGAAATCCTAACCTAACTAGGCCCAACTCAAAGACAATCTCATTTCATTGGACAATTCGAAACATAAGCGTAGATCCGAATGATTTAAAAGAATCTTAGTTGTTCGCATCTGCGGCAATTATGAAAAACCGTTGGTCAAGTTGGTTGACCCAAAAAATAACTTTTGACGAAATGTTGGAAGCTGCTTGACACCAATTCTGGCTGTTTATATACATACATAAAAATGAGAACTACTTTTTATAGTTGTAGTTTGTATGAAAACTAAATTTTTGCATATTAACGCACATCTTTAACAATGTCGAGAACATATTCATAGAGGTCAGTCGAGAGGGAGAGAGTGAAAGAGTGGGAGGGAAAGCGAAAAGAAGGCCTCAACGTTACCACTTAGCCCACTCTGAAAGAGGTTAAGAGAATACATTTCGGGCCAGAGGGGTTCACGATCTGAACGGGTCGTTGGGGTAGCTGAAGTATATCAATGCTCTTGTTTTGCGGTAATAGTAATTTTCACCTGTGTTAACAGAATAGTTATTAATTGCTTGACGTCAATTCTTAGAGACAAGTGTGTTATCTTTTTGTATAAATATACATATGTGCATACTTTAAGAAAAGATGAAATTCCATGGGCCAAATTAAAGTAAAGTAAAAAAACATGAAATCTTTTGCGTTGAAAGAAATAAACAAAGTTCGTTATTGTTTATGTGGTGGGCAACAATATATGTTCTTGTATACAAAAGTGAGGCATTCATGAGTCGAACCATTTCATTGATACGCACACTTGAATCTTGGAAAATCCCTAAGAATATAATCAAAGGCATCTTAATGTCAGAAAATAAATCACAAGTTTTTAATTCCACCACCATTATCTAAATGATCTGTAGAAGCTATTTTTGATCATTTAAAAATGAATTATTAAGTTAAGCCACAAAAAATAAAATTTGTTTTCTGAAATGTTACATATATTTATAAGTGAATGTTATAGTCAACACCATAAGCTATTTTCAATGTTTGTGAGAATCTCCCTGTTGAGAAGGTTCGCCTATAAATAATATATGCAAGTATAAAATAAAGTGTACATGTGTGAAATATATTTATATTTTATAGGTTAGAAATTATAATTAAATTTGAAGTTCGACGACTAACTGTAGCCCCAAGTGTGAAATATTTCTATTATACTCACTCAAAAAGCGTCATTTGTCAATTCCCCAAGGAGTGACATTCTCGGAAGTGGTCAATTTCAATTAAAATCCGACGCCCAGCAACTTGGATGGCATCCTGCGGAGTTGGCCGCCCGTAGTGTCGAGAAGCAATATCAGTCAGAACACACCCATACATACACCGACACACGTGCACATATTTAATGGTGACCAAGCCCTCAACCACTTTAAAGACAAAGTGTGAGGCGGTAGTTAATTTTACGAGACTCATTTTACACTGTCCTGCAGCGCAGGCTTCAAGTTTCATCAATATTGAGGCGGTTGTAAATCTCTTAAGTCTTCAACCGTGCTCCGACTGCCATGTGTATGTAAATTAGATATATATTATATATTATATTATTGAAGTTGGACATTAAAAATTGGACATGCATGTTCGTTACAGCATCTAGATGCTGGGTATCTTCTTGTTTATCATTATTTGCACATTCGTATTTTATAGATTTGTGTCATATTTTTGTTTGCTTTTTATTTTATGTGGCAACACTTGCCGCGTTTGGGGTTAAATTTGTGGGCGGTATCTAAACATTTAATAACGTAGGTACACACACGTGTGCGTATATTCACCCACATATATAGATATATATTATTTATATGTTTATACGTATATAAACTTGTTTGCTGGTATGTATTTATTTATTTATTTATGTAGTAAATTCCTTAGCCTCTGGTAAAGTGTGGTTTTATTTATATAAATTTCCTTCAAAGTGTCAAGAAAATCAGAAACCAGATTTGCGTCACAATTTTACCAAACATATATATACATATATAAATATATATATATATAATATGTACACGTATCTAATTCTCTAATAAGTACTCAAATATGCCTTATTTCTTTTTTCAGACCCTGACATAAATAATTAGCAAAATACTGTATACTACCTATATTTATATATCTTTGTGCTTTATTGCATCAGTGCTTGTATAATTTTGTTTAATTCTCTGTTTATATAATACGTAATATTTCGTTTGCTTACATTTGACACACAAAATGTATTTTTATTGAAGCTCTTACGAGCTAATTAGCCAAACAATGGATGTGTGTTTAATATTATATGAAGGTTCCTTCACAACCAGCTTCGGTTTATTATATACGTATCTTTGATTATGTGGCAACAGTTATTAGTGTCTCTCTTTTTATAAACTTATTGAGTCTATTTAATGAATATAAAATCTTTTTACAATCCAAAATTGAGATAATAATTTTATTTTGTATTCTATCATAGAATTGTATATTTTTTATTTTTAGAAGTTGGGTTGTATTTATAAGCTGGACACTTTAGCCGCCAACTTTTATTTTTATTTGAGTCAGTCATCTGTATTAGTCAGTCGTCTCAATTCAGTGACCATAGCCACTCTTGTCACTTGCCTCACCCCCTCCGCCAACGCTTCGTTTGGAAGCCATTGGTAGCATGACGTATACGTAATCGGTTCACAGATTTATGCGACATACGTTATTATTTATTGTTTATGAGTATGTAAAACACATGCACAACATGAAGCAATGTGTATTTAATATCTAAGCCATTGAACAAATTGTTAATGACCCATATATCGTATGACCCATAGACCACGCCCCCTAACCACCTTCCTACCTACCATCGGTCTTTATTAAGCACAGTTGGGGCTTCTGTCAGTTTACGCGTTGTTTATTTTGTTTCTTCGCTTCATTTTTCGCCGATGGTTACAATAGCAATTTGCCAATGCCATTTTATTGATTGCATTTCAAATTCATGCTACACACATATGTATGTACGTACGTGCATTCATAAATCCCCAGCTGTTAAGTTGTCTTCATCACTCGGTATGTCGCTCAATCCATCACGATATTTCGAAACTTGGAAATCTGTCATCGTTGATTGACGACTTTCCACGTAAATAAAAATTTGCTTAAATAATGCAGTTAAAAAATAGAAATTGGGTAAAAACAAGTTTTATATGTATTATATACATTTGTATCATATATGTGCATCCTTAGCAGGAATGCAATTTATAGAAATCACACTACATAGAAATATCAGATAATGGTCCAACAATTAAAATATTGAAAATAACTTAAAATAAACTTTTAAAACAAGTACATACATGTAAATGAAAATCTAGTGATATCGAAAAATAAAAAATTCTATTAAGATCTAAAAATAAACACCGAAATTATTAAATAACTCATTTTTTAAAAAAGTAAACTCTTTTGCTTGTTTTTTAATTTTAGTTAGTCGTATTTAATGGGTATACTTAACGCTTCTTTATACTATCTGAGTCGTAGAAAATTGAAAATATAATGAATTATTATTTCGGTATTTTAAGTATTAAGAACCTCTTGGCACCTTCTTATAAAGGTGTGAAATTGCATTTTAAACGTCAATAAACAATTACCTTTTAATTGCTACTTGAATATTTATTTGAGCACAACCAATATAAAATTATTGTCGTTGTTGTTAATTGCAAATTGTTCTTGTTTAAAATGCAGCAAGTCGGATTGCAATCAATTAATTATTGATAACCGTCAACTGTTAAGGGTCTAATGGGTGTGACCTTGCTGGCGGTGAATGAACTGCAGTAACCTCTAGAACTTTATGCTGACGTCGCTTAATACACCCCACCCCCTTTTAGCCATATACATATATAGTTTTACATTTAATGTGCAGGCAACCTTTGAACTGCATTTCAGTTGCAAATTGTTGCAATTTGCAGTTGTAAATAATTAATATCTAATTTGAAGGGCTCTCCGTAAATGAATTAAAGATTTATAAGCTAAGCGTCTTATTTGCCCAGGGAAGCCTCAGAAGTGTTCTTTGGCTTTTTTCTGGTGGGATATTTGTTTGTCTTCTTAACTTTTGTAATTACGTTTTCGTTTTTGTTGTGGTTTTCGTATACTTTTACTGGCTGCAATGCTTTATTAATAAGAAACTTCAAATGAATATTTGCATACTGAAAATATAATTATTTCTTATTTATTTTAAATATAATATAACAATATAACATCGTAATCTACCACTTTTGGAAACCAAAATTAAGCCCATTACATTATACTTAAAGAAAATAAAATAAAAATAAAAAAGGGTGAAAATACAAATCAAACTGAAAGTGTTTAAAATGGTGCTAATACTGATATGAAATACTTTCCCAAATTATTCGGATAAAATAGCATTTAAAAAAAAAAAAATGTATTATGATCGAACTATTTTACTATAAAGTCTCCATGCGATAAACGAATATAAATAATTTTTTGCTTTCATATCTGATATCAAAGTTGACTATCGCTAATTACAGGGTGTCTTGTTAGAGCGCCAAACAATTAATTATTGGAAATTGCTGTTTTTCCTGTTGCTTGCAAATATAATGACAGTTATTTGGAATATTTGAGCGTTTAAGCAATTTAAATTGTGGCAGACGGACCCCTCATGTTAATACTTATTTCCCCGTCCGAGTCCCATTACCAATTCTATTGTTGAGCGACTCCCGTTTCCGGACATTTGAGCATTGTCGCGGCATGCGTAATTCTCAAATAAATTGAATGGGGGGAGCACCGGGTGGCCAACCATGGCTCCCACTTGGGGCATGCATAAGTAAAACGTCAACTCAACGCATACGAAATGCATTTGATCAATAATGCAATGACCCAGTCCGCTGGCAGGACTGGCTATATGGAGAGGCGCCCCAGACTGGCGCCGATGTGAAACTTATGATTACAGGCAGAAAGTTTTACGTTATAACGATGGTGGTGAATACCCACCACCCGCCCACCTGCCAATATGCAAAAAACCCGGGTTCGTGCCTTAAATAAATTAGGAATTTAAGGCTGGCCGTTTTATAAATTCATGAGTCATGCTCACCTCTGGCAAATCCTTACCAAATTGTAAAAATCTACCCCAACTGTTGTAGCAGGTGTTTTGTAATATATCCAGAATGACGTTCATAATACATATTTTTCGATCTCTAATTGTTTATGTAAATATGTTAATTGACGAGGACTAAATTCAAGGAGTATATATATATTTGTATATACTCAAATGAAATCCTAAAAGTCACACAAAAGTCGCGACTTCGCATTGACCAAGAGTACCGTAAGCATTTATTTTAGGTTGAGGTTAATAATGCCAGGCTTTTATATGGGTAGGGCAATATCTGAAAATTGTTTGTGGTGTCTTTGTTCTGGTTCTCGCTTTTGTTTTTAGTGTTGTTGTAACAAGGCGATTTGCTGAGCATTGACACTTGAAGTCTGTCTGTTTTAAGACTTGTTATTGTTGTTGTCCTTGAGGTCGCGGCATTAAACGGCTCTTTGTCATATAATCTACGAAGCATAATATATATACATATATGAAAACATTTATTCATTTACGAGGGGTGGATTAGTCGAGTTTAAACAAATACAAATGTTTTGGCCAACTTAAATATTTAGCAAGAATGTATGAATACATAAAAATGTCTTTAAATTTGAAGTACAGTTCAATTGATAATCAGATTTACGACATATAGCTTTAGTATTTGTCTAAATTACTTAAGATCTTCAATTCTATAATAAAAAGAATAAGTCTGTATATCGTGATCAAAGCAGGTAATGAAATTAAAACGTGTCTCAAAATTTCTATAATTGTGAAAATAATGCTCTACTCTGGCCATAAGTCGAAATGCTTATTGCAGCAACTCAAGAAACAGCCCTCGTTTAGTGAGAGCGGAGGCAGCACGCTGGCATTGTCGCTGGGCACTTGTCATTGCAGGAAATGCAAAATGCTATTTAAGTAAGGCCCCACCTCCAACGTCGTCTTTTGTTGGACTCTCGTGAGTCATGAGTCGACAAACATTGCTGGTGGCACGCAAGTGAAACGCTAACTGCGAGAGTATTTGCGAGTGAGCGTCGACCCACAGCAAATGAACATGTTAACAAAATTGCCAGTTATCGCACTGTATGTGCTTTCTGTCTGGGGTGTTAACAGTGGCCGATGACAGCAACAACATCAACAAAAATTGTGGATCATAATAAACATAATCATCCATATAAGTCTTTGCGACCCACATGAGAGCTGTCCAGAATTCACACGCAACGCTGTAAAACGTAGTTTTTCCATATTAAATATGTCGTAAGGTGCCATTATAAATGGTTGTCAAGCAACACTGACCCATGGAAACAGCAAAGATTGCTTTAGCTTTAATGTATAGTGTAATTATAAGTAAAAACAATTTGTATTTTCTTTCATGATTTTATGTCAATTTCTTTTTTCTTACTATTCATATTAAAATCTTATGGTCGAAAATAAAAATACTTTGTGACCATCAACTGTGATATAATTATTTTATACTCTATATATATGTATATATTTTGAGTATTGCTGGCTTCCAAACAAATTAGTATATTTTTAAGAGGGCTATAAATTTAAACCCTCCCTCTGAAACGCATCTGAAAACATTTTCCATTTGCTGATGGATGCTTATCATGATGGGGGACTGATAGGTCGCGTCCGGGTGTGCTCTGTGAGTCTGAGTCCGGGTCCGATTCCGATTCCGAGTCTGGGTGCGGACAACGCGCCAGTGACACAGTTTTAAAGCGAAACTGTGTGACAGTGAGGTCTGGCTACATATTGCGTTTGATTGACTTGCTCGCGATTTCAATTTAGTTATGCGCAGCATTTTTATTTTCATGTGCATTTATTTCTTATTGTCTTTGTTTCTGTTTCTCGTTTTAAGCTGTAAAAAATGTATCTAATCATTTTCAATTTGTTGCGCTCCGCATTTCGCATTTCGCATTTCAATTTCGATTTCGCTTTTGCTAAATATTCAAGTTTCGAGCTGATAGTTGAACCTATTTTTAGCCGAATAGCTGTAGAATAAGTAATTAATACTCCAGCTGGGTGCAAGTCGATACAAATAGTTTCCATTTATTAGTAGAATAACATGCTGATAGCTAATTACGATTTTAATCCAATCACTGGATTATTTGTTTGATCCATCTACATTTGTCATTAATCAAAGCAAGTATCGCTCTTTGTCGCCATGGTTTCTGCCTTTGGCACAACGTACTCCCTATCCGGGTTCAATGATCCTTTGTTTGTGTCGTCAAAAGAATTTAAATATCAAATGAAAGTAAAATTAACAAAATACCTGGTGAAAATTCCTTCCGGCAACATTCGACATATGTCATTTATTTAAAAATAACCAACCAATTCGCATTGTCAATGTTTGGGAAAACAAAGCTTCCAATGAAAATATGAAAATATGAAAACATGTTCGGGAAAAACAAAGCTGACAAAGAAAAAAACGAAAGCAAATCAAAAATAAAATCAACGACAGTAAAATTTAACTAACACTCGAGTCGTTCACGTCTGTACAACAAAAACAGTTAACATATCATAAAAAACATGTTAAGCTGCGCGTGTCGAGACTGACTGACTAGTAAGTACTCTGTACTTGTTTTAAGCTGTCAGAAATGAAATATCGTTTTAAGCTCATCTGTTAAAATAGCGATCTTTATGAAAAATGTGAAATGTACGTGACTACATAAAAGACTATTGAAATATTTTTAGAAAAATAAAACCAATATTTAAACCAAATCCTATAGTGTATGCGAATCAAATGAAAAATGTATGTTACATGAATTCTGATGTGTAAAAATTTTAGCAGAAAATTTATATAATGCGTGCTTCTTCTGTTTCTTTGTTACACATTGCTCATCAGCATTTCTGCTAATAAGTATGTTGAAATTTAGAGAGAAATAAGTATCCATAATTGTTTGCTATGAACAAACTTGGATAACACTTTGTATAAAAGGATTTTTTGGGCTAGCGTTAAAAAGGCAGAAACATAAATGAATAATATTTATCTCCATAAGGCAAATCCTAGTAAGGTGATCTGGCCGTCTGGCATATATTGCTTCTATAGAGATTGCCATCAGATGCGACTATACGCTAGACTGATGTCGAAATTTGCATACAGTTTAAAGAGGTTACTGTTTGAATTATTAATTGAATAGTCAATTGTCTAATGACTCCGAACTTGGCCCCGACGGCATTCCAAGCCGCGTGGTTTGAAAGAATTCAATTTCCATAGACTTCAAAGGCTGTAAACAAATGTTGACAACAACAATTCATCTTTTATCTGAACCGAGCTCCGGTCTTCAGACCATTTGCATTTCCAGCCGGATATGTGTATTACAAAGATTGACTGACCCACATGAGAAGTGGCCTCATGTGAACTCTTGTTTGCAGCCACAAAAGCCCAACAGTTTATTATAAAGCGTTATCTTAAAGCTCTTTGAATATCTGACTTCTCTTTCTTTGTGCTGCATTACGGGGCATAATTAATCAGGAAATAATTTATTTTTATACATGAGTGATATATACATATATATAAATATATATATCAATATATTGCACAATCGAACACACAATGCTGACCCTCGTCATCCTCGTCATCCTCGTCTCTAACATCCTCAAAAATATCTTCCAGCTCCTTGTCTTTGGCTCAGTTGTCAAGTTTTTCAGTTGTATTTTTGGTTTTCGTCTTCAGGCAATAATAAAAGCAATTTCCTCTTGTAATATTTTTATGGCCTATTGTTGAGTGTTTTATGCGTACTTTTTGTATTTTTCTCTTTTTTAGTTTATTGCTCGCTCATGCCGGAAAGATATTCCGACTCTAAATCTGTAATGCTGGCAAAAATGTATTTCACTTTGCTCTTTGTTGGTCGTTTTGCTATGTTTCAGTATTTTCAATTTTTCTTACATAATTGTTTGCTTACCGTTACGCTGACTTCTTCTGTATTCCCATTACCGGAAACATTTTCGTATATTTCTTGATTGGCATCAGTATCAAAGTGATTTTTTCCAAGAAATTGTTGATATTCATTAGTTATTCATTGCTTATCTTATGAATACTTATGTGATCCATCTTCATATTTCATTAAAATTATAGTTTATAAATAAGTGCAGGCTATGTAATCTGTATATATTTTAAACTAGTCATTAGTTACATTTTAACACAAGTATTAATTACAGTTCTAATTTTCAATTTTGTTCTAGGCAGTAAAAAATTTGTTGAATTCTAACTAATTCTGTTACGGAACAGCAATTCAGATTAATCAATTTTATTTACTACAAATGTTTTACATGGAATTCGATAAGATTTCGCATTAAATTGAATGCATGCTAAGAATGCATTTAATTATTAAATCGTCATTAACTTAATGAAATTAGGCAAACACTATGATAAAAAGCTTGTTACATTATTTAATGATTACATTTAGCTGAAGGGTTTTCTAAATTTATAATTAAACTGTATTGAGTTGCGTATCTACGTTAATTAATTTAATCAATCCACAATTTCCTTTCGGTTGCTTACAGACTCTGCTCGTTGACAATAACACGTCTTTCCATTCTGAGTCCCCTGCCGGGGGATACGACTTCGCTTTCGTTGGCGGTCAAGATGCAAAGCTCAAAGCGAACTCTGCGCAGCCATGAAATACCCATTAATGGAAGTGCGTTGACATCCGTGGCATCCAGCCGGGAGGGATCCATGCAGGGAAATACTCCACTGGCCAATGTAATTGGTGGCTCAGGTCTGATTGGCACGCCGGGCAATGTGGGTAATGCCGGGATCGGAACCGGCGCTCTGGCACTGACAGAGACGGAGCTTGACTTACATTTCAGTTTGCAGTATCCGCACTTTATTAAGAGAGATGGCAATAGGTGAGCTACCGAATCTACTGCATGCACTCTTTTTAGGGACTCATCCACTCCTTGTATCCACTTTGCAGACTGGTAATTTTGTTGCAGCGACGCAAGAAATACAAATCACGCACCATTTTGGGCTACAAGACGCTTGCCGAGGGCATTATACGGATGGATGCTGTGCTCCAGAAGTCAATGGACATGATCATTGAGCTAACTGCATCGGGGAAGAACGGACGGCCCGGCACGGTGGTGGCCTGCCTGCGCGCGGAACGCGTCTCCTCCATTCCGGTTGACCACGACAATAAGAACAACAACAGCGTGCTGCTGGCAGGTGAGTCATCCGGCAGACCGGCATACAATCCAACCAATACAGTAGTCCACTCCACGCGCTCCATCTCACGCAGCTAAGCAATTTATTACCACATCCATAAAGCAAACCTCATGATCTTCAGTCCAAGAGCTGAGAACAAAAGCGTTAATGACGCGGAGAGAGGCGGGGCGACGAAGGCGAAGCATGTCCAAATAATATCATCCAGGCCTTGCGCTGTATACCCCAATGCATGTTACTGTTGTACTTCGTTTGTATACGTGTATATACTTATATCAAAGATGATCCCAATTTAAGTTTATGTTTATGATAATTGCTTGTGAAACAATTCTACGAGCGATTCATGACGTCAGCTCTACTCGCCGTATTTGTATTCTTGTAAGCAGCAATTTCTCTTCATTTTCCCATACATCTGGGTTAAAGTTTTAGCAGCAGCGACTGCCAGTTGGGAGCATTAGAAATATATCTGAATTTCCTATGAGTATTTCAATGAAAATAATTATCTCATTTAAATGTGTCACTCATTGTCTGATTCATCACAGAGGGCAATTATAATATAATTATGGTATAAAGACAATCCTCATAAGACTGATATATATATATACATACATATTATAAAGCAGAGAAGATTCGCTCACATTATCATCCTCCGTTTTTATACCAAGTGTTAATATAATTATATAGATATTAGATAATTATATTATACCAAAATCATGTTTAAATATTTTCACAATTTAAAAATATTCCATATACAAATGTTATTGCCTGGTAATATTTTATATGAAATCATTTAAAATCGAAATAAAAATTAGGGTTTTTATTTGTAAGATATGCAGTCAACAAATGCGGTATAAATGTTTTTTCCAAGTATTTAAAAATTATGGATACTTTAATATTATGTATAACCCTTGGTTTAACCGTAAATTCAGGAATTGTGCAAATATTTATTTGTAAGAAAGCAAGGAAAATTCTTGACTCAGAATGCGGCTTTTCACAGCAGTTGTGTTGACGGTCAAGACTTATCCCTTTACACTTGGCTGGTGGCACAAAAGTGTTGCCAATTGGGATTTTCCAGTGTTTGGGATGAGCCACGCAGATGGCACTTGAACCCGGACTGTCGGGTTGTTTGTATTGTACCACGACAGTGTTGACAGCTTTTAAATTACTTTTGGGGCTCGCTTTCTAATTTGCAATATGAATTTCAATTACGGGGCAATGCAAAAGAAGCTTTTTAACCTTCAACTATTCTGCCTATCGATTTTTTTTTTTTACTTTTTTGTGCTACCTACAAAATGCTGCCCCCGACAATTGTGGTAACAAAGCCGAGGAAGATTGCACAGTCAGCTTGTTGAATGCCACACCCAGTTTTTGGAATTCTTTCCCTACGGCAGTGAAAACTTTTGCCTTAAAGGCAGCAATGCAATTTGCAGGGCACTCCTGTGGATAGTTTTTTCAGTGTTCATATTTCATGAATATAATATAAGCCTTTTTGATACCCAAAACCCATTGAAAATTGCTGAGCGGATCACGGTTAATACAGTAGAGTCCGGTTATAGCGTTCGTCGCGTAATTGCGACGAAAATTCGATGCTTGGTTGGTCCGCACGCCAGCTTATATTAATTATATTCCTTTTTGTTAGAACGTCTGCCATGTTGTCGTTAGACCCGAATTCTACTGTACAAGCTTGTATGGCAACCACTTAATCCCCGAACTTTCGTCATTCTAATCGGTATAGAGCTATAGGGGCAGTCGTTATAAGCGGATTTTACTGTATACATATGCACCTGAAGGAGACGCACATTTTGCCTTTACGATACCTGATATTCGTAGTGTCATTACCATATCCCAAAAATATCATAAAGAATATGTCATTGTGCGTGTGTTTTTCGATAGTTTATCTCTGGTTACAAGCTATTTTGGCATGCATGTGCATTCGTGAGCTCTTTTGTAAACAAATAGAGATGTAGCAACATTTTGGAGAAGCCTATAAAGTTAACTTTAAAGTTAAACCTTGTATATTCTTGATCAGCATCAACAGCCGAGAGGATTTAGCCCTGTCCGCCTGTCCATACGTATAAACGCGTCTATCTCAGCAACTACATGAGCTATAGACTTTAAATTTTGTGTATAGGTTCTCCTATTGCACGCGTATATCAAGTTTGTTTTCTATAATCTATAACTCTTTCTGTTTGCTTGTGATCTATGACTCGTTTTAGTTTTTCGAGCGTATCTCCTACAGGTATCACACTTTCTAAATATATATTAAGCTTAGCGGGACACACATTTTGAATACTTTTAATTCTGGATACTTCCTTCTTTCCACATTTTTTGGAGGAATTGATTTGTGAAAGCTAGTTAAGTAAGGATAATAAACAAACAAAATTATAGTCTCACCCATTTTTGTGCGTGCGCTCAGCTGTGCCGAATCGGCGGCGTAATTTTCGTTGCTAACGGCTTGCATTCGTATGCGTTTATGAATGTGAGCGTGTGTTAGTTTATTGTGAGATCAATTTCTCCTGAAATCTTGTGTAAGCATATGAAGATGATGTAAAATTTTCTAAATTGTAGAACTGCAGGGGATTGAGGGTATCAGCTAGTCTGGCACGCTCGACTAGAATTTTTTTTTTTACTTATTATATATATTCAAGTTTTACGTATATTCAGTCCGAGCGTATATTCAACTACCATAGTTGAATTACGGTCTATCGCTTGTTTATTATTCTATTCATATTTTTGTTGCTTTATTTCTTGTTTCATTATATGAAATATGCACTGTTTAATAATGTGAAATGCGTTCATCTAATTTTGGATGGGATGACAAGTATTTGAATGTGTAAGCAAAAATCACATAAACAAACTATTTTTAGAATAAATAAAAAAAATACTTAATATTCTAAATATATAATTTGTTATTATGGTGCCACAGTGACAAATGATAATTATAAGATCCCTTAACAGCCTTTCTGTAAATGATAAGAATTACAGTAACTGTTGCCAAGAGCATTTCAATTTATCCTTGAGTATTACGCAGTACAATTGCCTTGACAGTTGTAGCTGCTTGTGCCAGGAATTAAGTCGTTTGTCCTTGTACGCTAGGGCTAAGCACAAATAAGAGAATAAGAGAAGAAAAAGTGTTGTGTGGCGGTTGAGATTGCGACGAGACGAGGCAACACATATACAAACATACATACATACATACATGCATACTGATTTAATGGAAAACTGCTGAAATTATGTCGAGGGATTCTAGGACTGTTTTTGGTTCACATCTGCCATCCCCTCTCCGCCCGCCCCTCCTGCACCATGCTTTCCCCGCCGTATCTCCCGTTGTCTCGAATGTCATCTAATGGCAATGCCCGCTGCTACATTTTCTGCTGTAGCTTTGCGTTGTTGGCCAAGGTCAAAGTAGTACTAGAACATTTAGTGTTCCACTTTTCTGTGTACCCTACACACATTGCAAATTACTGAAGAAGACAAGGTATGATGGTTTCGTAAAGGCGATATGAATATTTAAGAATTTCTTTTATTCCTAAAGTTAGAATGTATTTTTAAAGTCAACCTGAAGATCTTTTGTGGGCTTTTCGTTATGAATATACTTATATAGTGTTTATGGCTGCTCTCAACACTTGGTACAGGGTATACCTAGCCATCCGGACTAGCACTTTTTGTTGGATGCTGTTTATCTGTTGGTTGCTAGCCAAAGACGTATCCATGAAACGTCCAGTCAAAATACGTTATATATATATATATATATATATATATATATATATATTTAATCATTAAATCATTGTCGTTTGTCAGTTTTCAAAACGTTTTTTATTACGTATACGCCGCGTGGTATGCGTGGGCGTTCACAAGTATGGCAACAGCCGCATTCCGGTGCAGCGCGGGGTTTTGTGTTAATGGGAAAATTTGCCCATGACACATACCTCCCTTTTGGTCGCTAATGATTGCCGTCTTAACACCTCGGAGTAACAATTTGTCTGCGATTTTATTTGCTTTCCTTTGCAATTGTCAACAATTGTCTCCTAGCAATAACAATTTCTTCGGTTGCAAAATTACTCGTATATCACGTTTCGCCAGGTCGATGAAGATACATTTATATCGGATAGTCATGGGTTGCAGAGTTGATTCTGTGAAAGCCGGGTAACGTGTTAGTCTATATATATTTATTTAGTTGTGTGTTATATCAAATTTGTACCCTTTTTTCTACCAATCGATTGACTGCTGAGCGCCACCTTGTTAGATTTCCAGCAATGACATTTATGTGTATTTACATTATAGAATTGAATAATAATAATATAGATTGATTCAAACTAGATATAAATACGTTCTCCATATCAATTACGTACATATATACACATATTAAGTATTGCTGTGTTTGCTGTCGCTGCTGTTCTACAGAGACAGTTCACACCTCAATTCGGCCAATTTTATTATTGTTTGAGGTCAAACACAACAACAAACCCAACCACTCACCAAAAAAGGGATATAGTTATCCATTAGGGCGCTAGTTAAGATGCTTGTGTTCTAATCATCTGGATTTCTTATCAGTTGATTGTGTGCTTAATGCTGTTAAATGTCACACTTATCCACATTTTAACACAATTTCAGCCACACACACACACTGATACGCTGCGATGATAGAGGCTTCACGTTTTGTCCACCTTCCACTCATGCGTTTGTTGCTGGGGCACGCGATGGGCCGGTCCGATGCCGTCGCCGTCGCCGTTGCCGGCCGGTAAACGCTCGGTTCGAATAGTGTGTAAATGATAACGGCACCAAAACATGCAAGAATATAAATAAACAGAAGAGCAGAAAACAAACCATAAGACAAACAAATGCTGCGATCGACGAATAGCATGCAGACAATAATAAGCAATAGGCAGATGACGAGACAATGACAACAGCAAAAATCGAATCAGACTTTTTCTTTTGAGCTCTTAATCACACACACTGAAGCCCAAGCTCAATGTGTGGGGCTTACTTGCGTGAAAGAGAGAGGGAGAGAAAGAAAGCTTTCTAAAGAGAATGCAACGCTGTCAAGTAATTTTTAGATTTCTATAAAATATATGTATCAGATACACACACAAACATATTCATATTTTTGTATGTTCATCGATGACTATTTCGTCAATTACCTGAATCGATGCGTAAAAATAACTTTAGTAGCCGCTTGCCATGCCCCCAACAACTTAAGAGCTTTCGACACACACACTCTCCTAAAACACATGCTTACGAATGAAAGACGCACACGCTTTGACGTATTCGAGGGCAGTTTCATTTGTTTTCAGTAAGAAACAAAAACTCAAAATTAACACACAAAGCTATACAAAGATGGGATATTGACTTAAATAAATAATATGAACTAATAAAGGTTTATATTAAATCTTAATGATGAAATTGAATATTGCATATTACAATATTATATATATATACAATTCACACAACACTATACAATATTTATATATAAACTAATAAAACTAAAAATAGAAATAAATTAATGCAAATATAAACTATAATATATATAGTAAATAAATGACCCTCGCATATATGTATGTACTAAGGCTTTTACCCCGCAATATCTCGAAATAATCGTCCATTGCTCATTGCTCGCTGTCCGCTGCCTTCGTCCCGCGCCCCCTCTATGTGGAGGTGAGAAAGTAACGCGCTCTTTGCAGTCAACGCTGCTGCTGTTGCTTGCGCTGTCTCTGCTTCTGCCTCTGCTTCTGTCTCTGCTGGCGTTGTATTCAGAGTCGCTCTGCATTCATTTGACTGGCAACCATGCAACAAAGCGCACGTCGTTCGAAACAGTGTATTAAATCGAAGTGAATGAAATAAGATGAGAAGATAACTCAACGCTGATATCTTGTGATTAATTTATTTACGTAGACAGTAGCGGCAAAACAAAAGCGTCGCGCGCGTGTTTTTTTTCTTTTTTACTTTGCTGCGCTTTCTGAAGAAGTACGCAGTACGCGCTTAACTTGAAAATAAGATAAAATAAACTTTATACACAGGGCCTTAAAAACAACAACGCAAAAGAAGCTGCTGGCCGCGTCGTCACGTCTGATAAAAGGTTGCCCCCACAAGCTATTAGTTAGATTTTATTTATATATGTATATATTTGCATAATTATACACATCAAATATTAAATTGAATTTTTATATGAGAACATTATTTATATTTTAACAGATCGCGTTGCTGAATACTCGGACGAGGACGAGGAGGCTGAATTCAGCTCGGGTGAATTTAACGACGAGTCCAACGAACTGGCCATCACGGGCTACGATCAGAAACGTGATTATAATCCGGCCAAGCATGATATGCGCAAGTATCGCAATAAGCTGCAAAGATCGGGCATTGAGGATATCGCAATAGTTGGCCATCATCCACATCAACACCATCCCGTGGACAGTGACAGCGAGTTCGAAATGAAGGACAAGAGCTCATCCCGTGCCAAGTTCAGTCGGGTGAGTCACAATTAGATAGAACTACTTTGTTTCTAGTACAAAATGCGTACATATCATGCATATATCGTGTAAGCCTTAGCAGGTGTGCCCCAATTTGTCCAACTACCTATTTAAAATAATTGCTTTGCTTGTTTGACATGGCCACAGTCAAGGGCGCTTTCTCTACGGAATGCTTTTAATTTTAATTATTTTATCATTCATAAGTGAGCAAATAATATTTCTAGTTATCTTTGTGTATATGATTAATAATTCGTAGATTACAGACATTTGCATTTTTTTAAAATTAAGTTAAATACTATTTACTTGGCAACAAAATGAGCTTTTTTTGACGTTTTAGTTGCTCAAATATTTTATTTTCTAAAAAAAAAGTAGTTAGTATCAAAATTAAGAAAATATTAATATAGGTTGGCAAAAAGTAATAGTAATATATACAAAATGCTCTCATCATGTATATATCTGCCTTTTCAGCAGACTGAGTCCTGTATTTGTTTAAGTATACACAGCTCTTTTAAATTTTTATATATATCATATTTTATTTGTTAATATGTATATATTGTCAATATCGTATATTAAGATCGTTCATTTCGAACAGGTGCAATTATCAAAAGCTTTGGGCTGTGACAAACCGTCAACCGTAGACCTGCTCTACATTAGTATATTATATATATTGTTGTTTTAATCGCTTGCAGCTAATGTTGTCTTTATGTTGTTTTCAAAACTTAAGTTTGGTGGCGTAATAATCGGGGAACCTGCTGCAATTATTTCCGTAAAGCAAAAACATTTTCGGCATTCGGTTGCTCAATCTCACTTTGTACTTGGCTAAAACATTGCATATTCCCCTTGTGTAGGTATGTACTATGTGTAGGTAAAACTATGCCATGGCTAGGAATTCGCGATCGAATTTGTTGACAATTGTTGTGTCTAGCCTTGAGCATTTGCAAAAGGCACAAGGCTATTCGAGTGACAGAAGCAGAATCGACATAAGAATCGAATTATTTCGTACCATTAGGTCGTTAAATGCACTTCCTTAACCAATGGTTATAATATTCTATATCTACTCAGCTGCCCAACTGAATCAAAAACTTAAACTAAGTTAATTGTTTTGGTTATTTACGAATTAATTATAGCTAATCTCAAAGATTAAATGTGATAAATCTGATAGGTGTGATAAGATTATAACAAGTATCACACCTGCATTTGTGTGCTGTGTTGACTAAGAATTAGTAAAACACCTCACAATCACACATAGAGTGTCTTAAATATAATTATAATGCAACGCATTTTCATATTTCTTGGTTTTTATGTCGCATCAAATTCTTATAAATAGTCATATAAATATTTAAGCAACAAGCAAACAGTGGGAAACGAACGGAAAGGCGGAGCAACGGATAAATTAAGAGGAGGGAATTTACGTAGCCCCTGAAATACAGTTTCCGACACAAAGCAAATTGCCCGACTATTGGACCCCCTTTCGGGCTGTCATTTTCAAACAGGTGTAATATCGTCTAGTCTCTTTTGTTTTTATTGCTGTCATTATAGGGATTGTTACTGCTGTTGTTGATTATTAATGTGGTGGATTTTATTGTCAGGATCTTTGTAATGTCTGTCGGAGATAAAAAGATACTTAATGACAAAGAGTTGTTCAGACAAAATAATGGGTAGGCGCGAGAGTAGTGCAATTAAAAAGCTCTTTATTATAAACTCACAGCTGCACTCAATTTTAAAGATACATTTTCTTTAGATTTGATTAACGAACTTTTATTTTGTAGATGCTGTAAAAGCTAAAAGTTAGTATGAGTGGAGAGCTATTAGACGACTCTATATTTCAAGGCTTTTAAAAATATGCAATATATATTTTACAAATTATTGAGCTATTTAAAAAAAAACATTATTTTATTTACTTTTAGACTTGATGTTATTTATGAGTTAAAATATAAAATGAAAATTTGAGTATCTTAAAACTAATTTCTTTATAAATATTACTCACTGAGTTTTCCTCTCTGCAACTAAGTACTGACTTGTTTATATCCAATGATGTTTTTTTATTTTAGTGCAGCTAGTTATCAGTTCTCAGCACTATTAACGAACTATTTTGTTACTGATATGTTCTAACACTGTTTGTTCAAGTGCGTTCTTTTCGCTTTTATTATTCCCCTTTATGATATTTTTCGGTCTTTCAAGTGTGTTAATGCTTGAACAGAATACAAAAATGTTGAAGTACGTTTACCTCGGATGGAAGTCTTTCGATGAAATTCCAGAAATATATATTTCATATATATATAATATTTGTTATATATAATTTATAATAATATATAATATTATATAAAAATATGTATTTATATTAAACGCATTGCAAAATTACTTTGTGCTGCAACCAATTGCGGTAAAATAAAAATAATATAAGTATTTTTAGTTTGTTCAGATTATATTCCTATGTAAGCGATAAAGGTATATTGATGTTACAATAGATCTGCGTGCTGTGGAAAATCAGAAAAGTGTGTTAAAAAAACAATCAATTTTTTAATAAATTAAACGGAACTGCAATTATCATTCTTGCTTTTACTTTACTGGAAAACTTTATTTGTTCTCTAGATTTAATTTAATATCGCATAATAATAGTTTAATTTACATAAAGGATTCACTATTTCCTCTGTATTCCAGACAATTTCACTGCAGCAACGTAATTTTAAGCAGAAAATTGTCGCGCTGCTGAAGCGATTCAAGGCCAGTGGGGAACTGGAGGATGAATCACATAGTGGCACCGCCGCGCTGCGTGGTGAACGGGACTTGGATGCACTCTTTCAGGAACTGGAGTCACTCTCCTGCTGCGAGGGTGATGACTCCGGGCCGGACATGGATAGCATATCCATTGGCTCGACGCCAAAGCCATCGTTGCGTCCATTCTTCACCAACTCGCGGATAATGCTGCACGACAGTCTCGCTGGCAATGCCAGTGGCGCCATTGGAACCGGCATTGGCGGAGGCACGGGTGAGTTTGTTGTTCTTGTGCTTGTTCTTGCTGTTGGTATTATTATTGATATCCTTGTTGCATTTCTTGAGGTGCATAGATTAATTAATATAACAGCAATTAATAAACAACATACCCTTGATGTTTTTGTTTCCTTGTGACGTAACTTATTAAATATTTACGGTGGTGAGAAATGTCGCCTATTTCCGTCTGAGTTTCCGTTTGTCATTGAGGCACGAAAAGGTTCCTTTTGCCGAAAAGCACGCAACACTTTTCTTTTTGTGTATGCCCGTTGATTTATTCCTTTTATAGCCTAAACCAATTTAAAAACCTGGTAATCTGGCAATAATACTTTTCTAAAAAGACGGCCGATGTGCCACATAAATAATTAATTAATACGAAATTGATGTCCAGTCACACATTTTGGTATATTATAAGTACTCAAATGATTAAAGACCGTATTTCTCATAATGTGGGAAAATAGGAAAATGAGGCCCAGCCACAGTGTAATCGCTTAGTACAAGGTATCTGGACGTCGGCTTTTTCCGACTATTGCATTTCTAGTTGTCTTTGCCCTCTTTCGGTCAAGGCAACATTTTTGTGCGAAAATAAACAGTAACACTTTTTATACACACGCACACACTCACGAATACACAAACACTCACACAATTGCAAGGTTACATAGAAACAAAAGTGAGAGTGCAAAGCGAAGTGAGTGTGGGAAGGCAATATATGTTTATATATAATCAGGTATATATATATATATATATATATTTAATATATATAATCAGATATATAGATTATATATAATCGGATATATATAAAGATATAATATATAAATATAAGCACTCCAATAAAGAAGGGAACGTAATTGGAGGCAATGCAATTACAATTACAATTACAATTACAATTACAATTATTTTTAATTTTGTTTTATTTTTTTCAATTGTATTTTTATTCGATTGGAAAGCTTAATTGTCTCCTATATTAATATTTAATACACAAACAAAGAAAAACAAACATTTTGCATGGCTTGTACAAATTTCTTTTGCAGGAAACTCTGAGCGCCGATCATCGGATAAGAGCGACCAATTGACCAATTCATCTTACAATATTGAATATAACAAAAACCAAAAATGCATTCATTTAACAAACAATAACAATTCGGCTACAACACCAGGTCTGTGTAAATTGCAGCAACAAAAATCCAAAAAGAAAACTACACCTAAAACTTTTAGTACACCAATAACCCACCTCCCGATCCAAAATCGTCCCACATCTATAAGGTATACATATTTCCATTGCGCACACACCCTCCACACAGTCGGGAATAAGTACAAGGCACGTTTGATATATTAATTGAGTGACTGACTGATAGACTGATAGATTGGTTGACTGACTGATAAGCCTATAAGAGTTCAAGTATATGGCAGTGCCCATATCGAATGTGCACTGTACTTGCAAACACATAAATAATTTATGATTTGTTATGTTTATTTTTAAAACTTAAATCCTTGGCCTGCCTCACCATTACGACCGCCCTTGCACACATACACTCTCACTAAGCTTAACTCACACGAACACGCACACACACACACACACATAGGCTCAAATACGCCGTTTCACTCGGAATTGCAGCGTTAACATTGGCATTGCATGAGGGGGAAGAGCTGTAACTGTTGTGACGTCACACTCAACACAAATGCAATTGGGCTGGGTTCATGTGAAATAAATGAATTTAAATGGAATGCCACGCTCGCGCCCTTTTACCATTTTACCATTTTACCATTTTACCCACAATAAGCCAACACCCATAAAAAAACGACAACAATTAAATGCATGTGTTTATTTTGAGCTATGTATATATGTACTCTTTTTCAATAAATAACACCTTCAAATAAACCAAACGCACCCTTAACCACGGCGTCCGAGTTACTGCCCACTTGTCCATATCCCTTTAAGTTTTTCTTTGCATGTTGTGTCTTGCCCCAACCCTTATGGTTAATTGCGACATTGCTAAGGAAATTCAAGTGGAGCACGCTATACAAATAGAAATAAAAAGGTGTTTAATCAGCATACACCAAATGTACAAACATACATATGAGTATGTACACACTTGCACATATGCATTCCTCCTCGTGCGGATAGGTCTTGAGGTGGTAAAAAGTTTTTCATTATATTTACGAACGTCGCATTTATTATTTATTTACCAATATACCGTCGTCACATACGCACATAAAGCACTTTGAAAGTTCATCAGGTAGAGTTCACTGCTGAGCAGAGTCGGAGCGAGAGAGGGGGACTTTTAATGGATTTCTTAGTTAGAGCCTGCATGCATTGTCCAGTTCAAGAGCACCTCACCTAAGCCCCTTAACGAACTACGAACCCACTCCTTCGCTTAGTATCTGGTTTCCAGCTAACTTATCCAATTGTTCTTTATCTGCTCCACAGATCGCACGGGCAACGACAGCTCTGGCAATGAGGGCAATGCCGGCTACACCGATGGCCAGAACTCCGACCCTCAGAATAGTCCACCCAGGGACAAGGATTACATGCGTCAACAACAGTATCAGCAGCTGACCCCAGTCAGCTCCGTCACTGGCATGAGCGGCATTACCCCGGCGCAGGTACAGACCGAGAAGCGCTCGCGCCTATTTCGCACCTCAAGCAATACGGCGTCTATTGGCCAAGCAGGCGGCAACAGCGTCGGAAACAACAGTATTGCAGCGGGTAAGCGGAAGCATACGCTCAGCTTGAGCGCCGAGCCCCGTTCGGCTCTGGAGGCCTGCCTGTCACCCACAAATGTTGAGCCGCGCAAGCAGCTGCTAGATCAGCTTAGCCGGGTGTTTGCCGGTGATGACAATGTTATACCGGAGGTGGTGACCATCATTAGTCCGCCCGAGGCCCTAGGTGGAAGTTCTTTGCTGGCTAAGCTCGTCACATTGTTTGCCAACTCGTTTAAGCCGGCATTTGTGCCCCAGAACACGGCCGAGGTGAAGGCTGTGCTCCAAGCGCTCATGGTCAAGATCCAAAAGTAGTGAGTAGAGACACCAAATTAACTCCATCCTTAACCACTTAACCATTTTCTTTCTCCTAACCGTATCAGTTGCAATTCGAATGCCAAGCCACCGCACACGGTAAAAGTGCTTCTTATAGGCGGGGACTGGCTTCAGGGCGCTACACTGCGGCATTATGTGGACCTCCTGGGAGTGCGTCCGCCTGATTGGCAGAATCACATGCGCTTCTATCTGGTTCCCATTGGAGGCGGCAGCAGTAATGGCAGTGTGGCCCGTCATCTTAGCCAAATGGATCAAGCATATGCAGCCATGTTTGGCTCCGACAACTGGTCGCAGCTGTGCGAGCGTGCGGCAGCAACCGCGGCAGCAGTGAGCGCTGTAACCACAGTAAATGCCTCAGCGCTGACAGCCAATCTGGCCGATGCGGCTGCAGTGACAAAGTCGGATATTGCAGAGCTCGTACAGCGCATACAACGCTATCTGCATGCCGCAGGGCCATGCACACAGATTCCAATTGCCGAAGCCATGGTCAACTATAAGGACGAAGACTCGTGCCAGATCTTTGTGCCGTTTGTCAGCGTAAGAGAATCCAATTAGAAAACATAACCTAGTTAAATATTCACCATTGCTTGCAGGACGTGCGTATTGGCTATTTGGACGCGCAGGCCTCACTGGATCTGGAGGAGAACGCTGCAAATAACATGACTGGCAGCGCTGGCAGCGGTGGATCGGGAAATGCTTCGAGCGTACCCATTCCGATAGGTAATCAAAGCACGCCCAGTGTGCATGGTGGGGTGTCAAGCTCGCCGCCACAGACGCAGCAGCAACAACAAGGAGGCCAAGGCATGGGTCGCATATCACCACCACTGCAGACGCCTCCAGCGGCAGGCTCAGCGTATCGCGAGCGCGGCACCAATGATGCTCAGACAACGCCTTCGACATTGCAATCGCAGTCCTTAAGTGGAGCGCTGGCTGCAGCAGAGGCCGTCGAATTGCAAGTGGACTACTGGCCATTGGTACGACACGGCGAGACGCATGCCAAAGAGTCTAAGGGCGGAATGTCTCGGGGCGGAGATTCTGGGGGCGGCAAAAATAGCATTAAGAGTACGTTTAGGAATCTGCAGGTGTGGCGCCTGCCACAGAATGCACAGCAAATGGGTGATATGTCCAATGGACTGACTGTTAGTTTCGCCACCAAAGAGAAGAAGCAGAAGCAAAGTAAGTTTCACATTAGCTAACCCATATAAACCACTAATTCTAAAATGCTCAACCAATAGTCATGCGCTTGGGCAAGAAGAAGGACAAGGAGCGCGATCTCGAAAAGGAGCAGTGCGTCGAGGGTGTGGCACGTCTAATATGCTCTCCGAAGCAGTCGCATCCAGTACCGTTGCGTGGTAGGTGTTGTTGCACCACATACGATCCCTGGCCTCGTGCTTAATGTTTGTTTACTTTCGGTATTCACAGTTTACATTGATGGCACCGAATGGACTGGCGTGAAATTCTTCCAGTTATCGTCGCAGTGGCAAACACATGTCAAGAACTTTCCCATAGCCCTCATTGGATGTACGCCCATGTCGTGTGCCGAATTAACCTAGTCACAGAATAATCCATTGCCCATTCTCATGCAAACTCGCACACGCGGACAGACAGACATACATACGTAGAGCAAGGAAGCCGCACATATGAGCGGCAGTTAATATTATGAGCTAAGAAAAATGATAATTTATTTTATAGTTAATATTTGTAAATTTTTAGTTAATAATATACGTTTAGCTTCTAATTTTGTTTTAAGTCTTCAAAACGCGAATTTGTAAAATTATAAAACGTTTTCAATTTGCCATATGCATCACACACAAACACAAACACAAACACACCCACACACACAATATCACAATAAGTAAAATTTAAAAACTACTATTCATAGTGAAATTATAAATACGGATCGTTTAACACTTTATCAAATTAACGCGTATCAAATATCCTGTACAAGTAAACTTAACTATGTAGTTGCAGTTTCAAGAGTTTATTATCAAGAAAATTGTCTTAAATCAAGTTTGTTAACCATGGCTACTGAACAGTTTGCCAAATGGTTTCGATTAAAAACTGTTGAGATAAATTTGTTCTTTATTCTAAACAGGTGCTACGCAAGAGTTAGGTGCATTGTCAGTAGGGCTTCGATTTGAGCCCCATGATCTCAACTCTGCTCTCACCATGACAACAGCATGACGTATACTCTGGCATTATCTTAACTAAACTATCTACAACTATACATATATGTTATATAGCATATTCGTAACTACAACTGCTTAGCAATGTGAATGCATATTTAACCAACCCGTCGTCTATATACTATTTAATTCAGACATTATCCGTATGTGCAACTAAATAAATACTTATACAATATATACATATACCTATATAATCTGCATATTATAACATATGTACTACTCTTATTGTTGTGATTTTTGAAAATTCATTGTGTGAACAGTCAATGCAAAGAATTGTACAAGTACATGTGTGCATATCTGTGCATGCATTATACAGAAAATATATCTAATGGATTCGTTTCAAGCAATGCAGCAGTTGGGTGCGAAACGTTTATCAACATAAGATGAATTTAATACGCGTTGCGGATGGTTGCAAATTATGTAAAATGAAATCAAATATTATAAGGCGTGTAATTAATAATTGTATTATTAAATATATTACATTTCAAGACAAACGAACTTAGTTTTTGTTTTCCACACTTGAAAGCTGTAGTCGGGCAAGATTCAATTTCCACATTAACGCACTTGAATGAATTTTTGTGGCAGTTTGGTCACTAAAATTGCGCGTTTGTTGAGTCCATTAACACCGTCTATGCCACCAGGTGGCAGTAGAAAAGTGCAGCCTGCATGGCCCTTGGGCTGCGCAAACTCTAGAAGATTGGCATTACTTTCGCTTAAGGAAACCAAAGACCAAACGGCCAAGTTACGCGTCTTGCCATGGCGTGCCATCACAAAAAACTGCGAATATGCAAGGTTTATCGTATACTGTATTTTATTTTTTAAGCAGGCGTTGTACTTACCTGATCCTGATCATCAATTAAGTAACCCACTATGAGTGCCCAGTGTGCTCGATGGCCGGATTTCAGGCAGGGTGCATGATTAACATCGGCATCGTATCTGAATATTCGAAATGCTAAGATTTAAGGTCAACCAATGTTTAGAACAAAGACTTTTACTGATACACAATTGGTGCAACTTTATTTAAATCAATCTTAATGCAAATTGTAAAATGGAGCTTTCCTAACTAACACAGCAAGAATTTGTTTGTTTACTATGCCACCTTCTAGCCCACCCGCATGGGAGGCGACACCAATATAACACCATCTCCTCGCACAAACAACATGGGTATGGTGCGCTTTGTGGTCTTGTACACCTCTTCGTACGTTTCCTCGTCGATTTCAACTGTGGTTACTGTTTCCTCGGCGTCGCCCAGCACCATATTCAAGTGCTGATCGAAGGCGTGCAATCTTCCTCTGAGTTCCCGCTCGTTGCGCATTTTTACGTACACCTTCTCATCCAAGCTCAGGCGAATAAGGTCTAGTGGCTCTTTTACCGGTAATATTACCTGGCTAAGCTGCAAGTACGAAAGTTGGCACGGAAATTGTGAAATATATGCATTATCGTACCTGTTCTTCTTCAGTTGCCATTTTAAAACACGTACAATTAGTAAGTATGCAATAAATGGACAAATTATCAAAAAACCGAGGGAAAACTTATTTTGTTTTCTTGTAAATCTTTTATGCACTAAATAATACCAAAAGTTAGTATATTATTGGCAGCACTACACGCGGCAACAGTGCTGCCACTCAAAATGTAATTCAAAATATATATAAAATCAGAATGTTGAAAAAAAGGATACGGTACCAATAAACAGGCCCCAGCGCACAGTTGCTCCCTGATGTTGGCACAATCTAGGATTCCTTCATGGAATTGGCAACTAAATGTACAGTTTGAATGCTCCAGAGTCAACTGATATAAATATCGCGCACTAAACATTTCACCATTAATTGTGTAGTTCTGGGCAACGGCATCCGCAAGCAATTCTTCGACCTTCGGCTTCCCATTAAGCAGCATGCTTAACGCTGTTATGCCACAGGTAGGTCCTACCTGTGATTGTAATGGTAATTTAAAACGAATATACATACGAGCATGTACTTTAAAAAGATGGATCGCTAACTTGTAGGATACTGGGGATGCTGTAAAATTGACAACTCTTCGGCTCTGCGTGTTGGCATACACGACTGAGAAAGCAGCCTTTCTGCACCTCCGGGTAGTCTACTGCCCATTTGCACTCATCGTTAGATATTTTAACCGCGGGAAAGGATGCATTGGAGTTGTCAGGTGATAAGTGGTAACTGTTTGAACGCGTTGTGGGGGGTGGTGGTGGAGGCAGCGGAGGAACTGAGGCAGTTTCTGACATTTTAAACTATAACTATAACTTGAAATTGCTCGCGCAGCTGCGAAACGGCAACAAAATACAAACAGCA